>CM055877.1:19476854-19901854 GCA_029582165.1 Portulaca oleracea | reverse complement strand
ACCCGTCCCAAACGGAGACTAACAAAGATTCAGGGATCAACATTGAGCAGGCCAAACGAGTAACAAATTTCGCCTCCCTTTTCGATCCCGACGAAGGTAGCAATCTTGAATTTGTTCAATCCCCTATCATTGAAGGTATTCCCATCGCAAAAATTGAAAAGGTGTCGGTTCAACATGAAATTGATTTCTGGAAAAACTCGATCCTTCTTGCTGTTGTGGGAGCCAACCCCCCTTTTCAAGTGATGGAAGGTTTAATTAAGAGGATTTGGTCTCACTACGATTTGAGCAAAATCGCAGCTGTAAAGAAAGGAGTTTTCTTGGTCAGATTCAACAAGGCGGCAGAGATGGAAGAAATTCTCAATCGAGGTATTTTTTTCTTTGATAAGAAGCCCCTTGTTGTTAAACCGTGGAACCCATCCCAATCCATTGATATAGACGCCATCAAATCCCTTCCAATTTGGGTTAAATTCCCACACCTTGACATCCAATACTGGAGCACAACAAATCTTAGCAGACTGGCCAGCCTTGTTGGAATTCCCATTAAAACTGATAAGGCAACCAAAGAGAGATCCAATCTCACTTCTGCTCGAGTACTCATAGAAGTGCAGCTGGATAAACCATTTCCAAAAGAAATCAAATTTGTGAACGAATTTGATATAGTGCAAACACAAGCTGTTGAGTATGATTGGATACCAACAAAGTGTAACCACTGTCAAATGCTTGGCCACACTGAAGCAGACTGCAAAAAGAAGGTCACTGAAAGAACAAATGGGGATGGAAAGCAACGCAGTTACCTAGCAACCAAAGGTAACAGCAACAAATCCGCCAAGAATGGAAAATAAAGGTCCAAGATAGGATGGTTGATGAGGAGGGCTTCATCAAAGTAACGAAAAACAGAAGCAGGTCCAAAAGCCCCCAACCAGCTCAAACAGCTAGTGCAACTTCCCCTGAGACAACCAACCAATTTGCAGTTCTGAATTCCACCACTAGTTCAAAGGAAAGGAAGGGGGATACAACACCAATTGATGGGCTTTGTCCCACAACATGATTTTAATCAATTGGAATATTCGGGGTCTAAATGACCCCAATAAGCAGGAAGATGTAATCCTCTTCCTGTCGCAGGTCAGAAGCGACCTAGTTTGTTTGACAGAAACAAAGGTGAAGCATCAGAATGAGTATCAACTCGCTAGATATACTTTCAACTCTTGGAGGATGGTCTCAAATTTTGACATTGAAGATAGAGGCAGAATTTTAATCCTCTGGAAGCCAAGGAAATATGACATCCAGGTCATAGCAAAACACATCCAGTTCATCCACTGTAAGGTTTTGGACAAACATACCAAAACTACTTTTTATATTACGTTTGTCTATGGTTTACACACTATTCAAGAGCGAATAGCTCTCTGGCACGGGATTCGATAGATTAGTGTTACAATCACTGGGCCTTGGTGTGTTTGTGGGGATTTCAACTCTGTGCTGCACAAAAATGACAGACTGAATGGAAATCCTATAAGCGCCGTGGAAATTGCGGATTTTAAACAGTGTATCGACGATTGCCACCTAAGGGAACAGATATGCACGGGATCCTCTTACTCTTGGAGCAATCACCATGTTCAATCAAGAATTGACAAAGTTTTTTTCAATGACGACTGGTACGCCCAGATGAATTTAATGCACACGGAATACCTCATGAATAGCCTTTCTGATCATAAACCGATGCTTATCAGAGACACCGTTCATCCCATTCAAAAAACAAAATTTCGCTTTTGTGACATGTGGGCGAAAGACATCATGTTCACAAAAATTGTTCAGGAGACTGTCAACAATGGGACTTATGGTACCTGGAAATACAAACTCAGAAGGTTTCTCCTAAATGCCAAGCCGAAACTCAAGGAGCTCAACAAATCCAGATTCCATGATATTCATCAGCAGCCGGAAATAGCTCGGAATAAGCTAACACAGGCACAGGAAAAGCTGGACAATGACCCCACAAACCCCGTCTATCAACAAGATGTTTCCCATGCTCAGATCCACTATGCCAGCATTCTCGACTCAGCTCGCCACCTAATTGCCCAACAAGCCAAAATCGAAAAAGAAACAATGGGGGATGCTTGTTCAAAATTCTTCTTCAGCCGGCTGAAACAAAGGAAACAACAAAAACACATCTACACCATCAAGGATGACAACGGGAACAGAGTTGAGGGATATGACGAGGTGGCCGACACCATTCTCCTGTTTTACAAGTACTTGCTTGGCACCCAAAGCCAATCCCGTGAGACCATCAATCCAGCCATTATTGATCAAGGAGAAGTCCTTACGGTGGACCAACAGATTATTTTAACCAAAGAATTCACCGAACAAGAGGTACGGGAGGCTCTTTTCTCAATCCAAAACCACAAATCTCCAGGTCCTGACGGCTACTCTAGTGGTTTCTACAAGGAATCATGGAATCTCATAGGACCTTTGTTCATCGAGGCTGTGCTGGAATTTTTCAAAACAGGGAAACTTCTCAAAGCCTTTAATTCAACCACTCTGGTCCTCATCCCAAAAAAAGAAAATCCGGAGACCGCCGCTGATTTTAGGCCCATCTCATGCTGTACAGTGGTTTACAAATGCATAACAAAACTGATGGCTAGTCGTCTCAAACAAATCCTTCCCCACATCGTCAATGACAGTCAGGCTGCTTTTGTCAATGGCAGAGAAATGCTCCATAATATTCTGATGTGCCAAGAGCTTGCGAGGGGTTTCAACAGGCGATCTTCAGCTTCTAGATGCATGCTCAAAATAGACATAAGGAAGGCTTTCGACATAGTCCATTGGAACTTTATTTTGGATTTGCTTGCGTGTTACAAGTTTCCTCCTGTTTTCACCAATTGGATCAGAGAATGCATCACTACTACTTCTTTCACCCTTCAACTAAATGGTGAAACTTACGGTTACTTCAAAGGAGGCAGAGGCATAAGGCAAGGAGACCCCATCTCCCCCCTTCTTTTCATCCTTACTATGGAATATCTGTCTCGCTGCCTGTCCTATGCTAGCAAGAATGAGGGGTTTAAGTACTATCCCAAGTGCAAAAACCTAAACGTGACCCATCTTGTCTTCGCTGATAACCTTATCATTCTATCGTCGGCAAACACCCCGTCCATCAAGCACATCATGGATGCCATAAAACATTTTCAAAACACAGCAGGACTTGCTGCAAATCACGATAAATCTACAGCCATGGTCTCGGGGGTCACAAACCAGCAGAAACAGGAAATTCTCAGAATTACAAATTTTCAAGAAGGTACTTTCCCTATAACCTATCTTGGAATGCCTGTCACCGATGGGAAACTCAGCAAGCTAGATTGTATTAAACTAGTCGAAAAACTCACAAAAACAATCTTAGCTTGGTGAACCAGTAACATCTCATATGCAGGAAGAATCACCCTCATTAACAATGTCCTGATGAGCCTCTACACTTTCTGGGCCTCCATCTTCATCATCCTCCAGTCTGTCATCGATCAAGTCACAAAGATTTGTAGGAATTTCCTTTGGTCTGGCACTTCTGATTACATCCGCACTCCCCTCGTCTCCTGGGAAACTGTTTGTTCCCCTAAAAGCAAAGGGGGGCTCGGTATCAAAAACTTGTCCAAATGGAACTCTGCCCTGATTGGTAAACAAGTTTGGGCAATCGCAAACAAGAAGGACTGTTTGTGGGTCAAATGGATCCATGAGAGATACATTAAGAATCAAGACTGGTGGTCTTTCAATCCCAGAGGCGACACCTGCTGGTACTTCAAAAAAATTTGCAGGATAAAAGACCACCTAAAGGGGTTAAGCATAACCCACTACACAGTACGCCAGGCTTACACAGTTTTGTGCGGGATGCAGAATAACTGGCCTTGGGCAAGACTTACTTGGAACAGGCTCAATACACCCCGACACTCCTTCATTATGTGGCTCGCGCTGCATGGGAAGTTACAAACACGAAGCCGCCTTGCTGGGCACTACCATCAAATTACGGAAAAATGTGGTCTCTGTGATCGAGACCCAGAAACCATAAGCCACATCCTATATGAATGTGATCTTGCTAAAGGAGTGATAGTTTCAATCCGGTCTTGGCTGGGGATCCCTACAAATGGCCTTGATTTTCTCGCTTGGTGCAAAAAAAATCCTCAGATGGAAAACCAACAGTCCACGGAGAGAACTGGGATATGCAGCTGTAGCCAGCATTGTCTATAATGTTTGGAGAGTTAGAAACCTCAAAGTTTTCCACCAGAAAAATCAAAGTGTAGCACAAACAATCTACCATATCAAACACATGATAAGGAGCAGAATGGACATTCCAGAATGAACATTAAGTGACATCAAAATGAGCATATGATGAACTTTGAGTATGGAGAACCGAATTAAGTAACTCAACATCAGAATGGACATCGGGTGTTAATGAAATGAACATTAAGTGACATCAAAATGAACATTCAATGAACTTCCAATATGGAGAATTGAATTAAGTAACTCAACATCAGAATAAACATCCAGTGTTTATGAAATGAACTTTAAGTGACATCAAAATGAACATCCGAATCAACATGCCCCAACAACAACATGTCACTAGATAATGCCCCGAATGGACATCTAGTTATAAAAAATGAGCAACAACTGTGTCATGTTGGAACATTAAGTTAAATCATCATGAACATCAAGAACTCTATGTACGCATACGATTCAAACAAAAAAATCAATACTTTCTATCACCAACATACATATACGATTCAAAAAAATAAAAATAAAAAAACATTCAACAAACCCTAATTTTTTCGACCCAACAAAAAAATTTTTAAAAACATCCAACAAGTACAATACACACAAGCAATATGAACAATCAATTGAAACACATGAACATCAGGTTTTCACCAAGAACATTCAATATGTTGAGTATGAACATCAGGATTTCACCATGAACATCCATCATGTCTCCATGAACATCCAATATATTGAACATGAACATCCAATATGTTGAACATGAACATCAGGTTTCACCTTGAACATCCAATATGTCAAATTGAACATCAAGTTTGAACATTAAGCTACTATGTGAATCACAGCGAAAGAGGTTTAATCCATAATGAGATGACCATCACAAGGCCCTAATTACACATACCAACACCTATTATTCAATTTCACATATTGGATGTTCATGATGAAACCTGATGTTCATGTTCAACATATTGGATGTTCATGTTCAATATATTGGATGTTCATGGAGACATGGTGGATGTTCACGGTGAAATCCTAATGTTCATGCTCAACATATTGAATGTTCATGGTGAAAATTTTATGTTCATGTGTTTCAATTGATTGTTCATATTGCTTGTGTGTAATGTACTTGTTAGATGTTTTTTTTAAATTTTTTTGTTGAGTAAAAAAAAAATAGGGTTTGTTAAATTTTTTTATTTTTATTTTTTTGAATCGTATATGTATGTTGGTGACAGAAAGTATTGATTTTTTTTGTTTGAATCGTATGGGTAAATAGTGTTCTTGATGTTCATGACGATTTAATTTAATGTTCCAACATGACACAGTTGTTGTTCATTTTATTATAACTAGATGTCCATTCGGGGTATTATCTAGTGACATGTTGTTGTTGGGGCATGTTGATTCGGATGTTCATTTTGATGTCACTTAAAGTTCATTACATAAACATTGGATGTTTATTCTGATGTTGAGTTACTTAATTCAATTCTCCATACTAGAAGTTTATTCAATGTTCATTTTGATGTCACTTAATGTTCATTTCATTAATACCGGATGTCCATTCTGATGTTGAGTTACTTAATTCAGTTCTCAAAACTGAAAGTTTATTAGATGTTCATTTTGATGTCACTTAATGTTCATTCTGAAATGTCCATTAGTTGGATGATGTTCCATGTCCTTCATGATGTTACATTTCCTTCATGATGTAGTTGATGTCTAATACTAGATATTTATTCCATCTACTGCTATTTTGGTGTTGATGTTCATTACAGGATGAGTTGTTGGACGTATTGAGAAGGTGCTACTGCCATGACTTGATAATGTATGAAGAGAATAAGGTTAAGGACATAATACATTCAAGGGTCACTCACTGGAACCTAACAAAGTTACTCGCCCCCATTTGGGGCTGTAGCTTCGTTGTATCTTATGCTTACTAGAATTTTAATGCATCTTTATCATTACCTCTAATTATGTTGCATTTTGTAGAAGCGAGATTGTTTCGAATAAGAACCCCGCCACTCTCCTCCCCTGAATATGAATTGGAAGACATTTATGAAACTAAGGCATATGGTTAAATTCAAAGCATATTAAAAGTGGTAACTACTACTAATCATATTTGACAAATAAATATTTCCATCCTCATCTATATCCAACTCATTTTTGAATCGCAAAGGCACCCTTTCTTCTCAGTAGCAAGAGACATTGGTAGCCTACCTTTTGGACCCATCTTGATCAGCCCAAAGCATTTGCCCCTTGGAACATAGTAATGATTGAGATATGCTAGCTTGATAGGTGAAAACAAGGTATTTGCCCTGAAAGAGAAAGGGAATTTATCTGTATTAGAGGCATGGTATCATGGATTGAGTTAGGATCCAAATGAAAATAGAAAGAAATGGAAGGAGAGTTGTCCTCATTCAAGGTTCAACAATTGCAATAATGAACTTATTAAACCCGCACATAAAAAAGACAAATTATGTCCAAGTTTGATATTAGTAAGTCAAATTGTGACAAAAATAACTGTGTAATTTCCTTGTATCGGGTCTGACTGGGTAATCATTCTTCAAATTCTGTCCAATTTAGATTGATTTAGTAGTTTAAATTTGAGATATTATCAAAACATATCTCAAAACTTGTAATATTATAGTGATAAAACAATATAAGCAGAACTTGCAATTCCATTAATTTTGACACGCATATCTAGTGTTTATACTCTGACCAGATATTTCAGAATTCGTTTTCCCTGTTTACTGATGAGATGAGGACATATAGGCAACTAAAATGTAAACTATTAAAAATCAATTAGAAGAACAAAATCATCCAAATTGTCAAATAATAATAGAAATCAACATAAAGTATAAAAAGATACACCAAAAAGATCTTGATGTAGCTTAATTTTCCGGTGAATGTTGAAATCATAAGAAGAAAATAGGGTTTTACCTGGGAGAATCATGATAAGTGGTATTTTGCCAATATCTACATAGACAAATGAGCATCATGTGTGCATCTCTGAGCAAGAGTAAAGAAATTAATGAAAACCAAATGTTTTATAACAAAGCATGATCAATAAGACGAAACAATTCATATTCAATAATTTGATGTGTATGCTTTGAAAAGGAAAATCTTAACATTATGCAACTCAACTGGCAAATATTCATATCTTTGCAAATTGTGGAGTAAAAGTTAAAATACATATTGTGCATATTAGAACACTTGCATGTCAACAATGAACAATACTTCAAGGATTACCAAACTCATCGAATATGGATACATCAATCAGGTGTATACTCCAGTTCCTACAATGAAGGCAGGTATAAGAGAGGTGAAAGGAAACATGAATGTGCTGATGGTGCAAATGAAAAATCAGTTGACTGTAAACATCGCTAAAGAGATTAATTTTGTAACATTTATTTATTTGTTGCAGATAATATTTCTTGATAAACTACATTACTCGTGTGGATCCTTGGATACTGTTACCACTCTAGGTACACAACAGAGAAAGTACAACCATAATTTTTCTCCGACACTAATCACGCTGATGAACTAATGATTTGTTTTAAAGTATGAACTGTTAATTATTAACTGTTTGTATTAGTTGTAGTAAAATTAGTTATTTATGAGGCGTTTTTCAAAGAGTTGCTCAAAATCTCTAATAAACTTTTCAAAAATTAGCTTTACAGGTCTAAAAAAATTAATATAAAAAATTATTTGACAAACACTTCAAATAGTTTCTGTCTTTCTGACCCCCCCTCCGGCAACCTTCCGCTAACCATCACCACCTTCCATCATCACTCTCTGTTAATTTTATAGTTACTGTCTAAAAAATTAATATAAAAAGTTCATATAAAAAAAATTAATGTAAAAAATTATTTGACAAATAATGCAAATCAAACAAATTGGTTGAAATGGGAGTTCAGCGGATATTGCTTTGGTGCTTAATTTCTTCTCCATTTTTCTTCAATTTTGAGTGGGGTTGTTATGTTAATGTTACACTTTGCTTCCTTCCGCACCTCACCTTTTCGCATGTTACTGCACTCGGTGTCATGCCCCTGCCATCGTTGCTATGATGCCCCTTGTCCAGTTCTACAATCCCATTCACCATTCTCAATGCTATACTGATTAGTTATTTTAAAGAAATACTTGACTGTTATGAGGTTTGGAGTCGCCATTTTCAATGCTATACCGATTCATGGCAATTATGTGATTGTGATTTTTTTTTCTTGTTTTTTTCTTCTGGGTGGTATTTATTAATGTTAGGGGAGTGACTGGTTCTGTGGGATAATCCGAAACTCATATAATCTTCTCTCTTTTTACCACAATGTAGACACCGGAATTTGCATCGACACAATCCCGACTCGTCAAAATTCAGCAAGTCATATGGGCCGAACACCAAAATGGGTCATTGGGCCATGGAGTTTGCAAAATAAGTCCAATCAAATCGAGACAGCCCACAAAATGCATTATAACCCGCCGGGGTTATAATAAACCAGAAGAAGACCAAGACCAAAGCAGGCCCAAAAGCGCCTACGGCTCAAACGAAGGCTAAAACCCACGGGGGATATAAGATGCCCAGAGTGCGTCGTTTCATGCTAGCCACGTCAGCGATCCGTGTGAGGCCATTTAAAACCCGCGGGGTTTTGTTTCCAGAAGCTGGCGCCAAGACGATTCCATGCAATCCCATGATATTAGCCCATGTGAATTTGACTTTTTGCCTTGACTTTCTAAAACCCCTGGGGGTTTTGTGATTGCATGGAGATAGGGACATGATTGTTGGGGTATGTTCCCCCATTTTCCCTCCTAAAACCTCGCCTCACTCACCTATAAATACTCCTCATTCTTCCACTCATTTCATCAACTACTTCCATGAATATCACCTAAACTCCCTTAAAATTCCATCATCCATATTCACTCTCTAATCCTCTCATAATCACTTTTATCATATCCATATCATTACCCTTATACCATTCTTCTAAACCACTTGCATCATTTCATCCAAGTTCCAAGCCAAGGATAAGTCAAAGAGTTCGATCGTTGCATTCGGGCATCCAACATCAAACGAGGTTCGTATTCGTTATTATTATTGTAGTATTAATCATGTAATTTGTACATTAATTCCTTTACTTGTACATATTTTGTAAATAAAAACCTCATTTTATGTTGCATGATGAGAATATAATTTCGTGAAATTAATTAAACTTCTCCCCGCTCTTTTTCCTTTCAATGTCGATTTTAGTAGAGTCTGTTTCATAAAAGGAGGATTTGAGAATTCTTGTAATTCTCGAAATCGTAACCTTACCCCCGGACTTAGAGTCGAGTTTCGTAGACCAGAGTTATTTTGTTTTTACGGTTTTTCGGTTTCCTTAAATCGGCTGGCGACTCTTTTCTTTATAACCCGTTCAATTATTTAATACGTGAAATTGCACCAAAACGATTGAAAAATTGTTTAATATCTTCCTCTGACCCATCCTAGGCTAAAACCGAGAGAAAGTGGGCTAGGAATTAATAAAACCCCTGCTGGTTTTATTAATTCCAACCCCCTTTCTCTGGCCCAAGGAAACAGACGGCCCAGCCCAGGGTTTGTCAAAACACCCGGGGGTTTGGGTAAGCCACTGGCGGCCCATCTGCTTCCTCTTGGGCCTAGATCTGGTGTTTGGGCCGGTTTTAAACCATTATTGAAATATTTAGGTGTAAGTTTGAGTATTAAAATAATTAAAAACAGATTTGTAAATAAATAAAGTTTCATCACCCTGAGAATGAATTTCAAAAATAAAAATATCCTTATTTAAGGATTATGCAACCTTAGTCGGATCCCGATCACCTAAGTAGCGCATCCGAAAACCGACACCCCTGAACGGGGGCGATTTTCCGGGTCCTACAAATTGGCGACTCCATTGGGGACGTAAACTTAAAAAGAGTGTAAAACTTAAAAAAATCGAATTGATTTGAAATTGTAAAAGGGAGAAGTTGATTTATTTCACGATTTTATTATTCTTTTTAGACATTGTTTGCATACCGGACCACTAATCGGGTCTTTTGACACGTTAGCACAAAGGCGACGGTTTAGGTAATAACTAGGATTCTCCCCGAGATCGGGCGGCCACTACATATGTGATGCACCCTACATCGCCAAGCATTTTGTCTCTCCTCTCCTCACGTTATACTCAAAGGGCTTCCTTGAAGTTCGTTGAGCAACACCTCACACTCCTTACCCATAATTTTAAGGGTAAGGTGAACCGACGCGAGAACGTGCGGTAGGCCATGTAACCCAACCATAGAAATCCATGAATGTAGAACCTTGGTTTAGGGTGCCCTTCATGTTGTACGCTACGTGCTACGTGTATCCCCTCCCCTTTTCTTTTTTGTAAAGAGTTGACTCTAGTTTGGAGGCTTCGTTCTAGTCCATATAAAATTCATCGGGTTGAGGAAAAGATTATTTGTTAATTAATATATTTAACTCAAAGGCGTTATGGTTAGCCTAACTAGAAGGGCTCATTTATGTTTGAAAGTTGCTTATCTTAATTAATGAATAACAATTGACTCACCTTAGATGATATTATATGGCCCTTTACGAAATTCTCTTAACAAAGGTCCTAAAATTTATTAAAAATCCAACAAAGTTAATGGATAGCGTCTTGGACTACATAATAGTCACTAAGTTTGAGTAAATTAATTTATCGATTTAATTAATAAATCAATCACATTTATGGTCGACCCGTTGTTAGGCCCAACCATATTGGATTTGTCAATTAAGCCCATAAACTAATTATAACTCGCTTATTGTTGGCTTTATCCAGTCTTTTACAATATCCATTTTCCTTGAGTAAAAAAAAAAAGGGATCGTCAGTCTTGTCGAGTATTATTCTAGTCTGCATAACAGTCAATATAGCTTGAGTTGTCTGAATTGTTGGGCCAAGTTACGGATTCTCCTTAAAACGGCCGGCCTGTAGATTGGGCCCATCCGAACTGAGAAACACTGACTTGTGTCTTTCAATTTATGATCCACTCGCTATATTTGACTTTATCCGGCCCTTTATAATGCTCTAGTTATAAAAAGTGTTGTTGTTTGTCTTAGGATCATATAGAGGTTATGGCACTCAAACCTGTTGTTTCATGAGTCAGTATATAGGTGTCTTACACATTAGGAGGTATTATATGTCTAGTAAACCCAGGTCATGGGTGAGTCTTAGTTTCAGAGTCTACATGTGAATATCTTTCATGTCTTTAGAAAGTCTCATACAAGGTTGTGTCATATGTGAGTCTTCTCTTAAGTCAATATGTGTGTTTCGTTTTTGAGAGTCTAAACCTTGGTCATGGGTGAGTCTTTGTTTTAAAGTCGGGATATGAGTATCTCTAAGGTCTAGGATGAATCTTTGTGTTAGTATCTGCATGTGAGTGTCTTTTTCTTTAGAAAGTATCATATAAGGTCTAGGATGAGTCTTTGTGTTAGTGTCTGCATGTAAGTGTCTTGCATTCTTTAGAAAGTATCATATAAGGTCTACGATGAGTCTTTGTGTTAGTGTCTGCATGTAAGTGTCTTGCATTCTTTTGAAAGTCTCATATAGGTTCATAGGTCATACAAACCTATGTCGTGGGCAAGTATGTGTCTACAGTCATCATGTAAATATCTATCTTTTTATTAAGAAGTCTAGTGTAAACACATGTCATGGGTGAGTCTTTTGTCGTGTTGGCATATCATGTGAGTGTCTGTCTTTTTAGGAAGTCTAATGTAACCCATGTCATAAGTTAGGATTTCCGGGTCAACATATAGGCATTTGCACTTTAGGAGGTCTCATATATAACACGTAGACCCATGTCGCGGATAAGTCTCTTCCTTGCATCAGCATATAGAGGTGTTGCATCCTAGAAAGTCTCATGTAGATCAGTTAGTACTTTCAAATCCATGTCCTGGGTGAGTCTCTCTCGCGTCAGCATATAGGCATTTTTTCATATTAAGAGGTCCGTATACGTCATTTAGGTCATGTATGCATTGGGATGAGTTTTTCTTCACTTGTCTAGTGTCAAGGTCAAGGTCTGAGCTAACCATAAAGGGAATATTTGGATGACGAGAAATTCTGCAGCTACCATAGATCCTGAGGGAGCAACATGGAGAATTGTTAAGACTTTGGAACACATGATCTAGCTAGGGAAACCGCACCACCGAAAGCAGCACAGAGGACCAGACATAACATGAATTCCCCATACAAGGACAAGGAGGGCACATCATTAGAGGAGCTTTAGAAGTAGCTACAGTCCTGGTTGTCAACCAGTTCAAGCTCAGAGTCTGTTAGAGACAGTTCTTCATTCATTTCTTGAATTTAGTTGCTCTTGTTGCTATGTAATTAAACAGAATTTCGTGCTTGTGTTTTTTACTTGAGTTGAGAAGTTATCTCATCTATCCATCATCCGTACAAACTAAGTCTGACAAATTTCATTTTCTCTTATCATTCCATCTTTGCCATATACCTCTTTCCCATCCTTAAGCTTTCTTGAATCTAGGGTTAGAAAAAAAAAAGAAAAAAAAAGAGAGAAAAAAAAAGAGTGAAACTATAGAGTGGGCGGTTTGAAAACCTCATTGAGTAAACCGCGTAAAAGGAGAGAATAATATTGATTGAGAGAAGTCAGCATGCACTTTCCATCCAATAGGCTTAGCAAAAGGAGAAAATGTCATCAAGAAAGACAAAGTCCAATAGTCTTTCGAAAAGTGAACGTTCCTCATTGGAAATGTCGCAGCTTAACCAAATGTGCCGAGGACAGGGAGCTTGAACACAACCTTCATTTCACCACCCATATTACCTTCATCTTTTCATCCAATCATGACTTACCACCTACCACTCACATCTTTGACCTCTCCATCAAACCTCAACCCTTTTCAAACCCTTAAACCAATCCAAAAGGTGTGCTATGACCAAATGAGAATAGGAGTCAACCCATGAAGAAGGAGTTTGAAGGAAAAAAAAAGGAAAAAAAACATTAGCCTTGACCAACCTGAGAACGCTTGACAAACAAATAAGGTTTGGTCATTCTCCTCATGACCAATCCATATCTACCCCAAAGCCAAAAGGTGTGTTGTGACTAATGTCATAAGAAAGGCGAACATGAGTCAATCCCACGGAGAAGAAATTCGAAAAAAGAGAAGAAGGCAAAGGAGAAAGTGAAAAAAAGTGAAAAAAAAAGTGAAAGCAAAAAAAAGCAAAAAAAAAATGAGTAAAAAAAAGTGAAAGCAAAAAAAAAGAGCCAGAAAAATGGAGATTAAAAAAAATAAGTTGAGAAGGAAATGAAACAAGAAAAAGAAAGAAAGAAAAAAAAAGGGGTTAGAGGAGAATAAGAAGTGAGAACGCGAAAATAAGAGTCATGCACACCTCAAAAAATTTCATCTCAAACCTTCACCTCATCATCCATACACCTCAGCCTTCTATAACCTTCACAAACCTTTCATATGATCCCTCAAAACCTTCATAACCGTTAAGCTTTCCTCGAGGCACTGTCCATCAAAGTTGCGCTTAAAGAACTACGACTGGCCTGATTCCACCTTGGATACATAGGAAGATCTCTTTGAGGCCCGGCCGGTACAAGGAGCATCCTTTGTCCTCAAAATGTTGGTCTTTGAGAGGAGAAAAAAAAAACAAGAGAGGCTAGCTTGGAATCTCAAGCTAGGCAAAAGGAGAGTGAGAGAATAAGAGAGGCTAGCCTGAAAACCTGTCAGGGCAGGTTAGGCAAAAGGAGAGTAAACCCTTGATTTTATCATCATCAACCCTCCATCTTCCTTCCGTTAGACTTGGACATCATTCCAACCTTTTCCTAAGAGATGATGTCTATCCCATTTGACCATCTCTTCAAGGCACGATCATTCTTGAGTGTCTCCCTATCTCATTCATCAATAAACTCTCATCTACCATCCCTTTCAACCCTTTCTCAAGAGATGATGTCTATCTCATTTGACCTTCTCTTCTCCCCTTCAAGACACGATCATTCTTAAGTGTCTCCACATCCCATTCACCATCGTCCACCGTCTCTTTCCCCAAACATCTTCCAAATTATTTTTTTTTTAGTCTTTTCATCCCATCTCACCCTTTGAGGACTTTTCAGCTCAGTCATTAGTGCAAGTATGAGGCTCTGTTCTTAATGCCCACTCTTAAGCACACCTAAGTGTGGCTTACTTCTTAGCAAGAGCAGCCGTCCACATCAGATCAGCGACTAACTGCCAACCACATGATCCTGAACAGACTCAGAAACAAGCTACTCTAAACTTGTTGCCTCCATCAGTGTTCCCTATTTCATGGATCAAAACATTACTCATCATGAATTTTCCTGAAATTCTGCAAGAGTGGCCTTAATCCTTAGAAAGCATTGTCTTAGGGAGTCATGGTTTTAGGAAAGCATTGTCTTAGGAAAGCATTGTCTTAGAAAATCTTAGTCTAAATATAGAGTCGGGGGGTTTCCTGCATGTAGAATTGCATGTGTAAAGCATCATGTGTGTATCCTGTCTAAGCATAATAGGCTTGCATTGCATCTATAAGTGGTCTCAGGGCCTCATCAAGTCAATTTGTCATGCATCAAGTCACTTTGTCATGCATCAAGTCAGTCTATCATGCGTTAAGTCAGTCTGTCATGCATTGAGTCAGTTTGTTGTGCATGGAGTAAGTTTGTCATGCATCGAGTCAGTTTGTCATGCATCAAGTTAGTCTGTCATGTATCGAGCCAGTTTGTTGTACATAAAGTCGATAGCCATGCATAAATGCATGAGTGCATGAATGCTTGTGTCAAAAAAAAAATTGCATTGTTTGTGCAAGAGTTTAGTAGACTAGTTGCATGCATACCCGCATATCTGAAAATAAAAAAAAAAAGAGAAAGAAGAAGAAGAAGAAGAAGAAGAAGAAGAAGAAGAAGAAGAAGAAGAAGAAGAAGAAGAAGAAGAAGAAACAAGAAAATGATACATTGTTGCTCCAGAACGCAACACTGGGGCTGTTCAAGCCCAATCAGACTGGTCGACATGGTTTCTAGTCACTAAGAGCAAGATTAGAGAAATCTCTAATCACACTCTAGATGACTTCTATTGTCTGACGCTCAGTCTACCATGGACGCCACTAACACAATCATCCGCCTCAGGAAAATCCGTTGGACATCATCAACATCGGGAAAATCCGATCTGCCTCGGGAAAAGACGTTGGGCATCTTCAACCTCGGGAAAATCCGTTGGGCATCACCAACATTAGGAAAATCTGATTTGCTTCGGGAAAATCCGTCGGCATCTTCAACATCGGGAAAATCTGATCCGCCTTGGGAAAATTCGTTGGGCATCATCAACCTCGGGAGAATCCATGGCTTCTTCAACATCGGGAAAATCCGATCCGCCTTGGGAAAATTCGTTGGACATCATCAACATCGGGAAAATCTGATCCGCCTCAAGAAAATCCGTTGAGCACCATCAATCTGCCTCGGGAAGATCAGTTGGCTAACATCAACTGCTTCGGAAAAATCCAATCTGCCTCGGGAAAATCCATTGGGTATCATCATCAATCTGCCAGAAAGGTAATTATCTGTATCTCCAACCGTTATTCAAAATGATCTGACATTCCGTTTTGGTTTCTATGCAGGGATGACCACCATCCAGCTACCGCATAAAAGGTTGTTGTCCTCCGGTCGCCGCATAAAAGGTTGCTGCCCTCCGGTTGTCGCTAAAAGGGACCACTGCCATCCAGTTCCCGCATAAAAGGCTGCTATCATCCGGTTGCCGCACAAAAGAGCATCGACGTCTTCAGTCGTCCGACAGTTTCCACCTAAATGCCTCCGACGACACCATCATCAGCATCGGTCGTCCAACAGTAGCCACCTAAAGGTTTCTGACGGCATTATCAGACATCTTCACTCATCCAACAGTTGACCACCTAAAGGCCTCCGACGACCTCTTCGACATCTTCAAGTCGTCCAATGGTTGCCACCTAAAGGCCTCAAACGACATCATCACCATCTGCATTCGTCCAACGGTTGCCACCTAAAGGTTGCGAACTACATCATCATCATAAGCTGCAGTCATCCAATGGTTGTCACCTAAAAATTTCCGACGACGTCATCAACATCAGCATCAGTCGTCCAACGGTTGCCACCTAAAGGTCTCTGACGACACCATCATCATCATCATTCGTCCAACGGTTGCCACTAAAGGCCTCCAACAACATCACCAAGCTTCAGTCGCCCAACGGTTGCCACCTAAAGGCCTCCGACGACATCACCAACATCATCCGGTAGCCATATAAAAGAGCACCGACAGCATCTATTTTCAAGTCATGCTGATAGCATCTCAGGCTACTTTGACCTTCGTCCTATTCGGACTCGATCAAAGTGGGGGCTCTCTATAGACACCAGAATTTGCACCGACACAATCCTGATCCGTCAAAATTCAGCAAGTCTTTTGTGCCGAACACCAAAATGGGTCATTGGGCCATGGAGTTTGCAAAATAAGTCCAATAAATCAAGACAGCCCACAAAATGCAATATAACCCGCGGGGGTTATAATAAATCAGAAGAAGACCAAGACCAAAGCAGGCCCAAAAGCGCCTCCGGCCCAAAAGCGGGGGATATAAGATGCCCAGAGCGCGTCGTTTCAAGCTGTCTACGTCAGCGATCCGTGTGAGGCCATTTAAAACCCGTATGGGTTTTGTTTCCAGAAGCTGCAATGATTCCATGCAATCCCATGATATTAGCCCACGTGAATTTGATTTTTTGCCTTGACTTCCTAAAACCCCCGGGGGTTTTGTGATTGCATGGAGATAGGGACATGATTGTTGGGGTATGTTCCCCCATTTTCCCTCCTAAAACCTCTCCTCACTCCACCTATAAATACTCATTCTTCCACTCATTTCATCAACTACTACCATGATTATCACCTAAACTCCCTTAAAATTCCATCATCCATATTCACTCTCTAATCCTCTCATAATCACTTTTATCATATCCATATCATTACCCTTATACCATTATTCTAAACCACTTGCATCATTTCATCCAAGTTCCAAGCCAATGATAAGTCAAAGAGCTCGACCGTTGCATTCGGGCGTCCAACATCAAACGAGATTCACATTCGTTATTATTATTGTAGTTTTAATCATGTAATTTGTACATTAATTCCCTTACTTGTACATATTTTATAAACAAAAACCTCATTTTATGTTGCATGATGAGAATATAATTTCGTGAAATTAATTAAACTTCTCCCCGCTCTTTTTCCCTTCAAAGTCGATTTTAGTAGAGTCTGTTTTCTAACAGGGGAGAATTCTTATAATTCTCGAATTCGTAACCTTACCCCCAGACTTAGAGTCACGTTTTGTAGACCGGAGTTATTTTGTTTTTACGGTTTGTCGGTTTCTTTAAATCGGTTGGCGACTCTTTTCTTTTATAACCTGTTTAATTATTTAACACGTGAGATTGCACCAAAATGATTAAAAAAATGGTTTAATATCTCCTCTCACCCATCCTAGGCTAAAATCGAGAGAAAGTGGGTCAGGAATCAATAAAACCCCCGCGGGTTTTATTAATTCCAACCCCCTTTCTCTGGCCCAAGGAAACAGACGGCCCAGCCCAGGGTTTTCAAAACCCTCGCGGGTTTCGGCAAGCCACTGGCGACCCATCTGCTTCCTCTTGGGCCTGGATCTGGTGGTTGGGCCGGTTTTAAACCATTATTGAAATATTTCGGTGTAATTTTGAGTATTTAAATAATAAAAAATGAATTTATAAATAAATAGGTTTCATCACCCCGAAAATGAATTTCGAAAATAAAAATATCCTTACTTAAGAATTAAGCAACCTTAGTCGGCTCCCGACGACCTAACTAGCGCATCCGAAAATCGACACCCCTAAACGGGGGCGATTTTTCGGGTCCTACACATTGGCGACTCCACTGGGGACTTACACTTAAAAAGAGGGTAAAACTTGAAAAAATCGAATTGATTTGAAATTGTGAAAGGGAGAAGTTGATTTATTTCACGATTTTATTATTCTTTTTAGGCATGACCACTAATCTGGTCTTTAGACACGTTAGCACAAAGGCGACGGTTTAGGTAATAACTGGGATTATCCCCCGAGAGCGGGCGACCACTACTTGTGTGATGCACTTTACATCGCCAAGCATTTGGTCTCTCCTCTCCTCATGTTATACTCAAAGGGCTTCCTTGAATTTTGTTGAGCAACACCTCACACTCCTTACCAACAATTTGAAGGGTAAGGTGAACTGAGGCGAGAACATGCGTTAGGCCATATAACCCAACCATTGAATGGAGAACCTTGGTTGAGGATGCCCTTCATGTTGTATGATATGTGCTACGTGTATCCCCTCCCCTTTTGCTTTTGTAAAGTGTTGACCCTAGTTTAGAGGCTTCGTTCTAGTCCATATAAAATTCATTGGGTTGATGATGCAACTTGTAGAGTTGTTCGTGGCTAAAAGTATGGTCAATAGGTTAGGAATGAGGATAACTAGGCGTGCGAACATATTTAAAGATGACAGTTTTGATGATATTGATGTTGAGATAGACCGAAGGGCCGAGATTATTGAGAATGATATAGGCGTGCGGGTCCTCGACCCACCAAATTGAAGTTATTGATCTTACGTTGTGATTGAGATGTTAAGATTTCTTTCGGTTGTTGTGGGCATGAAAGTTCTTATTGTGTTATTTATATTTAGTTGTTTGATTGTGACCTTTATCTTTTGGACATACTTGTTACTTGTTTTGTATGCAATTTGCTGTTTTATATGACCTTTTGACTCTCAATAACCAGAAAAAAATAATTTTAATCCAACGACCGTTTTCACCGAACCCAAAATTACTTTAACCTGGAATTTTGGTTGTTCGATTACAAAGTGCAAACATTTGTCAATCTTCTTCTCCACGACTCTCCTTCAGTCCCGTCTCCTGTCTCTGCACTCTGACAGGAATCACCTGTTACCTGTGCCATGAGGTCGCTGACTCGCTAAACTTACGCAGCAGCGACACCATCCCACCCGTCGATTTCTACCGGTGACCGCACCACCACCACCACCACCACAAACCACAAACCACAGCTCCGTTCCCTTCTCACTTACCCCTCCACGAAGCAACATTCTGCAGTACCCTCCAAGGGCACCAACATCAGCACCACCACCTTCAAGTAGGTTGCCCATTTTTTATTTTTTTTTTTCATTTTTTGGCTGTTTAATTTGTTGTTGTCTCTGGGGGGTTTTCCCCGACTTGATTTACCATTGTCTTGTCTTAGATTGTCATCTCTCTTCCTCTGATTTACTTGTACTTCATGTTGACTGTCTTCTGTCTTCTGTTTCATTTGATTTAATACAATTTAATGGTTAAAAGTTTGATTCATGATTGTGGCTAGAAATTTCTTAATGTGATGTATGAGTTTGACAGAGTGTTCCGTATTCTGGCCTGACAATGTCATAGTTCTGTAGCAGTAATCTCAATTCATTCGTTCTATGTATATGGGTCTCCATTGGCCTTAATGTTGAATTAGTCTAGAGTGGCCGTCCAACTATCTAATAAAGTATCACAGCCATCGACTTCATCTTAGCTGTGACCAGATGGTAAACAAGTAATTGGTTAGATTGGCCGGTCAATTACTTTACATGGGCAATGACCATATCAATTGATCATTTCATCCTTGCACAATTTATAAACAATTGGCTAGAGAGTCGGGCCAATTTTTTTTACATGGGCAATGACCCTATCAATTGATAATTTCATTCTTGCTCGATTTTTTGTTTTGGCTAAACTAAATTATGGTTTCATGTTTCATGTTGACTTGTCTGAAGTTAAATATTAGTATATTAATCCAATGTTACAGACTTACAGTATAGCATGTTTGTTATGGTCATAACCAGGGGATTGTAAGCAATGAATGTCGTGCATTCCATTCCTTGAATTACTAGTTCTACTCGTCCTTGCCCCTTTTATATAAGAGAAAATATATCTTGTGTTACACTAGTTGAACTCAAGAAAGGAAACCAAAAATAGTAGTAGTAATAATAATAATGAGGGTGTGTGGGGGTTGTGGGTTAGTAATGGCACTAACCGTTGGGATCATCTTAATCATGAGCCAAGAGGTTGAATGCCGAGGTCATCCAAATGGTTTACCAGCTGGTTTGGGTTCAATGGTTGTAGCAGCAGGGTCAACTGCCCGTACGCATGGGCTAGCCCTTGGACGTAAGCCGACCCCTTCTCTTCCTCCAGATGATGACTTGGAGGCTCCTGCTCCTGATGTGGAGCCCTTAACTCCCCCTCCCCCTCCGGCTCCCTTGCCCTCGCTGGAACCTTCTAGTCCACCTCCACTTCCTCCCCCGGCTCCTCTTCCGTCTTCTCCAGAACCTTCTCAAGTTGCTGCTCCTCAGCCATCCTCATCTGCACAACCTTTGCCACCTAATCCATCTCCATCACATCTTGCTCCTCTTCCTCCTCCTCAATCAGCTCCCTCTCCCTCTCCCTCTCCCTCTCCCTCTCCCTCTTCCCCTCCATCACCTCTTGCTCCTCCTCAATCAGCTCCCACTCCACCACCTATTGCTTCTCCTACTCCTCAATCATCTCCCCCTGCACCACCTCTTCCATTTCCTAAACCTCCACTTGCTTCTCCTTCTCCTCCATCTCCTCAGCAGCCTTCTACTCCTCCTTCCAGTGGAACTCCTACCTCTTCAGGATTGGAGATTGGTTTCTATAAGCCACGATGCCCCATTGATGTTGAGGCACTCATTGCCACTTTGGTTCAAAAGGCTTTCACTGATGACCCTACCATTCTTCCTGCCCTTCTTCGCATGCAATTCCACGATTGCTTTGTCCATGTAAGCACACCTACTTCAATCTATCCATTCACCCACGATAACACGAATGCCACTTCACCACCTTCTGAATTATTTGTTTTGTGCTCTTACGCTAACTTTTTACCAAATCTTCTCCATTAAAGGACGTCAATGATGGATGCACTTTGGCACATATAGCATTGTGCTGAATCAAAGTCCACAATTTTATTTCTATGTTGTATGGTTTATCATGTCTTATATACGTTGATATTTTGATAGGGATGTGACGCGTCAATCCTACTAGACGGACCTTCAACAGAGAGAAAAGCAGGGCCAAACCTCAGTGTTAGGGGTTATGAGCTTATTGATTCCTTAAAGGCTGCTGTAGAAGAACAATGTCCTGGTTTGGTATCATGTGCTGATATCATTGCAATTGCTACTAAGGAAGTTCTTAAGTTGGTAAAGTACTTTGTTTTTAAACTATGCACACGTATAGCTTTGTTTTTGTGTCATTAGAAGAACATCGATCTTTCAAATAATTATATAAAATTTAGAATTACTGTTTAAGTTAGTGGATTGAGGCGAGCACTTGTTTCAAAACATGCCTCATGTTTTTTTTTTTTTTTTTTTTTTTTTTTTTTTTTTTACAATGGTAAACCATCTCGCCCACTAGGCCCCTATCTCAGGGTCTAAACCAGCGGGCCTTCATTGGATCGGGGGGACAGGGATGTCGATTCCTTTGTTCAAGGCTCAACCTTCTTGCACACAACACTCCCATACCGCTGGGAAGCCGGGAATGTTCCCCCAGGATTTGAACCCTAGTGGGAGGGAAAAGAAGAAGGTGTTTCTTGCCAGTAAGGCAAGGACCCAATCGACAAAACATGCCTCATGTACTTACATTACTCATGCAATGTTAAGTAAAACGTGAAATATCTTGAAATAAACAGGGAGGAGGGCCTGACTATGCAGTTGAAACCGGACGAAGAGATGGACTTGTGTCTAAAAAAGAAGACGTCATTCTTCCGAGCCCTGACATGTCAGCATCCCTAGGCATTCAAACCTTTGCGGCCAAGAACTTCACTGTTGAAGAAATGGTTGTCCTTTTAGGTATCTAAGTCAACTTACCACTTCTTATTATTATTATTATTATTACTAGGCTTCAACTCGTGCAATGCACGAAACGAACTCAATTAGTTACTTTTGAAATTTTATAAAAGTCATGGATTAGTAACTATCCATACAAATAAAGCAAACGAAATATTAATAAAATTGTTACATGTAAAACATCATGATGAATTGTTCCGACAAAATATGTAATTCAACAATAGAAAATTTCCTAAAATGTGAATGATTTCTATTATAATATATAGATAGATTATTAATATTAATATTAATATTAATATTAATATTAATATTAATATTAATATTAATATTAATATTAATATTAATATTAATATTAATATTAATATTAATATTAATATTAATATTAATATTAATATGAATATTAATATTAATATTAATATTAATATTAATAATAATAATAATATTATTATTATTATAGGCAACACTAAAATAATTATTGTTATTTGCACCAAAAAAGTTTAATTCAGAGTCCAGAGCAGTCAAAGATTAGTGATACTTTCTGATTTTTTAATTTTAAAATAAAATCCGGATTGAAAATAAAAGAAATTGAAAATAGAAAAACAAATATAATTTTCTACGTTGTGATTGACCAATTCCCCTACAGTCACTCCCGTGACTCTATTTCATGGGACACACAATGATTTATATTGTAATATATGGATTATTATTATTATTATTATTATTATTATTATTATTATAGGCAACATCAAAATAATTACTGTTATTTGCCTCAAAATAATTTATATCAGAGTCCAAAGCAGCCAATTATTAATGATACTTTCTGATTTTTTTAATTTTAATATGAAATTCGGATTGAAAATAAAAAAATTGAGAAAAGAAAAAAATTTAATTTTCTACGTTGTGATTGGCCAATTCTCCTATAGTCACTCTCATGTCTCTATTTCGTGGGATCCATAATGATTTCTATTATAATATATAGATTATTATTATTATTGTTATTATTATTATTATTATTATTATTATAGGCAACACCAAAATAATTATTGTTATTTGCACCAAAATAATTTAATTCAGAGTCCAAAGCAGTGAAGGATTAATGATACTTTCTGGTTTTTTTTTAATTTTAAAATAAAATCCGTATTGAAAATAAAAAAATTAAAATAGAAAAAAACATAATTTTCTACGTTATGATTGGCCAATTTTACTACAGTCACTCCCGTGGCTCGATTTCGTGGGACCCACAATGATTTTTATTATAATATATAGATTATTATTATTATTGTTATTATAATTATTGTTGTTTACACCAAAATAATTTAATTCAGAGTCCAAAGCAGTCAAGGATTAGTGATACTTTTTGGTTTTTTTTTACATATAAAATAAATTCCGGATTGAAAATTAAAAAAATGAAAATAGAAAAAAATATATAATTTTCTACGTTGTGATTGGCCAATTCCCTTACAGTCACTCCCGTTGCTCGATTTCATGGGACCCACAATGATTTTTATTATAATATATAGATATTATTATTATTATTATTATTATTATTATTATTACTACTTTATAGATTATTATTATTATATAGATTATTATTATTATTATTATTATTATCATATGCAACACCAAAATAATTACTGTTATTTGCATCAAAATAATTTAATTCAGAGTCCAAAACAGTCAAGAATTAATGATACTTTCTGGTTTTTCTAATTTTAAAATTATCCGGAGTGAAAATAAAAAAATAAAAATAGAAAAAAATATAATTTTCTACGTTGTGATTGGTCAATTTCCCTACAGTCACTCCCGTTGCTCTATTTCGTGGGACTCACAATGATTTCTATTAGAATATGTTGATTATTATTAATATTATTATTATTATTATTATTATTATTATTATTATTATTATTATTATAGGCAACACCAAAATAATTTATTTCAGAGTCCAAAGCAATCAATGATTAGTGATACTTTCTGTTTTTTTAATTTTGAAATAAAATCTGGATTGAAATTAAAAAAAATTGAAAATAGTAAAAAATAGTAAATTAGATATGGAGCAACTGTAATTGGTGTCAGAGTCCCAAGCAGCTTAGGTTTATAATAAAATCCGGTTGAAAATAAAATCAAAAATTATTAAAAATTGGGTTCTTTTTGTTCTTAATTGTGATTGCTTGAGATTCCTTGAAACGCTCTCGTTGCATTATTTGATGGGTCCCACATAGATTGTCATTATAAATATATAGATTATTATTATTATTATTATTATTATTACTACTATTATTATATTCTAAGAGAATATAATTATATGGTATTTGTTAGAATGCTTACTTTTTGCAGTCTCTCTCTACTAGAGTACGTACTTCAAGAAATTAGATGGTAAAGTTGGGACCATCATGTTTTACACTTGTAACCTACTGTGCAACCATAGTTGAATTATGTGGTTTAGCCTTTCGGCCCATTTATTTGCCAACCCAAATGCATGAGACCTTAAACCCTGGAACCATGACACTCTATGGTCTTAGGAGGGTATAATTTTCATGTAGCCATTTACATAATTTATCGAAATGATACAGGTTGTCACACCGTTGGAATTGCACACTGCGTATTCTTCCAAGACCGATTGTACCCTAATACAGCTCTGTTTGACCCCAACATGGACCCAACCCTCCGCCGAGATCTGATCCCAGTATGCCCACAGGGTACCACATCAAGCAACTTCACCTTCCTTGATCAAAATCCACCGAGCGTAAACTTAGTAGACAACTCTTTCTTCATTCAAATCCTAAAGCAAAGAGGGATCCTTGAATTTGACCAAGTTCTCGGACGTGATCCTTCAACAATTGAGTTCGTTCAGCAGTTTGCAGCCAACGAAACTTTGTTCAAAGTCAAGTTGGCGGAGACTATGGTGAAGCTACAAGCTGTTGACATCCTAACAGGGGATAAGGGTCAAATAAGAAAAGTTTGCAGTAGAATCAACCCATGATACGTCCCATTAGGACTGTCTAATGCTTTTTTTTTTTTATTCATCTTCAGCTCCTAATTAAGATTGGACTTGTAATTTCTAGAGATTATAATGAAGATGGTGTTTGAATATGTGTAATGTAACTAAGGATTTGTGAATTGACTTTTGTCGTTGTAATTGACATTGTATTTACTACTGTATGTGAACACATGGAAAAATATGATTTACTGGTGATTGCACTACATTATGTAATTCGTGAAGGTGGACTGGTGGAAGGAACTACCCAAAAAGTCTGATGCTAGGATAAAGGCTCAACTTACCTAAGCTCATTTGAAAAGTTCTTAATTCACATGTCCCACCTAGACTTCTAGTTGTGATTAAACCCCAAAACAGGAATCTTCTCACCACAACAAAACTCGTACCATTTATTTACCCGCATTTACAAGAAATGTAGGTCCAATGCTAATTGTGTCTCACAACATTTATTAAAAAATACAAATGTGCAATAATGAAATTTACTAACAGTGTGTTTGGTAGGGGGAAAAACATTTTTTTGAAAAATATTTTGCCAATTTTCTAGTGTTTGGTACAAAAAAGTTTAGAAAATCATTTCCAAAGAAATCATTTTCTTCTAAAGGTAGGAAATTGACTTCCTTTGTTCAACCTAGAAAAATCATTTTCCACCATTGATTGTTGAATCGATTTTCACTACTAACTGTAACTGAAATTTGAGGCCAAAATTTAACATTAACGGTTTTGCTCGAAATTTTGTAATACGATATAATTAATTAAAAAAACCTCAAATATAAATTTTTAGCCCAAAATATTTTTATTTGATAACATTTATCATGATATATACTAGATCAAAAGTTTTTGCCGCTAAAACTAACTAAAACTTTTAAAAAATCAAGTTGAACTGTTAGAATCGAAACTTTATGATTTGATAGTCTAAGAAAAACTCAAATATAAATTTTGAGCTCCAAATATTTTCATTTGTAACATAAATCGCCGCTTTTGTCGACATTTTTTTTGCGGTTAAATATGACTGAAACTTAAGAACAAAATTCAATTTTCTCAATTTGTCACGAAACTTTACAATACGATAGAAATGATTAAAAAAAGCTCAAATATGAATTTTGAGCTCCGAATATTTTCATTTGTAACATATATCGCCACTTTTGTCTACATTTTTTTGCGGCTAAATATGACTGAAACTTAAAAACAAAATTCAATTTTATCGATTTGTCACGAAACTTGACAGCACGATAGAAGTGATTAAGAAAAGATCAAATATGAATTTTGAGTTCTAAATATTTTCATTTGCAACATATATCGCTACTTATACCTACATATATGGTCATTTTCCAAAAAATAATTTGTCTCCCACCAAACAAGGGAAAATTTGACATGGAAAATCATTTTCCTTAAAAAACTATTTCTCATGGAAAACAATTTCTTCAGAAATCATTTTCCTCTTAACCAAACACACTCTAAACCATAATTTAAGGAGGAAAAAATTTAACAGAAAAAGCATGGGGTAATTAGGAAATTATAAGCACAAATTATGGTGGATTTGAGGGAAAGATGGTTGAAGTATTTTGTGATTTAAAATCAAAAATTATGTTGATATTTATTTTCCTATTTTTAGCTTCTGGTTGTTTGAGTTGCCGTTTGACTTGGTTTTGTTGGTTAGTCTTGTGCCGTTAGTGAAAGCTAATTTTGGGAATAATCCCTTATTTACAGCCATACACTGTGGTTGGTTTAGAGGTGTGCAACGACCAAATTAACTTCATATAAAAACCTATGCATGGTCGGCAGTGGGATGCAGTAGAGTGTTTTTACACAATCTTTCTTCCTCTTTCTTATTCATCCCAAGAGTTTTAACTACAACAATTCACGTATTTCATTATCATTGAGTTTCTTCTCTTTGTTTATCATTGGACTTTATAACTATTTTTACTAAAGTGGTTTTCGTCAATCTTCCATATTTTATACAGTGAATTCATCCATGGTTATTTTGTAGAAGTGACTCAAATTTCAAATGTTTATTTATTATTACTATTATTATTAGTAGTTAAATTATTATCTTTGAGCACCGGGTTAAGTAGCGGGTTCGAGACTCTTCTTGCTGCACCGAAAGAGTCCAGGATTGTCGTATCTTGGGAGGAGGCCGAACTATCAATCTCGACTCGTGCAGGAGGGACGTATCTACTCTTAGGACAGTGCTTCACGCACGCTTCGACCCATGCACACAGCCGATTTCTAATCTTTATACTTTTTATTTCAGTATTAGAGTTGTAATTTCTAGTTGATATATTATCATGTATCGTGTGATGAATTACATTTATTGATGTTATGAGTTTATTATATGTAACCTAATTCCCTACTTGTGTTGTCGTATGTTATTAAGTTGATTAATAATATTTTTTGGAGGTATTATTTGTGTATTGTTTGCGTATAATTTTTCCAACAGTAATTTCAAAGAGCAAGTTACAATTTGAGAGATGAATAGCCATGGAAGATGAATTTCTAGCGGGAGAGAAGAATACGGGCTTGAGACAGTGGGTGTGAGGATGATTGAAAATGAAAAGGGCGAGTAAGTCTGGTTGTGAGTAATTGAAAATGAAAAAGGGGTCTGATTAAGTTTGATTGAAAATTTAATTGAAATTGAATTTCTATTTGGGTAAAAATATTGATTAAAATAAAATTATTATTATTAGTAGTATTATTTATTGGAGGTACAATAGTAATTGCAGTTGTTGAAATTGTAAAAGCAACAAATATTTTAAGACAAAAAAAATAGATAAAAAGATAAATATTTTTAAATGGAGGTAGTATTAATTTGTTGTGATAGTGCATTGCGGCATATATAAATGCCATCCAAGGCCAAAATAAATATCACTATAGGACATTTTTATATATGCCATCCAAGGCCAAAATAAATATCACTATAAGACATTTTTGTAGTAGTGGCTGGCTAATAAAGATATCAACACAAGGCTAAACCTTACGAAGTCTAGGATGAGGTTATCTCAGTAGAATAACTCTATAATATAATGTGATTGGTTTATTGGAGGATGACCCTCAGTAGAACACAAGGCTAAAATAATTACAATCGAGAAAAAAGAAAGGATACTTGATTAGGTAGATTTCCAGCTCTTCCACTTTAAAGAAGAGTTTGTAATGAAAAAAAGTTAAACATAGGTTGGGCTTTAGAATTTCTCGAATAGCTTTGTGTTTGCATGTCCAATAATTTACAAACAATTATTTTATATTTACAGGTTTTAGACATATATATATAAAAAAAGTCTGGAGAAAGGGTATATTCACGGTTAAAAATCGGTTAAAAAACGGTGTATTCACGGTTAAAACCGCCTATCACTTGGCGCAAGCAATGGAGAAAGGGGAGATGGGCAAGGACGGTTTGGGTGGTTCAGGGGAATGGGATGGAAGATGGGAGAGAGTATGGAAGACAAAAGCGCAGCCGAGAGTAATTAGTTTGGCCTGGCGTGTGATGCAGGATGGGATCCCGACCCGTGTTAACTTGGTCAAGAGAGGGATGAAGCTGGATGTCTACTGCCCTTGCTGTGGAGATAAACTATGAGACAACTAACCACACTTTCTTGGATGAAGCAGCTGAAATCTAGGCAAAAAGCCCACTGAGGGTAGATGTGAAACAAAGGACTATTGAAGACATTGGAGCTTGGTGTCATGACTTCCTTGCTTGCGTGAATGCAGAGGTTAGTGGCCTATTCATGTCAATTACATGGCAGATTGAGAACAAGAGAAACAGGTAGTGCATGGAGGGGAAGAAAACGGAGCTAAATCAATTGATTCACCGAGCAATTGACAACTGGGAAGGAGTGCTGCTATGGCATGAACAGAGGGAGAAAAAATCAATTCACGAGGCCAACACACCCAACTGGACGGCGCCTGAAATCGGAGTGGTAAAAATAAACGTGGATGCCTCCCTTAAGAAGATGGACATTAGAGGACTGGGGGCAGTTTGCCGAGATCACACCAGAAAATGCTTGGCGGTGGCGTGTTCCAAAGTTGAAGGTTGCTGGACACCACAAATATCAGGGCTAGGGGCGACGAGATTCGGGTTGCAGATTGGTAGCATGCTAAGCTTCAGAAGGGTGATATTGGAGATGAATGCACAAGCTGCAGTGACGGCTTTGACATCGATGAAGAAAACCAGAGACTACTCATTGGGTTTCCTTGAAGAATGCTGGCATTTAGCTGAATCTTTTGACAGTGTGTCTTTTCAGTTTGTTAGAAGGAACCTAAATTGTGCGGCCTATGAGGCAGCAAGACTTGATTTACCTCCAAATACAACCAAGGGTTGGTTGGATGGAGGACCTGAACCAGTGCTTACTGTGGCTCGGAAAGAGGCTATGTATTGTGTTTCAATCTCTGAATAAATTTGCTCAGCGTGAGTTTCAAAAAAAAAAAAAAAAGACATATAAAACAAAGTCTATGATTAAGTTTTAGACATCTAGAAATATTGTAACACCCTGGAGATATGGTTAAATGTGGCTTAAAAGGATTGAAATGACTACCTATATAACTAAGGTGTACCTTCTTTTATGGTAGCTCATCCATTGTGAACTCCTTAGTTAAGCGTGCTTAACTTGGAGTGGTCTCAGGATGGGTGACCTCCTGGAAAGTTTTCCTAGGCAGCATGTGAGCGAATATGAAACATGCTGGAAAAACTCGTGGTGATTTGTAGGGCCAGTCAATGATCCTTGAAGCAGTTATTGGTAATGCCCGTGGCAAGGGAGGGGCCGGGGCGTTACAAATATACTATCTATCTATTTGTCACTTTGAAAGAGCGTCGATATATCAAGATAACTAATATAATTAGAACAAAAATATAAAACTATTTAAATTGGTAAAAACTAATGGAAAATTGGAATTTAATAAACCAACCTTTGGGGGTGCTTTGATATAACGAACCAACTTTGAACATCAATATTAGACCAACTGACCTTAATAGGTTGTTTTTTCCCAGCAAACCGCCTACGAGTCAAACTCGTCGGAAGTGTGACGTGGCGGTGGCGTAAGCGTCTCATGGCGACTAATATTAATGTTCCTTATTTTTGGCTAAAACACACTCCATGTAAGCTTCCGCCACCGCTATGTTACACTTCTGACGAGCTTGATTCGGTGGCGCTTTGCTGGAAAAAACAACAAATTAAGGTCAATTTGTCTAATATTATTGTTCAAGGTTGGTTCGTTATATCAAAGCACCCTCAGAGATTGGTTTATTTAATTCCAATTTCCCAAAACTAATTATGAGTGATGTAGAATATAAATGTAAAATTGGTTGAAGTTACATTGAAAATGAAAAATCTATATATTATAATAGAAATCATTGTGGATCCCACGAAATAGAGCCACAGGAGTGATTGTAGGGGAATTGGTCAATCACAATGTAGAAAATTATATATCTTTTTTTTTATTTTTAATTTTTTTAATTTCAACCTGGATTTTATTTTAAAATTAAAAAAACCAGAAAATATCACTAATCCTTGACTGCTTTGGACTCTGAATGAAATTATTTTGGTGCAAATCACTATAATTAATTTGGTGTTGATTATAATAATAATAATAATAATAATAATAATAATAATATCTATAAAAATAATTTTTTATTTTGGTTTTGACTATAATAATATTAATAATAATAATATCTATATATTATAATAGAAATCATTGTGGGTCCCACGAAATAGAGTCACGGGAGTGATTGTATGGGAATTAACCAATCAGAACGTAGAAATTTTTTTTTTCTATATTCAATTTTTTTATTTTTAATCCGAATTTTATTTTAAAATTAAAAAACCAGATAATATCAATAATCCTTAACTGTTTTGGACTCTGAATTAAATTAATTTAGTATAAATAACTTTAATTATTTTGGTGTTGCCTATAATCTATATATATTATAATAGAAATCATTGTGGTCCCACAAAATAAAGTCACATGTGTGATTGTAGGGGAATTGGTCAATCAGAACGTAGAAAATTATATTTTTTCTATTTTAATTTGTTTTTATTTTCAATTCGGATTTTCTTTTAAAATTAAATAAAACACAAGAAAATATCACTAATCTTTGACTGCTTTGGACTCTGAATGAAATTATTTTGGTGCAAATAACTGTAGTTAATTTGGTGTTGACTATAATAATAATAATAATAATTTATATATTATAAAAGAAATCATTGTGGGTCCCACGAAATAGAGCCACGGGAGTGATTGTAGGGGAATTGGCCAATCACAACGTCGAAAATTATATATTTTTTTTATTTTCAACTTTTTTTTATTTCATTCCGGATTTTATTTTAAAATTAAAAAAACCAGAAAATATCACTAATCCTTGACTGCTTTGGTCTCTTGAATGAAATTATTTTGGTGCAAATCACTATAATGAATTTGGTGTTGACTATGATAATAATAATAATAATAATATTAATAATAATAATAATAATATTAATATTAATAATAATAGTATATTATAATAATATCTATAATAATATTTTTTTATTTTGGTTTTGACTATAATAATATTAATAATAATAATATCTATATATTATAATAGAAATCATTGTGGTCCCAAGAAATAGAATCATGGGAGTGATTGTAGGGGAATTAACCAATCAGAACGTAGAAATTGTTTTTTTCTATATTCAATTTTTTTTAATTTTTAATCCGAATTTTATTTTAAAATTAAAAAGCAGATAATATCATTAATCCTTGACTGTTTTGAACTCTGAATTAAATTATTTTAGTATGTATAACTTTAATTATTTTGGTGTTGCCTATAATCTATATATATATATTATAATAGAAATCATTGTGGTCCCACGAAATAGAGTCACAGGAGTGATTATAGGGGAATTGGTCAATCACAGCGCAGAAAATTATATTTTTTCTATTTTTATTTATTTTTATTTTCAATCCAGATTTTATTTTAAAAATTAAAAAAAACAAGAAAATATCATTAATCCTTGACTGCTTTGGACCCTGAATGAAATTATTTTGGTGCAAATAACTGTAGTTAATTTGGTGTTGACTATAATAATAATAATAATAATAATAATAATAATAATAATAATAATAATAATAATCTATATGTTATAATAGAAATCATTGTGGGTCTCACGAAATAGAGTCACGTGAGTGACTGTAGATGAATTGGCCAATCACAACATAGATAATTATATTTTTTTCTATTTTCAATTTTTTTTATTTTCATTCCAGATTTTATTTTAAAATTTAAAAAAACCAGAAAATATCAATAATCCTTGACTGTTTTGAACTCTGAATTAATTTATTTTGGTGCATATAACAATAATTATTTTGGTGTTGCCTATAATAATAATAATAATAATAATAATAATAATAATAATAATAATAATAATAATAATAATAATCTTTATATTTGTAACGCCCTAGAAATTTAATTCTAAACTTAACGGTCAAAATCAAGGGTAACAGTGAAAGACTCATTTTTTTTCTTTTTAATTGGGCGACACTGTCGTATCCCCGAAATAATACATGGCAAGAAAGGAAAACTAATAGCTAATCATTAATTACTTCAATTAAATAAACAACAGAACTTTCAAATTCAAGAACATAAACTAAACACATCTTCAAAACTAACTTCATCGTCCTCACTGCTAGTTCCCATTCCCATTATAGAACGCATCACGTGAAAACAAAACATTTAAAAACATGATGAGGACTCAATAATGTCTACCCCTAACCGTTAAACAATTTAAAATCCATTTCAATTCATTTTTGGGGGAGAAGTGAACAAGACAAATCTTTTAAAAAACAGTTTCTTTCCCAACCAACCATGACCATCTTTCAGAATTATTAAGCGGGCGGAGCTTGCTTATTTGGCCCTCGAAGTCCAATGACTTCGCTATAAATATATCTCAATCTCATCACAATCTCAATCTCAACATCAATCTCAATCAATCACAATCTCAATCATACGGATGGCCATCCATTTCACACACGTGCATATAACTAACCCCGGGGAAGTAGCACTTGTCAGGCATCCCTGATCTCTTGACAACCCCCCTCAAGGATACCACATCCTGGTCTTCTGGGGCGTTGCCCGAACCCGCATTTATGTCACGTTTGAATTATTAGTCAGGATTAATATCGTATCAATCCAACTCAAACAATCCAATCCCAAATTTCCAAAACCATTTCCAAATCACACGTAAACGACTGTCCACATTTTTCCAACTCAAAGAAACATAACAATATCCAATCAGACAACCAATTTTACAATAAAACCCCCTTTCGGGATGCAATTTCCAAAATATTGTAAAACCATAAAACACATAAAACGCATCCACAAGGGGATTAGGACATAGACATTACCTGAACTTCTTCACTTCACTTCACTTCACTTGACCTCCACGAATACACTTGACCTCACTAAACGACGCGGTCTAGATCGTGCCTAGAAATAGAATAAATTTCTATAATTAATAACGTCTCGAAGTTAGTAATCACTACATTCTACCTCACCCCAACCTAGGAACATTCTAAGGTTCCTATCATTCAAGTAATAACACATTTGGACTACACCTCGCATTCACATAATTAAACCACATTTACAATTAAAGAACATATTTCTAATAAACAATTACACATTCAAAACAATTAAAGAACTGGGCATAAAAACTCCATAAAACATGAAACGCAGTAAAGATATAAATATCACCAAATGTAACCCAAAATTGAACCATTTTACGTAAAGAAACCCGATAAACACGTAATATAGTATAGCCTGTAATAGTAGTCTAATAATAATATAAAAGTGTAAAGTTTAAAACTTTACTAAATGTAAACATTATAAAACTTATAAAAACAATCAAAGGAGCTTTAGAATGCTCTTTAGGTAATTATAACATAATTTTACATAAGAAAAACCCGATAGAAACGTAGTAGTAATATAAATACGTAATACACAATTAAAATTTTCAAATCAGTAGAGGATTTTGAACCGTCTTTTTAAGAACTTTAATATAGTAATTAAAATAAATTAATACTTTAATTTAAAACACAAATAAACTATACTTTACAATTATGAAATAATATGCATAAATATACTTTAAAATTATGAACAACCTTAATGAATAATCACAATATGCATAATAATCAATTATAAATAATAAAATCAGATTTACATAACAAACCAACCCTAATTCATACATACAATAATACTAATAAACTCTAAACATGATTTAGCATAATAACATCCCATATATTCACATATTCCCAAAACTAACAATAAAAATCACAGGAAATAGTTAAATTATTACAATTAGAAACAACATTCATAATATTTGTAATTATTCCAATCAAATTTACATACAGTAATACAAATAGTCATAATTATAATATTAATAATAATCATAATATCTATGCATGAAATTCATAATATCAATACTACATATTAGGTTAGGGTTTGCAAACACTAGAGTCGGGCCGATGTAGGTGACAATCGTGGTTCCCATGCAGAGGCGGCGACCAAGGGAAACAGACGGCGGCGACAGGGTGGTTGGACGGCCGGAGGGCAGTCGGCAGTGGCCTGAAGTCACAGTTGCGTAGCAGCAGTTTACCGTGGCCTTTCAACCTTTCTTCGTGGGCCTGGGCGTCGGGGCGGCGGGTTCTGGTGGCCGGCAACGACGTGGGGGAACGGTGGCAGCGATGCGACGCGGCGGCAGGTGGGGTGGCGCGACCAGATGGAACACACAGAGCAGATCGAGAGAGAGAGAGAGAGAGAGAGAGAGAGAGAGATATCGAAAAGGGAGGAAGATAGAGAAGAGAACGAGGGTGGTGGCTGCGATTGTTGCGGGTGTTCGACGATGGTGCTGGTGGCTCAAGCCGCCACGGTGGTGGTGGCGACGGCAATGCACTAGGCGGCAGTTACAGAGGGGGGAAGGGGAAGAGAGGATAGGAGATTAGGTTTAGGGTTTACTAATAACAATTAACTATTTATACCAAAACAAACTGAACTAACAAACAATAATTTTGGAAATTGAAAATAGTATTTCTGCTTCTAATAATAGTATAGGAAAAATAAAATATATTTTACTTTTCTAAATAATAATAATAACCACAAGAATAATACAATTAAACATATAATTCACAAATAATAATTTAAAAAAAAACACATATAATCATACAACATTAATCGCATAAAATTACTAAATTACCCTTGCTTTCTTGCACAGAGAAAATTACTAAAATACCCTTGTTAGTCCTCAACGATCCTATGAGCTCAAGCGTTAGCAGAAATAATCATCGGTAAAATCTCCATATTTAATCGAAGTCAAACTTAATTACTAACAACGCGATGGTCAACGTATTCAAATTTTTTGGGGTTTTACATCATTACCCCCTTAAAAGAAGTTTCGTCCTCGAAACTTAAACTCAACACCAATGGTCTTCCAGATGGAGCTAACGGTGGCTTTACCCAAAACTCAGGGTTTTACATCATTTCCCTCTTCAAAGGAGTTTCGTCCTTGAAACTCAACATATTTTATGCTTGGATTGGTGCGGTTACCTTGATCTCATATCCTCCTTGGGTTTCCAATGGCTTCTGTTGTGGCATGGTTCCTCCATCGTACTTTTGACTAGAGGGACAAACTTTGTTCCAGGATGCTTCTCTCTTCAATCTAGAATCTCCAGTAGCTACTTCTCATAGGTCGAGTCTTCCCTCAGCCTCTGAATCCTCGTCAGGGGCTTCTTCTTGTTCCAGGCCCTCCTCGAGGATCGATTTCGTACCCTCCTCGGGGTTTCATGTCTGTCAAAGAAGTTAGGATCAACGTTCATGGCAAAGGCGACGATATGCCATAAATCAGATGTCAAAAACGATCAAGCATATACTTATAACACAAAAAGGAAATCAAGAAACAGACACCCATCTCATTCATCATCCTACACTCATCACTCCGAACGTAGCTTCCTAAGCTCTAACTAAAACCTAATAGACACTTAGGAGCTACCAGGTCGTAACCCAGAGCTCTGATACCATTCTGTAACGCCCTGGAAATTTAATTCTAAACTTAACGGTCATAATCAACGGTAACAACGGAAGACTCATTTTTTTTTCTTTTTAATTGGGCGTTAGTGCCGTATCCCCGAAGGGATACAAGGAAAGAAAGGAAAACTAATAACTAATCATTAATTACTTCAATTTAATAAACAACAGAACTTTCAAATTCTAGAACATAAACTAAACACATCCTCAAAACTAACTTCGTCGTCCTCACTGCTAGTTCCCATTCCCATTATAGAATGCATCACCTGAAAACAAAACATTTAAAAACATGAGGAGAACTCAATAATGTCTACCCTTAACCGTTAAAACAATTTAAAATCCATTTCAATTCATTTTTGGGGGAGAAGTGAACAAGTCAAATCTTTCCAAAAGCACTTTCTTTCCCAACCAACCATAACCATCTTTCAGAATTATTAAGCAGGCGGACCTTGCTTATTTGGCCCTCGAAGTCCAATAATTTAGCTATAAATGTATCTCAATATCATAACAATCTCAATCTCAACATCAATCTCAATCTCAATCAATCACAATCTCAATCATACGGATGGCCATCCATTTCAAACACGTGCATATAACTAACCTGTGGAAGTAGCACTTATCAGGCATCCCTGATCTCTTGACAACCCCCCTCAAGGATACAACATCCTGGTCTTCTGGGGCGTTGCCCGAACCCGCATTTATGTCACGTTTGAATTATTAGTCAGGATTAATATCGTATCAATCCAACTCAAACAATCCAATCCCAAATTTCCAAAACCATTTCCAAATCACACGTAAACGATCATCACATTTTTCCAACTCAAAGAAACATAACAATATCCAATCGACAACCAATTTTACAATAAAACCCCTTTCGGATGCAATTTCCAAAATATTGTAAAACCATAAAACACATAAAACGCATCCACAAGGGGATTAGGACATAGACATTACCTGAACTTCTTCACTTCACTTCACTTCACTTGACCTCCACGAATACACTTGACCTCACTAAACGACGCGGTCTAGATCGTGCCTAGAAATAGAATAAATTTCTATAATTAATAACGCCTCAAGTTAGTAATCACTACATTCTACCTCACCCCAACCTAGGAACATTCTAAGGTTCCTATCATTCAAGTAATAACACATTTGGACTACACCTCGCATTCACATAATTAAACCACATTTACAATTAAAGAACATATTTCTAATAAACAATTACACATTCAAAACAATTAAAGAACTGCATAAAAACTCCATAAAACATGAAACGCAGTAAAGATATAAATATCACCAAATGTAACCCAAAATTGAACCATTTTACGTAAAGAAACCCGATAAACACGTAATATAGTATAGCCTGTAATAGTAGTCTAATAATAATATAAAAGTGTAAAGTTTAAAACTTTACTAAATGTAAACATTATAAAACTTATAAAAACAATCAAAGGAGCTTTAGAATGCTCTTTAGGTAATTATAACATAATTTTACATAAGAAAAACCCGATAGAAACGTAGTAGTAATATAAATACGTAATACACAATTAAAATTTTCAAATCAGTAGAGAGGATTTTGAACCGTCTTTTTAAGAACTTTAATATAGTAATTAAAATAAATTAATACTTTAATTTAAAACACAAATAAACTATACTTTACAATTATGAAATAATATGCATAAATATACTTTAAAATTATGAACAACCTTAATGAATAATCACAATATGCATAATAATCAATTATAAATAATAAAATCAGATTTACATAACAAACCAACCCTAATTCATACATACAATAATACTAATAAACTCTAAACATGATTTAGCATAATAACATCCCATATATTCACATATTCCCAAAACTAACAATAAAAATCACAGGAAATAGTTAAATTATTACAATTAGAAACAACATTCATAATATTTGTAATTATTCCAATCAAATTTACATACAGTAATACAAATAGTCATAATTATAATATTAATAATAATCATAATATCTATGCATGAAATTCATAATATCAATACTACACATATTAGGGTTAGGGTTTGCAAACACTAGAGGGTCGGGGCTGACTGTGGGTGACAACTGGTGGTTCCCGGCGACAGAGAGGCGGCGACCAAGGGAAACAGACGGCGGCGACAGGGTGGTTGGACGGCCGGAGGGCGATGGCTGAAGTCACATTGCGTAGCAGTTAGCCACGTGGCCTTTCAACCTTTCTTCGTGGGCCTGGGCGTCGGGGCGGCGGGTTCTGGTGGCCGGCAACGACGTGGGGGAACGGTGGCAGCGATGCGACGCGGCGGCAGGTGGGGTGGCGCGACCAGATGGAACACACAGAGCAGATCGAGAGAGAGAGAGAGAGAGAGAGAGAGAGAGAGAGAAAGAGATATTGAAAAGGGAGGAAGATAGAGAAGAGAACGAGGGTGGTGGCTGCGGTTGTTGCGGGTGTTCGACGATGGTGCTGGTGGCTCGGGGCGGTCGCCGGCGGTGGCTGGTGGCGACGGCAACATCGCACTAGGCGGCGATTCTGAGGGGGAAGGGGAACAGAGGATAGGAGATTAGGTTTAGGGTTTACTAATAACAATTAACTATTTATACCAAAACAAATTAAACTAACAAATAATAATTTTGGAAATTGAAAATAGTATTTCTGCTTCTAATAATAGTATAGGAAAAATAAAATATATTTTACTTTTCTAAATAATAATAATAATAACCACAAGAATAATACAATTAAACATATAATTCACAAATAATAATTTAAAAAAAAAACACATATAATCATACAACATTAATCGCATAAAATTACTAAATTACCCTTGCTTTCTTGCACAGAGAAAATTACTAAAATACCCTTGTTAGTCCTCAACGATCCTACGAAATCAAGTGTTAGCAGAAATAATCATCGGTAAAATCTCCATATTTAATCGAAGTCAAACATAATTACTAACAACGCGATGGTCAACGTATTCAAATTTTTTGGGGTTTTAAATCATTACCCCCTTAAAAGAAGTTTCGTCCTCGAAACTTAAACTCAACACCAATGGTCTTCCAGATGGAGCTAACGGTGGCTTTACCCAAAACTCAGGGTTTTACATCATTTCCCTCTTCAAAGGAGTTTCGTCCTTGAAACTCAACAAATTTTATGCTTGGATTGGTGCGGTTACCTTGATCTCATATCCTCCTTGGGTTTCCAATGGCTTCTGTTGTGGCATGGTTCTTCCATCGTACTTTTGACTAGAGGGACAAACTTTGTTCCAGGATGCTTCTATCTTCAATCTAGAATCTCCAGTAGCTACTTCTCGTAGGTCGAGTCTTCCCTCAGCCTCTAAATCCTCGTCAGGGGCTTCTTCTTGTTCCAGGCCCTCCTTGAGGATCGATTTTGTACCCTCCTCGGGGTTTCATGTCTTTCAAAGAAGTTAGGATCAACGTTCATGGCAAAAGCGACGATATGCCATAAATCAGATGTCAAAAACGATCAAGCATATACTTATAACACAAAAAGGAAATCAAGAAACAGACACCCATCTCATTCGTCATCCTACACTCATCACTCCGAACGTAGCTTCATAAGCTCTAACTAAAACCTAATAGACACTTAGGAGCTACCAGGTCGTAACCCAGAGATCTGATACCATTCTGTAACGCCCTGGAAATTTAATTCTAAACTTAACGGTCATAATCAACGGTAACAGCGGAAGACTCATTTTTTTTCTTTTTAATTGGGCGTTAGTGCCGTATCCCCGAAGGGATACAAGGAAAGAAAGGAAAACTAATAACTAATCATTAATTACTTCAATTTAATAAACAACAGAACTTTCAAATTCTAGAACATAAACTAAACACATCCTCAAAACTAACTTCGTCGTCCTCACTGCTAGTTCCCATTCCCATTATAGAATGCATCACCTGAAAACAAAACATTTAAAAACATGAGGAGAACTCAATAATGTCTACCCCTAACCGTTAAAACAATTTAAAATCCATTTCAATTCATTTTTGGGGGAGAAGTGAACAAGTCAAATCTTTCCAAAAGCACTTTCTTTCCCAACCAACCATAACCATCTTTCAGAATTATTAAGCAGGCGGACCTTGCTTATTTGGCCCTCGAAGTCCAATAATTTAGCTATAAATGTATCTCAATATCATAACAATCTCAATCTCAACATCAATCTCAATCTCAATCAATCACAATCTCAATCATACGGATGGCCATCCATTTCAAACACGTGCATATAACTAACCCAGGGGAAGTAGCACTTATCAGGCATCCCTGATCTCTTGACAACCCCCCTCAAGGATACAACATCCTGGTCTTCTGGGGCGTTGCCCGAACCCGCATTTATGTCACGTTTGAATTATTAGTCAGGATTAATATCGTATCAATCCAACTCAAACAATCCAATCCCAAATTTCCAAAACCATTTCCAAATCACACGTAAACGACTGTCCACATTTTTCCAACTCAAAGAAACATAACAATATCCAATCAGACAACCAATTTTACAATAAAACCCCCTTTCGGGATGCAATTTCCAAAATATTGTAAAACCATAAAACACATAAAACGCATCCACAAGGGGATTAGGACATAGACATTACCTGAACTTCTTCACTTCACTTCACTTCACTTGACCTCCACGAATACACTTGACCTCACTAAACGACGCGGTCTAGATCGTGCCTAGAAATAGAATAAATTTCTATAATTAATAACGTCTCGAAGTTAGTAATCACTACATTCTACCTCACCCCAACCTAGGAACATTCTAAGGTTCCTATCATTCAAGTAATAACACATTTGGACTACACCTCGCATTCACATAATTAAACCACATTTACAATTAAAGAACATATTTCTAATAAACAATTACACATTCAAAACAATTAAAGAACTGGGCATAAAAACTCCATAAAACATGAAACGCAGTAAAGATATAAATATCACCAAATGTAACCCAAAATTGAACCATTTTACGTAAAGAAACCCGATAAACACGTAATATAGTATAGCCTGTAATAGTAGTCTAATAATAATATAAAAGTGTAAAGTTTAAAACTTTACTAAATGTAAACATTATAAAACTTATAAAAACAATCAAAGGAGCTTTAGAATGCTCTTTAGGTAATTATAACATAATTTTACATAAGAAAAACCCGATAGAAACGTAGTAGTAATATAAATACGTAATACACAATTAAAATTTTCAAATCAGTAGAGAGGATTTTGAACCGTCTTTTTAAGAACTTTAATATAGTAATTAAAATAAATTAATACTTTAATTTAAAACACAAATAAACTATACTTTACAATTATGAAATAATATGCATAAATATACTTTAAAATTATGAACAACCTTAATGAATAATCACAATATGCATAATAATCAATTATAAATAATAAAATCAGATTTACATAACAAACCAACCCTAATTCATACATACAATAATACTAATAAACTCTAAACATGATTTAGCATAATAACATCCCATATATTCACATATTCCCAAAACTAACAATAAAAATCACAGGAAATAGTTAAATTATTACAATTAGAAACAACATTCATAATATTTGTAATTATTCCAATCAAATTTACATACAGTAATACAAATAGTCATAATTATAATATTAATAATAATCATAATATCTATGCATGAAATTCATAATATCAATACTACACATATTAGGGTTAGGGTTTGCAAACACTAGAGGGTCGGGGCTGACTGTGGGTGACAACTGGTGGTTCCCGGCGACAGAGAGGCGGCGACCAAGGGAAACAGACGGCGGCGACAGGGTGGTTGGACGGCCGGAGGGCGATGGCAGGGTCTGAAGTCACAGCGTAGCGGCAGCCACGTGGCCTTTCAACCTTTCTTCGTGGGCCTGGGCGTCGGGGCGGCGGGTTCTGGTGGCCGGCAACGACGTGGGGGAACGGTGGCAGCGATACGACGCGGCGGCAGGTGGGGTGGCGCGACCAGATGGAAGACACAGAGCGGTCGAGAGAGAGAGAGAGAGAGAGAGAGAGAGAGAGAGAAAGAGATATCAAAAGGGAGGAAGATAGAGAAGAGAACGAGGGTGGTGGCTGCGGTTGTGCGGGTGTTCGACGATGGTCTTTGGTGGCTCAGGCGGTCGCGGCGGTGGTCAGTATGACGGGCGTGATCGCACTAGGCGGCGATTCAGAGGGGAAGGAACAGAGGATAGGAGATTAGGTTTAGGGTTTACTAATAACAATTAACTATTTATACCAAAACAAATTAAACTAACAAATAATAATTTTGGAAATTGAAAATAGTATTTCTGCTTCTAATAATAGTATAGGAAAAATAAAATATATTTTACTTTTCTAAATAATAATAATAATAACCACAAGAATAATACAATTAAACATATAATTCACAAATAATAATTTAAAAAAAAAACACATATAATCATACAACATTAATCGCATAAAATTACTAAATTACCCTTGCTTTCTTGCACAGAGAAAATTACTAAAATACCCTTGTTAGTCCTCAACGATCCTACGAAATCAAGTGTTAGCAGAAATAATCATCGGTAAAATCTCCATATTTAATCGAAGTCAAACATAATTACTAACAACGCGATGGTCAACGTATTCAAATTTTTTGGGGTTTTAAATCATTACCCCCTTAAAAGAAGTTTCGTCCTCGAAACTTAAACTCAACACCAATGGTCTTCCAGATGGAGCTAACGGTGGCTTTACCCAAAACTCAGGGTTTTACATCATTTCCCTCTTCAAAGGAGTTTCGTCCTTGAAACTCAACAAATTTTATGCTTGGATTGGTGCGGTTACCTTGATCTCATATCCTCCTTGGGTTTCCAATGGCTTCTGTTGTGGCATGGTTCTTCCATCGTACTTTTGACTAGAGGGACAAACTTTGTTCCAGGATGCTTCTATCTTCAATCTAGAATCTCCAGTAGCTACTTCTCGTAGGTCGAGTCTTCCCTCAGCCTCTAAATCCTCGTCAGGGGCTTCTTCTTGTTCCAGGCCCTCCTTGAGGATCGATTTTGTACCCTCCTCGGGGTTTCATGTCTTTCAAAGAAGTTAGGATCAACGTTCATGGCAAAAGCGACGATATGCCATAAATCAGATGTCAAAAACGATCAAGCATATACTTATAACACAAAAAGGAAATCAAGAAACAGACACCCATCTCATTCGTCATCCTACACTCATCACTCCGAACGTAGCTTCATAAGCTCTAACTAAAACCTAATAGACACTTAGGAGCTACCAGGTCGTAACCCAGAGATCTGATACCATTCTGTAACGCCCTGGAAATTTAATTCAAAACTTAACGGTCATAATCAACGGTAACAGCGGAAGACTCATTTTTTTTCTTTTTAATTGGGCGTTATTGCCGTATCCTCGAAGGAATACAAGGCAAGAAAGGAAAATTAATAACTAATCATTAATTACTTCAATTTAATAAACAACAGAACTTTCAAATTCTAGAACATAAACTAAACACATCCTCAAAACTAACTTCGTCGTCCTCACTGCTAGTTCCCATTCCCATTATAGAATGCATCACCTGAAAACAAAACATTTAAAAACATGAGGAGAACTCAATAATGTCTACCCCTAACCGTTAAAACAATTTAAAATCCATTTCAATTCATTTTTGGGGGAGAAGTGAACAAGTCAAATCTTTTCAAAAGCACTTTCTTTCCCAACCAACCATAACCATCTTTCAGAATTATTAAGCAGGCGGACCTTGCTTATTTGGCCCTCGAAGTCCAATAATTTCGCTATAAATGTATCTAAATATCATAACAATCTCAATCTCAACATCAATCTCAATCAATCACAATCTCAATCATACAGATGGCCATCCATTTCAAACACGTGCATATAACTAACCCAGGGGAAGTAGCACTTATCAGGCATCCCTGATCTCTTGACAACCCCCCTCAAGGATACCACATCCTGGTCTTCTGGGGCGTTGCCCGAACCCGCATTTATGTCACGTTTGAATTATTAGTCAGGATTAATATCGTATCAATCCAACTCAAACAATCCAATCCCAAATTTCCAAAACCATTTCCAAATCACACGTAAACGACTGTCCACATTTTTCCAACTCAAAGAAACATAGCAATATCCAATCAGACAACCAATTTTACAATAAAACCCCCTTTCGGGATGCAATTTCCAAAATATTGTAAAACCATAAAACACATAAAACGCATCCACAAGGGGATTAGGACATAGACATTACCTGAACTTCTTCACTTCACTTCACTTCACTTGACCTCCACGAATACACTTGAGCTCACTAAACGATGCGGTCTAGATCGTGCCTAGAAATAGACTAAATTTCTATAATTAATAACGTCTCGAAGTTAGTAATCACTACATTCTACCTCACCCCACCCTAGGAACATTCTAAGGTTCCTATCATTCAAGTAATAACACATTTGGACTTGTACACCTCGCATTCACACAATTAAACCACATTTACAATTAAAGAACATTTTTCTAATAAACAATTACACATTCAAAACAATTAAAGAACTGGGCATAAAAACTCCATAAAACATGAAACGCAGTAAAGATATAAATATCACCAAATGTAACCCAAAATTGAACCATTTTACGTAAAGAAACCCGATAAACACATAATATAGTATAGCCTGTAATAATAGTATAATAATAATATAAAAGTGTAAAGTTTAAAACTTTACTAAACGTAAACATTATAAAACTTATAAAAACAATCAAAGGAGCTTTAGAATGCTCTTTAGGTAATTATAACATAATTTTACATAAGAAAAACCCGATAGAAACGTAGTAGTAATATAAATACGTAATACACAATTAAAATTTTCAAAGCAGTAGAGAGGATTTTGAACCGTCTTTTTAAGAACTTTAATATAGTAATTAAAATAAATTAATACTTTAATTAAAACACAAATAAACTATACTTTACAATTATGAAATAATATGCATAAATATACTTTAAAATTATGAACAACCTTAATGAATAATCACAATATGCATAATAATCAATTATAAATAATAAAATCAGATTTACATAACAAACCAACCCTAATTCATACATACAATAATACTAATAAACTCTAAACATGATTTAGCATAATAACATCCCATATAATCACATATTCCCAAAACTAACAATAAAAATCACAGGAAATAGTTAAATTATTACAATTAGAAACAACATTCATAATATTTGTAATTATTCCAATCAAATTTACATACAGTAATACAAATAGTCATAATTATAATATTAATAATAATCATAATATCTATGCATGAAATTCATAATATCAATAATACACATATTAGGGTTAGGGTTTGCAAACACTAGAGGGTGATGAGAGGCGGTGACCAAGGGAAACAGACGGCGGCGACAGGGTGGTTGGACGGCCGAGGGCGCCGACAGCGGCTCAAGTCACGCTGCATAGCAAAGCCATCGTGGCCTTTCAACCTTTCTTCGTGGTCGTGGCAACGACGTGGGGGAACGGTGGCAGCGATACGACGCGGCGGCAGGTGGGGTGGCGCGACCAGATGGAAGACACAGAGCAGATCGAGAGAGAGAGAGAGAGAGAGAGATATCGAAAAGGGAGGAAGATAGAGAAGAGAACGAGGGTTGTGGCTGCGGTTGTTGCGGGTGTTTGACGATGGTGCTGGTGGCTCGGGGCGGTCGCCGCGTGGTCAGTGGTGACGGCAATGATCGCACTAGCGGCGATTACAGAGGGGAAGGGGAAGAGAGGATAGGAGATTAGGTTTAGGGTTTACTAATAACAATTAACTATTTATACCAAAACAAACTAAACTAACAAATAAAAATTTTGGAAATTGAAAATAGTATTTCTGCTTCTAATAATAGTATAGGAAAAATAAAATATATTTTACTTTTCTAAATAATAATAATAACCACAAGAATAATACAATTAAACATATAATTCACAAATAATAATTTAAAAAAAAAAACACATATAATCATACAACATTAATCGCATAAAATTACTAAATTACCCTTGCTTTCTTGCACAGAGAAAATTACTAAAATACCCTTGTTAGTCCTCAACGATCCTACGAGCTCAAGCGTTAGCAGAAGTAATCATCGGTAAAATCTCCATATTTAATCGAAGTCAAACTTAATTACTAACAACGCGATGGTCAACGTATTCAAATTTTTTGGGTTTTACATCATTACCCCCTTAAAAGAAGTTTCGTCCTCGAAACTTAAACTCAACACCAATGGTCTTCCAGATGGAGCTAACGGTGGCTTTACCCAAAACTCAGGGTTTTACATCATTTCCCTCTTCAAAGGAGTTTCGTCCTTGAAACTCAACATATTTTATGCTTGGATTGGTGCGGTTACCTTGATCTCATATCCTCCTTGGGTTTCCAATGGCTTCTGTTGTGGCATGGTTCTTCCATCGTACTTTTGACTAGAGGGACAAACTTTGTTCCAGGATGCTTCTCTCTTCAATCTAGAATCTCCAGTAGCTACTTCTCGTAGGTCGAGTCTTCCCTCAGCCTCTGAATCCTCGTCAGGGGCTTCTTCTTGTTCCAGGCCCTCCTCGAGGATCGATTTCGTACCCTCCTCGGGGTTTCATGTCTTTCAAAGAAGTTAGGATCAACGTTCATGGCAAAGGCGACGATATGCCATAAATCAGATGTAAAAAACGATCAAGCATATACTTATAACACAAAAAGGAAATCAAGAAACAGACACCCATCTCATTCGTCATCCTACACTCATCACTCCGAACGTAGCTTCCTAAGCTCTAACTAAAACCTAATAGACACTTAGGAGCTACCAGGTTGTAACCCAGAGCTCTGATACCATTCTGTAACGCCCTGGAAATTTAATTCTAAACTTAACGGTCATAATCAACGGTAACAGCGGAAGACTCATTTTTTTTTCTTTTTAATTGGGCGTTATTGCCGTATCCCCGAAGGAATACAAGGCAAGAAAGGAAAACTAATAACTAATCATTAATTACTTCAATTTAATAAACAACAGAACTTTCAAATTCTAGAACATAAACTAAACACATCCTCAAAACTAACTTCGTCGTCCTCACTGCTAGTTCCCATTCCCATTATAGAATGCATCACCTGAAAACAAAACATTTAAAAACATGAGGAGAACTCAATAATGTCTACCCCTAACCGTTAAAACAATTTAAAATCCATTTCAATTCATTTTTGGGGGAGAAGTGAACAAGTCAAATCTTTTCAAAAGCACTTTCTTTCCCAACCAACCATAACCATCTTTCAGAATTATTAAGCAGACGGACCTTGCTTATTTGGCCCTCGAAGTCCAATAATTTCGCTATAAATGTATCTCAATATCATAACAATCTCAATCTCAACATCAATCTCAATCAATCACAATCTCAATCATACGGATGGCCATCCATTTCAAACACGTGCATATAACTAACCTAGGGGAAGTAGCACTTATCAGGCATCCCTGATCTCTTGGCAACCCCCCTCAAGGATACCACATCCTGGTCTTCTGGGGCGTTGCCCGAACCCGCATTTATGTCACGTTTGAATTATTAGTCAGGATTAATATCGTATCAATCCAACTCAAACAATCCAATCCCAAATTTCCAAAACCATTTCCAAATCACACGTAAACGACTGTCCACATTTTTCCAACTCAAAGAAACATAACAATATCCAATCAGACAACCAATTTTACAATAAAACCCCCTTTCGGGATGCAATTTCCAAAATATTGTAAAACCATAAAACACATAAAACGCATCCACAAGGGGATTAGGACATAGACATTACCTGAACTTCTTCACTTCACTTCACTTCACTTGACCTCCACGAATACACTTGAGCTCACTAAACGACGCGGTCTAGATCGTGCCTAGAAATAGAATAAATTTCTATAATTAATAACTTCTCGAAGTTAGTAATCACTACATTCTACCTCACCCCACCCTAGGAACATTCTAAGGTTCCTATCATTCAAGTAATAACACATTTGGACTACACCTCGCATTCACATAATTAAACCACATTTACAATTAAAGAACATATTTCTAATATACAATTACACATTCAAAACAATTAAAGAACTGGGCATAAAACATGAAACGCAGTAAAGATATAAATATCACCAAATGTAACCCAAAATTGAACCATTTTACGTAAAGAAACCCGATAAACACATAATATAGTATAGCCTGTAATAATAGTATAATAATAATATAAAGTGTAAAGTTTAAAACTTTACTAAACGTAAACATTATAAAACTTAGAAAAACAATCAAAGGAGCTTTAGAATGCTCTTTAGGTAATTATAACATAATTTTACATAAGAAAAACCCGATAGAAACGTAGTAGTAATATAAATACGTAATACACAATTAAAATTTTCAAAGCAGTAGAGAGGATTTTGAACCGTCTTTTTAAGAACTTTAATATAGTAATTAATATAAATTAATACTTTAATTTAAAACACAAATAAACTATACTTTACAATTATGAAATAATATGCATAAATATACTTTAAAATTATGAACAACCTTAAAGAATAATCACAATATGCATAATAATCAATTATAAATAATAAAATCAGATTTACATAACAAACCAATCCTAATTCATACATACTATAATACTAATAAACTCTAAACATGATTTAGCATAATAACATCCCATATAATCACATATTCCCAAAACTAACAATAAAAATTACAGCAAATAGTTAAATTATTACAATCAGAAACAACATTCATAATATTTGTAATTATTCCAATCAAATTTACATACAGTAATACAAATAGTCATAATTATAATATTAATAATAATCATAATATCTATGCATGAAATTCATAACATCAATAATACACATATTAGGGTTAGGGTTTGCAAACACTAGAGGGTCGGGGCTGACTGTGGGTGACAACTGGTGGTTCCCGGCGACAGAGAGGCGGCGACCAAGGGAAACAGACGGCGGCGACAGGGTGGTTGGACGGCCGGAGGGCAGTCGGCAGTGGCCTGAAGTCACAGTTGCGTAGCAGCAGTTTACCGTGGCCTTTCAACCTTTCTTCGTGGGCCTGGGCGTCGGGGCGGCGGGTTCTGGTGGCCGGCAAGTGGGGTGGCGCGACCAGATGGAAGACACAGAGCAGATCGAGAGAGAGAGAGAGAGAGAGAGAGAGAGAGAGAGAGAGAGATATCGAAAAGGGAGGAAGATAGAGAAGAGAACGAGGGTGGTGGCTGCGGTTGTTGCGGGTGTTCGACGATGGTGCTGGTGGCTCGGGGCGGTCGCCGGCGGTGGCTGGTGGCGACGGGCAGCGACTGCACTAGGCGGCAGTTACAGAGGGGGGAAGGGGAAGAGAGGATAGGAGATTAGGTTTAGGGTTTACTAATAACAATTAACTATTTATACCAAAACAAACTAAACTAACAAATAATAATTTTGGAAATTGAAAATAGTATTTCTGCTTCTAATAATAGTATAGGAAAAATAAAATATATTTTACTTTTCTAAATAATAATAATAACCACAAGAATAATACAATTAAACACATAATTCACAAATAATAATTTAAAAAATAAACACATATAATCATACAACATTAATCACATAAAATTATTAAATTACCATTGCTTTCTTGCGCAAAGAAAATTACTAAAATACCCTTGTTAATCTCTCAACGGTCCTACAAGCTGAAACGTTAGCAAAAATAATCGTCAGTAAAATCTCAATATTTAATCGGAGTCATATTTAATTACTAACGACGCAACGGTCAACGTATTCAAATTTTTCGAAGTTTTACAATATTATAATAGAAATCATTGTGTCTCCCACGAAAAAGAGTCACGAGAGTAATTGTAGAGGAATTGGTCTATCACAATGTAGAAAATTATATTTTTTTCTATTTTTATTTTTTTTTTAATTTTCATTCCGGATTTTAGTTTAAAATAAAAAAAAAGAAAATATCACCAATCCTTGACTCCTTTGGACTCTGAATTTTTAAATTATTTTGGTGCAAATAACAGTAATTATTTTGTAGTACGTATATTATAATAGAAATCATTGTGGGTCCCACGAAATAGAGACACAGAGTGACTTTAGGGGAATTGGCCAATCACAACGTAGATAATTTTTTTTTTTATTTTCTATTTTTCTATTTTCAATCCGGATTTTATTTTAAAATTAAAAAATAAATAAAAATGTATCTCTAATCCTTGACTGCTTTGTTGTAACGCCCCGGAAATTCAATTATGAAAGTCATAGTCAAACTAACGTTAACGTAAAACTCAGCGGAAGTCTCATTTTGTTTTCTTTTCAACTGGGCGTCATTGCCGTATCCCCAAAGGAATACAAGGCGAGAAGGAAAGATTACAACTGTTTGACAACGGTAACTAGGGGTGGAAACGGTGCGGTGCGGTGCGGTGCGGTTTCGGTGCGCCGAAGCGGTGTACCGGATGAAACGGTGCGCGAAAACATAAACCGGAACCGGAACCAAATCACCCGGTTATTAAAAACCGGTGCACCGACTTTAACGATGCGGTTTCACCGGTGAACCGGAACCGCATAAATTTCTATCAAACATCAAAAAATCTCTATTTAATAAAAAAAACATCTCTATTTAATCAAAAAAAAAAAGTGAGAACCCTAAACCCTAAACCCTAAACTGGAAAATGAAAATTTGAAATACTAAAACCTAATTCCCCCCTCCCCTTGCTCGACGGTCAGTGTCTCAGTGAGACTGTGAGGAGTGTGAGCCAGAGAGCCAAATTTACTAGCCCATAAGCCCAACCCAATAACACATTAACACCTAATGTTCTTTTTTTTTTAACTAGTTAATTTATATTATTTTTGTATTAATTTTTGAGTAGAATTTTTTTTTAACCAAAATTTATATATATATGTATTTAATTATATTAACGGTGCGGTGTCAGTTCCCCGGCGGTGTGAATATCCCAAACCGGAACCGCCCCATTTAGTATCAGGTTTTTTCAGTGCGGTGCACCGGATTTTTAAACCGGTTCGGTGTTGCCCGTTCCCGGTTTTTTTTAATCCGGTTTCCGGTTCGGTGAGCCGGTTCCGGATTTTTCTTACACCCCTAACGGTAACTCAAACTAACAAACTCTGAAATCAAATTTAACATGACTAACTTCAAGTCTTTCTGAACTGAAACATAACACGACTAATAAAATAAAAACTAAGCATGTCAAGCCTCACTGCTAATTCTCGTTCCCAGCATATTGATCAACACCTTAAAACAAAACATTTCAAAAATTAGGGGGAAATCTCAATAATGTCTACCCCTAACCGTTAAAAATAATTCAAGTTCATTTCAATTCATTAAGGGAGAGGGAACAAGTCAAAGCTTTTCATAAACCATTTAACCCTTACAATTGTTTCCTCAACCCAACCCATTCATTTTATTATGCGGGCGGGATATCAAATCCCTTAAGTAACATCGCCTACCAAAGGCATCAAAACATTTGCCTACCAAAGGCATCAAAGATAATCGCCTACCAAAGGCATAAATACAATAATCACCTACCAAAGGCATCAATAATCGCCTACCAAAGGCATCAAAATAATCGCATACCAAAGGCATCAACAATCGCCTACCAAAGGCATCAAAATAATCGTCTACCAAAGGCTTCAACAATCGCCTACCAAAGGCATCAAAGATTCGCCCACCAAAGGCATCAAAATAATCGCCTACCAAAAGCATCAAAAAAAAATAAACACGCTTAATGTTTCACTTTGAATTATTAGTATCTTATGTAAATCACAACTCACAGCTCTCAAGTCAACCCAACCCAGGTTATGAAATCCAATAATAAAATCACTAATAAAAGACCATCCCATTTCTCAACTCATAAATCAAAGTACAACAACTACAAACAGTTATCCAAAACAGATGGTCACATTTCCACAAAAAGTCCCCTTCGGGATGCAAATTCCAAAATAGATTAAAAATCAACAAAAACACATTTAAAGTGCATCCCAGTTGGGATTAGGCATAGACATTACCTGATTAGCTTCAGTTCACTGTGAATAATGAACACTTGAGTTCACTAACGACGCGAACTAGCTCGGGCCTAAAATAAAATAATTTCTCTAATTAAAATGCGCCCTTCGAAGTTAGTATTAACTACCTTCTATCTAACCCTCCCCTAGAAACACTGTAAGGTTCCCTTAAATCATGATTTTACACTTTAAATTACCCAACACATTCCAAGTAATCACATAATAAACCCAAATCAACCTTTTCACTCAACAACACATTCAGTAATAATTAATATCAACAAGACAGATTACAACATCCACATAAAAATGGTCATAACTTGACTTCCCCACATCCTATGGATCTGGTTTTGGAGTTTTCGGAAACCTTAGTCTTATGTTGAACTCGAGACGCAAAACACGCTCTAAAGTCCTCAAAAATGGTCATCACTCCAAACTGTCCAGATCTAACCCAGGTCTGGTAATCAGGGTATAACTCGACTTATACAATTCCAAAGTCCGATCCGTAAAATTCCTATGAAAGCTAACATTATAAGAAAACTCCAGTTCAAACGGTTTGAATAAAGGACGACTATACCACCTATGGTAACCCGTTCTTTACACATCATCGAAACTGTCCCGTTCTCGGCTCCCATATAATCAATAATTTCGGTTCTATCTTTCACCATTCGATCTCGGGGTCCTAACCTGGGTCTAAAATAATGGCTAAGGTTAAAGTTTATACCTTAATCCACTCAAGGTCTAAAAGCTACCACTTATGACCAACAATTTAAACCTTTCTAGGTAAAGAACATAATAATAACGTAATATAAACACGTAGTAGTCACATAATATTTAGTAACTTGATACGAAACGTTCGAAATTTTAGTATACATAATACATTAAAAAAAAAAAAGTAAAACAGTAGGAAAGATTTTAAAAACTCTTTTTGAGAGTTATAACATAGTAATAAATATAAACTAAAATTTTAACTAAAGAAACACAAAATAAACTATACGTCACAATTTTGAACGAGAAACATAAAATATATTTTAAAACTATAATAAACCATACTTAAGACCACAACATACATTATTACTCAATTATAAGCAAGTAATTCAGATTTAACAAGGTAAACTAACTCTAATTCATGCATGAAATAATATTAACAAGACCCTATCATGATTTACACACAATATACTACATTACTCGTATAATTAATAATAATAATAATAATAATAATAATAATAATAATAATAATAATAATAATAATAATAATAATAGAATGCAACGCAACTAACATATAAATTACGTAAAGGAAGAACCTATAACAACCATGTATTCATACAACAATTAAGAAACACGTAGCTAAGAACAAGGTTAAAGTTTATATCCAAAACTAGAGAGGGAGTGGGGTCAAGGCGGCCGACTGGCAGTGGCGGCGGCTCCGAGACGGTGGCGAAGTGGTGTGGTGGCCGATAGTGATGGGATCACGTATTTCAGCGGCAACGATAGTCTCGGGAAAGGGGTTTTTTTGCATTTTGGACCCCGAATTTTAGGGGTATTTATATTCTGAACCCTTAGTTTTCAACTTTAACTTTTTGGACCCTAAAGTTTGTAGGCCGAAAAAAAAGGACCCTAAAGTTTGTGAGGTGAAAAAAAACCTGTTTTCCGTTTTTCTTTTTCTTTCCATGTTTGAATTTCTCTCCCGATTGGCATCAAACTTCAAGACTAAGGTTAAAATCGATATTAAAGTTATAATAAAACTCTTTTACTCAGGGGTCTAAGTAGCCCAAAGATGAATAAGAGAGGTGTATTATAACTTCAATATTACTTTTAACCATAGTCCTGAAGTTTTACGTCAATTAGGACATAAATTCAAACATGGGAGGAAAATAAAGAATGAGACAGGGGCCTTTTTCTTAAGCCAACAAACTTTAAGGTCCTTTTTTTATACAGCCTACAAACTTTAGGGTCTAAAAAGTTAATGTTGAAAACCAAGGGTTCAGAATATAAATACCCCTAAAGTTTAGGGTCCAAAATGCAAAAAACCCTCGGAAAAGTCCCGGTTTCAGGCTTGGGTGTGTCTGGTGGCTCGGGGGTGGACCGGGTGGTGGTCCAGTGGTGAGGACGGCTGTTGGTGGTGGCAGTAACTGGTGTCGTGGGTGGTGGGTTGTGCGACGAGCGTCCTAGCCACAGCAAGAACACGGGCTTCGTTGTGCGGCTTGGTGGCTCGAGGGTGGTGACCTGGTGGGGCTCATGGTGGTGCTCGATGGTCAGGCGGTCGTCGGGTGGTGGTGCGACAGGATGGGAGGTGGTGGTGGTCGGTTGGGTGAGCGACAGTGGTTCTGCCTAGAGACACCGGAGAGAGTAGACCAACGAAGAAGGGGAAGGTCGGGGTTTTGCGCCGCGAAGGAAAAAGAAAGGGAAGAGGGTTTAATAAAGAAAAACCTAGGATTTAACTAAGAGGGGTATTTATACCCATAATTAATTACAAGCAAAATTCAGAAAAAAAAGAAAATTAATACTGTTGAAAATTATTTAATTATTTATAATACTAGTTTTTTCAAAATCTGTAAAATACCTTATAATTAACTAAAAAAATACTCACATGAATCATAATAATAGACACATAATTAAATTAAAAGTAAACACATAACTCATCTAATAATATACATGAAATTACCAATATACACCTACTCTCGTGCAACCCCAAAGCACATAGAAGTTTACTAAAATACCCTTATTTTCCTCAACTGTCCTACAAGCTCAAATGTTAGCAGACATAATCACCCATAATTTCTCAAAAATTAACGGAGTCAACCTGTAACGCCCCGGAAATTCAATTATAGAAAAGTCAAAGTCAAACTAACGTTAACAGACAAAATTTAACGGAAGACTCAAACTCTTAATGGGCGTCACTGCCATACCCCCGATGGAATACAAGGCGAGAAGGAAAACTACAACTGTCTGTCAACGGCAAACCAACTAACAAACTCATACTTAGAAATAAACCTCAAAACTAACTTCAAGTCTTTAAAAAAAAGAAGCATAACATATTTAACGATTTCTAGATATGTCGTCCTCACTTCTAATTCCTGTCCCCAGCATATTGATCATCACCTGAAAAGAAAACATTTCAAAAAAAAATGAGGGGGAAATCTCAATAATGTCTACCCCTAACGTTAAAAACAGGTTAAGTTCATTTCAATTCATTTGAGGAAGGGGAAACAAGTCAAACCTTTTAATAAACCGTTTAACCCATACGACTGTTTTCCTCAACCCAACCCATTCAATTTTATTATGCGGGCGGGATATCAAATCCCATATAGTAACATCGCCTACCAAAGGCATCAAACACAATCGCCTACCAAAGGCATCAAGGTAACCGCCTACCAAAGGCATAAATATAATAATCGCCTACCAAAGGCATCAAAAATTGCCTACCAAAGGCATCAAAGTAACCGCCTAACAAAGGCATTAAAGTAACCGCCTACCAAAGGCATCAAAGAAATCGCCTACCAAAGGCATCAACAGAACAAACTCGCTTAATGTTTCACTTGAGTTATTAGTATATTATGCAAAACTCAGCTCACAGCTCTCAAGTCAATCCCAACCCAAGTTATCAAAACCAATAACAAAACTACTTATAAAAGACCATCACGATTCCTCAACTCAATAAATCAAAGTATAACAATTACAAATAGTTATCCAAGACAGATGGTCACATTTTCCACAAAAGTCCCCTTTCGGGATGCAATTCTCAAAACATATTAGAAAACATTAAAACACATTTAAAGAGCATCCCAGTGGGGATTAGAGCATAGACATTACCTGGTTAACTTCACTTCACAGCAAAACGAACACACTTGAGCTCACTAACGACGCGAGTTAGCTTGGGCCTAAAATAGAATAATTATTCTAATCAAAATGCGCCCTTCGAAGTTAGTATTAACTACCTTCTAACTAACCCTCCCCTAGGAACCCTATAGGTTCCTATCAATCATGAATTTACATTTTAAATTACCTAACACATTCCAAATAATCGTATAATAATACCAAGTAAACATTTTCAATCAACAACACATTTATTAACAATTTCACATAACAAGACAGATTACAGCATCCACACAAAAAGGGTCGTAACTTGACTTCTCGACATTCTATGGGTCTGGTTTTGGACTTTTCGGAAACCTCGAGATGTCTACTAAAACTCTTAAGTTGAACTCGAGACCCAACACACGTTTTAAGGTCCTCAAAAATGATCATCAATCCAAACTGTTCAAATCCGACCTAGGTCTGGTAATCGGGGTATAACTCGACATATACAACTCCAAAGTCCGATCCGCAAAATCCCTATGAAAGCTAACATCTAAGGGAACCTTCAGTTTGAAGGGTTCGATCAAATGACGACTATATCTCTCATGGTGATCCGTTCTTTAGACCCTAACAAAACTGTCCTGCACCCGGTTCCCATATAATTGATTATTTCAATTCTAACGTTCACCATTCAATCCGGGGATCCTAATTTGGGTCTAAAATAGTGGCTAAGGTTAAAGTTTCTATTCTAATCATCTATTTTTCAAGGTTTCTAAGATCAAAACATAATGAACGATCTCAATTCCCTTAACATCATAATACCAATCAAGCACGACCTCTTATCACTACACCTTGTAATATCACTAACAACAACCTAGCACATGAGATAACATAGTAACAAAAGTAACACATAAAGTTCAAAACTTTATTAATTAAACCCCAAGATTTAGACTTGTAAAAAAGTAAGAAAAATTGTAAAATATTCTTCCAAACATTCGAACATGCTCATAATCAAAACTAATACTTGAACTACAAAGGAAGTCACAAAACACTACACTTCTAGATTTTCATTCGAGAACATGAACCTAGTGACGCAATAGACTTTAATTAATAAATTAACATTATGCATCATATGACCGGATTTATACTCACGTATTAACAACAATTATGCCCTACTTTTATAATTCAATCCTAATCACCCTAACATGATTTACAACTAGTGTACTGTATACTTTACATATTCAAAACATGGATGACCAAGAGAACATATAATTACTCAATTGAGACACAAGATTCAAACATGATAATTACCCGTACTAACAGACTCAATTAAACATGTTTACAGAACTTAATTATCCTAATAATACCAATTAAAGAATCAAACAAGAGCAACACTAACACGTAAGGCATGAACGAACGCAACAGAGCATGGACAAATCAAATCAAGAATTCGAATTTGGAACGGAGAGTTACGTTAGGGCCAATGGCTAGCGATTTCCGGCGGTGGGATTGACAGTCGACCGCGGGGACAGAGGTGGTGGTCAGTGTCACGAGTTGGAAGCAGCGACGGCACCGGCAGCAAGCAGCAGTGGCACGAACAGGGCACCGCAGCATTGAAACAGGGCAGCACTCGAACCTGGTTGGCCTTGCGACTCCGGTGGTGCGACAGTGAGTGAGTCGACTTCTGACGTCAGTAAGGCGGCAGTGGCGACACTGGTGGTGGTCCGGAGATGGTCCGACGGCGAGGGACGGCAGAAAGAGGGGGAGGAGAATAAAGAGAAACAGAGGGGGGAAAAGGAAACGGTCTGTGTGTGTATTGTGTTTAGTCCTAGGTTTAATTACTTCATTAACTTCTAATTTCCTCCCTAATTAACCCAATTTGATCTAATGCTATTAACAACTATCTAACCTACCACTATACCTAAGTCTCCCCTAATTCTAGTTACAAAAGAATTATTATACTACTATTACTACTATTAACTAGCACAATACAATAATACTAATACTAACGGTAATAATCAATAATAATAGTAATGATAATAATAATACTAACTAATAATCATCACATAACAATAATATTCAGGTAATTATTCACATAACAATAATACTAATAACTATATTATTTCTAACAAATCTAATACTACTAACACGAATCAAAATGCTATAAGTGATACTAATAATAAAATTACATAATACTAATAATCATATAATAGTAATAATAATCATATAACAATAATAATCACATAGTAATAATAATAACAATAATAATAATAATAATAATAATAATAATAATAATAACAACACATGATGTTAACAATTTACCCATGCAATTCCCATGTACATAGAAAAATTACTAAAATACCATATTAATCCCCCAACGGTCCTACGAGCTTAAGTGTTAGCAAAAAAATAATCACAAACGAATTTTCAAAAATTAACGGAGTCAACCTAAATTATTAACGACGTCATGGTCAACGCCTTTGAATTTTTCGGGGTTTTACATCATTACCCCCTTAAAAGGAGTTTCGTCCTCGAACTTAAACTCCACACCAACGGTCTGCCAGACGGAACTAACGGTGGTCCTACCCAAAAACTCAGGGTTTTACACAACCTAAATTATTAACGACGTCATGGTCAACATCTTTGGATTTTTCGGGGTTTTACATTTGTACTCTGAATTAATTTATTTTGGTGGAAATAACAGTAATTATTTTGGGGTTGCCTATAATAATAAAAAAAAAAAAAAATAATAATAATCTATATGTTATAATAGAAATCATTGTGAGTCACACGATATAGAGCCACGGAGTGACTGTAGGGGATTTGGCCAATCACAATGTAGAAAATTATATTTTTTTTCTATTTTCATTTTTTATTTTATTTTCAATCCGGATTTTATTTTAAAATTAAAAAAACCAGAAAGTATCACTAAACCATATACAAATGAGAATGTAAATTAGAAAGAGGGCAAATATATAATGACAAAATTGTGGGCCTCCCCCAAATATTGAAAGGAGAGTGATTATAGGTATTTCGTCCAATCAGAATGCACATAATTTATTTATTTATTTGACAAATATAAATTCGGATAATTTATATACACGATAATAAGTAAATAATCTGAACGGTAACTTTATTTTTAAAATAATAATAATAATAATAATAATAATATAAGATACACGAAGTGAAATACAAAAGTAACAATAATAATAATAATAATAATACACGATTATATTTTAATGCAACTATAAGTAATTATAATTATTTTGGAATAATCTTTCTAAATTATATTTACAATTTCTATTGAATTTTTTATTTTTTAAAATAACTATTTTAATACTCCATCGCATCATTGAGTTGAAACCTAGTAATAATAATAATAATAATAATAATCTATATATTATAATAGAAATCATTGTGGGTCCCATGAAATAGAGCCACGGGAGTGATTGTAGAGGAATTGGCCAATCACAACGTAGATAATTATATTTTTTTCAATTTTCAATTTTTTTATTATCATTCCGGATTTTATTTTAAAATTTAAAAAAACCAGAAAGTATCAATAATCTTTGACTGTTTTGAACTCTGAATTAATTTATTTTGGTGCAAATAACAATAATTATTTTGGTGTTTCCTATAATAATAATAATAATAATAATAATAATAATAATAATAATAATAATAATAATACTTATAATGATAATCTATGTGGGACGCAGCAAATACTACAATGAGAGCGTTTCAAGGAGTTTTAGCCAATCACAATTAAGAAAAAATGACCCCATTTTTAATAATTTTTTATTTTCTTTCATTCGGATTTTATTATAAACCTAAGCTGCATTGGACTCTGACACCAATTACAGCTATTCCACAAATATTTTGGTTTCAATTTTATTTTAGAATTAAAAAAAAACTATTATGAATCTCATATAGCTTTGGACTTTGATCACGTTTACAACTGTTCCATATATCAACTAATCACTAAAAAATCCTACGCGACTACGGCTAGGTCAATCATGTTCATTACTTTTTTTGAAATATATAAATACAATACCTTCACAAGCAAGAAAGAATCACAATTGATCTACACCAAATGCGTCTCAATTGATTATTCACATACACTTTTCATTAATAATGTCTACCCATAACGTTAAAAACAAGTTAAGTACTTCATTTCAATTCATTTGAGGGAGAGGGAAAATAAATCAAACCATTTCACAAACCTTTAATCCCTTAACTGTTTTCCTCAACCCAACCAAATCATAGTTTATTATGCGGGCGGGATACCACATCCCTTAAAGTAACAAATATCATACCGGATCCCAGATCCTCTGCCTACCACAGGCTACGACCGGGGTCCCGGACCCTTTGCCTACCACAGGCTACGACCAGAATATCAAGAGTTCACATTTCCGCCTACCACAGGCTACGACCAGAATATCAAGAGTTCACATTTCCGCCTACCACAGGCTACGACCAGGGTCCCAGACCCTTTGCCTACCACAGGCTACGACCAGGGTCCCAGACCCTTTGCCTACCACAGGCTACGACCAAATAAACCCGCTTAATGTTTCACTTGAATCATTAGTATCTTATGCAAAGCTCAGCTCACAACTCTCAAGTCAAACCCAACCCAGGTTATCAAAACCAATAATAAAACCACGCATAAAAGACCATCTCAATTTCCTCAACTCATAAATAAAAGTACAACAATTACAAACAGTTATCCAAAATAGATGGTCACATTTTCCATACAAAGTCCCCTTTCGGGATTCAATTCTCAAAACAGATTAGAAAACATCAAAACACATTTAAAGAGCATCCCAGTGGGGAGTAGAGCATAGACATTACCTGGTTAACTTCACTTCACAGCCAAAACGAACACACTTGAGCTCACTAACGACGCGAATTAGCTTGGGCCTAAAATAGAAATAATTATTCTAATCAAAACGCGCCCTTCAAAGTTAGTATTAACTACCTTCTAACTAACCCTCCCCTAGGAACCCTATAGGTTCCTATCAATCAAGAATTTACACTTTAAATTACCTAATACATTCCAAGTAATCGCATAATAATACCAAGTAAACCTTTTCAATCAACAACACATTTATTAACAATTTCACATAACAAGACAGATTACAACATCCACACAAAAAGGGTCGTAACTTGACTTCTCGACATCCCATGGGTCTGGTTTTGGACTTTTCGGAAACCTCGGGATGTCTACTAAAACTCTTAAGTTGAACTCGAGACCCAATACACGCTTTAAGATTCTCAAAAACCGTCATCTTCCCAAACTGTCCAGATCTGACCTAGGTCTGGTAATCGGTGTATAACTCGACTTATAAAATTCCAAAGTCCGGTCCGTAACATTTCTATGAAAGCTAACATCTAGGGAATCTCCAGTTCAAAGGGTTCGATCAAAAGACAACTACACTAACCGTGGTGACCCGATCTTTAGACCCCATCAAAACTGTCCCGTTACCGGTTTCGATTTAATTTGCAAATTCGGTTCTAACTTCCACCAATCCGATCCCGGGGTCCTAATTTGGGTTTAAAACAGTAACATAGGTCCAAAGTAATTAACCTAACCCAACTAAGGTCCAAACATCAAACCTCCTATCATCAAAACCAAAAAGTAAAACATGAAATCAACTTTAATAATTCTATTAACCTTAAAAGCATGCATAAAATAATAATAACATTAACCTAAACATGAATTCTACAATAAACTATAACAAGGTACTACAATAACAACATATAAGGGTATAAAACATGAATTTCTTAATCAATGATCAAGAAAGAGTTTAAAGAACACGTGAATAAAATATAAAGAACATCTAAACATTTAAACTACCAATCAACAATCCTAAAAACTAATTTCTTTTAAACAAAGATTCAATCAAGAACCAAGAGATAATAAACAAGAATCGAACTTTAGTAATTCAATCAACCTAACTTATTGAACAAGATTTAAACATGAAATTAAACATGAATGAACCCTAAGAGAATTAAAGAACATGTGAATATTTAACTAACAATTCAAGAATTAATCTAGGTAATTAAACTTTTTAATTCGGGCATACAATAATAATGTTATCTAAACCCTAACATGCTTCTCAAGAAATTAAAGAATATTATGCAATCGATCATTAACAATTTCATTGCAACTATTACAAACCCTAATACACCAATTAGAACATAAAATTACACATAATAATTTTGACAATAATTACAAGTAAATAATACAACACAAGAACAAATCAATTACAAATAGCAACTAAATAATTTACACCCTTAATTACCCAAATTACAAGACTTAAAACAAGGATTAAAATAAATAACAAGGGAAAGAAGATAAAATCATATTACTAAAACAAATAAAGACTAAAACTGAAATAGGGTTTACTTAGGGCACAAGGGTGCTTGGGGCGGCAGTGGGTGATGACTGCCAGTTTCCGGCGACAGCAAGCGGCGTCTGCGGTGGTCGTCGGCGGTCAAGGAGAGAGAGAGAGAGAGAGAGAGAGAGAGAGACTAGGGTTAGGGTTTGGTTGGAGAGGAGATTAGGGTTTGAGAGAGAGGGGGGGTTATATTATCTAATAAAAAGAAAGCAACTAATAATAATTCTACTCCTAATCCTACCCATTAAGAAAATCAGATTTTTGGAAAATAATAATAACCATAATAATAGTAATAACAATAAAATAAAACAATACTAATAATAACTAAACACATAACAAATAAAAATCACATAATTATTCATATAACAAATTTTAATAAACACAATAATATTAATAGTAATACTAATAATAATTAGAGTAATACTAATAATACTAAACCCAAGCAATTACCGATATACCCTTGTTAGTTCCTCAACGATTCTACGAGCTCAAGTGTTAGCAAAATAAACACAAACGAATAATAAACAAATAACGAAGTCAAACATAATTTACTAACGACGTCACGGTCAACATCTTTGGATTTTTCGGGGTTTTACAACTTCATACAGTCAAGTTATCGTCATTAAAGTAAGTCACATATACCTTTGTTTAATCGCATTCACTATGCTCGCTTTCTCCTTTGAGTATTTCATTTTATTTTTAATCTCCACTTTTTATTCTTCTTTGTTATTTCATTACATTGTCCCGTTATTTTTTTATTGCATTGTACCTTCCCAAGTAAATTACATAGACATACTTACCTCACAATTGAGAAACGTTTTTGATCATGTAGCTCCAGTTTGAAGCCAACAGCAAAATGCTTGAACCAGTAGCGTAGAACCCATAGGTCCTCCCCCCATTCTGTAGCCGCGTTACCCACCACACCATTATTCACAAGTCCACTCCCCATACTACAATAGAATTACAAAGGAAAATACATACATTACAATTGTTACATCATTAAAATTGCATACACAAACCAAACTGCCTAAATCTGTATCGCGTCCACCAACTTTATAGCCTCCAAAAATAGAAACCATTGAATCCAAAGGCATGAAAATACATGAAAATACCAGTAACAAATGGTTACCATATTAAAAAAAAAAACAAGGAAAGCACATCTATATCAAACTTAGATTGTTTTAGTTGCATATACAAGCAATAACATACAAGACTATGCTCATCTTAGAAAGTCTACTTTTAATCTCAAATAATAATAAGTCATTAGTTGCTGAAAATTTGCTTAAAGATATATAATCGCAAATTAAACCAGATCGATTTTTAGGATTTCGGGATATTAATAAAATTTTAGCTTTTATATAAGATGCCTATGTTAATTACAATTACTGAGATAAAGACAACTTAACATCATTAACAAAAACCGACCAATACAAATAAACTTAAAAAGAAGTTAAATAAAACATAAAACTGATTTAAAAAAATACATTCTGAAATAAATCCCAAAAAGAAGATAAAGATAAAACTGATTTTTAGGGTTTAGGGATATTATATAGAGTTCACAATTTCTTGCAAGCAAATTTTAAATAAGTAAAGAACTGATTTCTAATTAATAGTCACAAACTATTTCTAATTAAACTTCTAACAAAATAATTAAAAAACTGATTTTAAAACTAAAAACAGACCGAGTTTGTAAACATCAACGAACATAATTAATTACAAATCTTAACATTGACTTTTGATAAACAAAATATATATATGCAAAAACAAAGCCTTCAATTTTATGTCCAATATTTTTTCCTTAAAGAAGTAACCAATTCTGTGTACTTTATACACTTCTAAATCCTTAGGTTAAAACTATATAATCGCAAATTAAACCTATGAGATTTTTATGGTTTAGGGATATTAATCAAATTTTAGCTTTTAGATAAGATGTCTATGTTAGTTACAATTACTGAGATAAAGACAAAGGATACATTATACACTTCTTAATGCACAGCTAAAAACTATATAATCACAAATAAAACGTGTGGGGTTTTATGGTTTAGGGATATTAATCAAATTTTAGCTTTTAGACAAGATGTCTATGTTAATTACAATTACTAGGATAAGGATAAGAATTTTTGGCCACAAATAATCCGTACTGAGGAGCTTGTGACTGGAAATAATCGAAAGTGACTTTTCGACCACTGGCAGTCTGTACATTTTCACTATTTTCTCATAGCAGTCCAGAATCAAATTCTAGGCCGGAAAGTTAACGTGGCGACCGGAAATTTCCTTTTTGAAGTATGAATAAACATACTTTCCGGTTGCCACGTCAGCTTTCCGGTGCCGGAATTTGATTCTAGACTACTATGAGAAAATAGTGAAAAAGTACAGACTGCCAGTGGTCGAAAAGTCACTTTGGATTATTCCCAATCACAAGACCCTCAGTACGGATTATTGGCGGCCAAAATCCCTAAAGACAATGTGTACTTTATACACTTCTTAATGCACAACTAAAAACTATATAATCACAAATAAAACCTGTGGGGTTTTTATGGTTTGGGGATATTAATCAAATTTAAGCTTTTAGATAAGATGCCTCTGTTGATCACAATTACTAAGATAAAGGCAAGAAAAAAAATTAAACCTGTTTAGATTTAACATCAATAACCAAAACCGACCAATGCAACTAATCCCAAATAGAAGTTAAATTGAAGCAAAAACTGATTAAAAAATACATTCTGAAATAAATCCCATAAAAAAGGTAAAGATTAAACTGATTTTCAAAATATATATATATATACAAAAAATTACTTAGATGTACTCTAGCTTTTGAAGAAACAATTTTTTGGTACCCTAACTTTTCAAAACTAATTTTGGGGTACCCAACTTTTAGGATTAGAAATTACTAGGTGAATTTCTTGCGAAACTCCGATTGATTCAAATCATTTTCGTCCACAAAAACAAATGACATTTTTGTCCACAAAAACACTTAACCAATTTCCCGCCTAAAACTCACCGGTGAATTCAAATCATTGGCCGGAAATTCACCTAATTATTTCTAATTCTAAAAATTAGGGTACCCAAAATAAGTTTTTAAAAGTTGGGGTATCGGAAAAATATTTCACCAAAAGTTAGGGTACCCCTAAGTAATTTTTTGACATATATACATTCTAAAATTAATTCCAAAAAGAAGTTAAAGAATTTTTTTGAAAATTTTGAATTTATTAATACAATACATTCACCACGATCATCATCTGTGACGCCCCGGAAATTCAATTATAGAAAAGTCAAAGTCAAACTAACGTTAACAGACAAAATTTAGCGGAAGACTCAAACTCTTATTGGGCGTCACTGCCGTATCCCCCAAGGAATACAAGGCGAGAAGGAAAACTACAACTGTCTGTCAGCGGCAAACCAACTAACAAACTCATTCTTAGAAATAAACCTCAAAAACTAACTTCAACTTTCTCAGAAAAGAAAAACAACATATTTAACGACTTTTAAAAATATCGTCCTCACTTCTAATTCCCGTCCCCAGCATATAGATCTTCACCTGAAAACAAAACATTTCAAAAAAATGAGGGGAAATCTCAATAATGTCCACCCCTAACGTTAAAAACAAGTTAAGTTAATTTCAATTCATTTGAGGGAGAGGGAAAAAAAGTCAAACCATTTAACATACCTTTAATCCCTTAACTGTTTTCCTCAACCCAACCAAATCATATTTTATTATGCGGGCGGGATACCACATCCCTTAAAGTAACAAATATCATACCGGATCCCAGATCCTCTACCTACCACAGGCTACAACCAGGGTCCCAGACCCTTTGCCTACCACAGGCTACGACCAGGGTCCTAGACCCTTTGCCTACCACAGAATACGACCTGAATATAAAGGGTTCACATTTCCGCCTACCACAGGCTACGACCAGAATATCAAGAGTTCACATTTCCGCCTACCACAGGCTACGACCAGGGTCCCAGACCCTTTGCCTACCACAGGCTACGACCAAATAAACCCGCTTAATGTTTCACTTGAATCATTAGTATCTTATGCAAAGCTCAGCTCACAACTCTCAAGTCAAACCCAACCCAGGTTATCAAAACCAATAATAAATCCACGCATAAAAGACCATCTCAATTTCCTCAACTCATAAATCAAAGTACAACAATTACAAACAGTTATCCAAAATAGATGGTCACATTTTCCATACAAAGTCCCCTTTTGGGATGCAATTCTCAAAACAGATTAAAAAACATCAAAACACATTTAAAGAGCATCCCAGTGGGGAGTAGAGCATAGACATTACCTGGTTAACTTCACTTCACAGCAAAAACGAACACACTCGAGCTCACTAACGACGTGAATTAGCTTGGGCCTAAAATAGAAATAATTATTCTAATCAAAACGCGCCCTTCGAAGTTAGTATTAACTACTTTCAAATAACCCTCCCCTAGGAACCCTATAGGTTCCTATCAATCATGAATTTACACTTTAAATTACCTAACACATTCCAAGTAATCGCATAATAATACCAAGTAAACCTTTTCAATCAACAACACATTTATTAACAATTTCACATAACAAGACAGATTACAGCATCCACACAAAAAGGGTCGTAACTTGACTTCCCGACATCCCATGGGTCTGGTTTTGGACTTTTCGGAAACCTCGGGATGTCTACTAAAACTCTTAAGTTGAACTCGAGACCCAATATACGCTTTAAGGTCCTCAAAAACCGTCATCTTCCCAAACTGTCCAGATGTGACCTAGGTCTGGTAATTGGGTATAACTCGACTTATAAAATTCCAAAGTCCGGTCCAAATTTCTATGAAAGCTAACATCTAAGGGAATCTCCAGTCTAAAGGGTTCGATGAAAAGACAACTACACTAACCATGGTGACTCGATCTTTAGACCCCATCAAAACTGTCCCGTTACCGGTTTCGATTTAATTTGCAAATTCGGTTCTAACTTCCACCAATCCGATCCCGAGGCCCTAATTTGGGTTTAAAACAGTAACTTAGGTCCAAAGTAATTAACCTAACCCAACTACCAATCAAGAATCCTAAAAACTAATTTCTTTTAAACAAAGATTCAATCAAGATCCAAGAATTAATAAACAAGATTCGAACTTTAGTAATTCAATCAACCTAACTTATTGAACCAGATTTAAACATGAAATTAAACATGAATGAACCCTAAGAGAATTAAAGAACATGTGAATATTTAACTAACAATTCAAGAATTAATCTAGGTAATTAAACTTTTTAATTCGGGCATAAAATAATAATGTTATCTAGAACCCTAACATGCTTCTCAAGAAATTAAAGAATATTCTGCAATCGGTCATTAACAATTTCATTACAATTATTACAGACCCTAATACACCAATTAGAACATAAAATTACACATAATAATTTTGACAATAATTACAAGTAAATAATACAACACAAGAACAAATCAATTACAAATAGCAACTAAATAATTTACACCCTTAATTACCCAAATTACAAGATTTAAAACAAGGATTAAAATAAATAACAAGGGAAAGAAGATAAAATCAGATTACTAAAACAAATAAAGACTAAAACTGAAATAGGGTTTACTTAGGGCACAAGGGTGCTTGGGGCGGCAGTGGGTGATGATCACAGCGATGACAGCGGCGTCTGCGGTGGAGAGAGAGAGAGAGAGAGAGAGAGAGAGAGAGAGAGAGACTAGGGTTAGGGTTTGGTTGGAGAGGAGATTAGGGTTTGAGAGGGGGGGTGTGTTTATATTATCTAATAAAAAAAAAGCCCAACTAATACTAATCCTACTCCTAATCCAACCCAATAAGAAAATCAGAATTTTGGAAAATAATAATAACCATAATAATAGTAATAACAAGAAAATAAAACAATACTAATAATAACTAAACACATAACAAATAAAAATCACATAATTATTCATATAACAAATTTTGATAAACACAATGATATTAATAGTAATACTAATAATAATTAGAGTAACACTAATAATACTAAACCCAAGAAATTACTGATATACCCTTGTTAGTTCCTCAACGATCCTACGAGCTCAAGTGTTAGCAAAATAAACACAAACGAATACTAAACAAATAACGAAGTCAAACCTAATTTACTAACGACGTCACGGTCAACATCTTTGGATTTTTCGGGGTTTTACATCATTACCTCCTTAAAAGAAGTTTCGTCCTCGTAACTTAAACTTAAGCCTAACGGTTCGGTAACAATCCTAACGGTTCCGTTCTCCCTAAAACTCGAGGTTTTACATCATTACCTCCTTAAAAGAAGTTTCGTCCTCAAAACTTAAACTCAACACCAGCGGTCTGCCAGACGGAACTAACGGCGACCTTAACCAAAAACTCGGGGTTTCACATAATCATTACAATAGTTCCATAACCCAAAAATATATATTCTAAAATTAATCCCAAAAACAAAATATACTCTAAAAGATTCATTGATGGATAACTTTGAATAAGTAAAAACTCATTTTTTTATTAGAATTTCCAAACTAATTCTCATTAAAATTCTAATAAAATAATTAAAAAACTGATTTTAAAACTAACAGCAGACCAAGTTTGTCTAGCATTTTTTCTATTACTGAATTACATATTTTGTCGGAACAATTTATCATGATGTTTTTCATATAACAATTTCATTAAAATTTCGTTTGGTTTATTTGTATGGACAGTGACTTATCCTTGACTTTTATAAAATTTCAAAAGTAACTAATTGAGTTCGCTCCGTGCATCGTACGGGTTGAAACCTAATAATAATAATAATAATAATAATAATAATAATAATATATTATAATAGAAATTATTGTGGGTCCTACGAAATAGAGCCACGGGAGTGATCGTAGGGAAAAGTTATTTTTTTTATTTCAATTTCCTTTTATTTTCAATCCGAATTTTATTTTAAAATTTAAAAAACTAGATAATATCACTAATCATTGATTGCTTTGGACTCTGAATTAAATTATTTTAGTAGAAATAATAGTAATTATTTTGGTTTTCCCTATAATCTATATATTATAATCGTAATCATTGTGGGTCCCACGAAATAGAGCCATGAGAGTGATTGTAGAGAAATTGGCCAATCACTACGTAGAAAATTATGTTTTTTTTCTCTTTTCAATTTTTTTATTTTCAATACGAATTTTATTTTATAATAAAAAAATAGAATGTATCACTAATTCTTGACTGTTTTGAATTCTGAGTTAAATTATTTTGGTGCAAATAATAGTAATTATTTTGGTCTTGACTATAATAATAATAATAATAATAATAATAATAATAATAATCTATATATTATAATAGAAAGGGAAATTCCAAATGGTAGGCATGAACTATTGGGTATTCTAAATGGTAGACACCATTTTTACTTTTTCCAAATGGTAGGCTTAAAGTCCAAAAAATTCCACCCATGCACTAAACTGCCGTTTGAAATTTAAAAAAAAAAAGAAAATAAAATACAAAATATTGAATTTGAGAGAAAAAGGTTCAAGGACTAATTTTCCAGTCAGTCTCCAAATGTTGATAATCACCAAATACAAGCTTGAGTTTTTCCATAGCTTTGAATCTATGTTGTAGCAAAACTTGCAGACTCTTGTCTTGTTTCTGCACCCCCTCACCTTCAAATTCAAGCTTCTACTTGCGGTTGCAGAGCAATTTCCGGGACAAGTTCTTCCATTTTGATTCAAACTTACAAGCTTCACTTTGATCGGCGAAGCGATGAACAAGGCAACACTAGTAGAATTCATACCAAAAAACGTCTGAAAATTGGCGTCTCTCAAAATATCAGACGCTAAACAAATGAAACAAAATAAAAAAAAGAAGGAAAAAAATTTGGGCGTCTGTTTCCCAGACAAGAGACGCCGTTTACAAAACAGCGTCTCTTGTCTGGGAAACAGACGCCCAAATGGGCGATTATAATAAAAAAAAAAGCATGCGTATCTGTCCTCACAACAAGCTTATTGCATATTTATGCGTCATGCGCGCTGGAAAGAGACGCCTAAGTGGTTTAAAGGGGAAAGGGGAAAAATTAGGGCTGGTGTGTGTTTGCCATTTTTGCCGACGAAGAGGAAGAGCGAAGCGAGAGAGAGTGGGAGAAGAACTCGGTGCACGGCGCAAATTCAACCAAAAATCAGGTAATTTTATCAGTTATTTTTGTTTCAGATCTGTTATATTATGATTAATATTATGAAAATTGATTAAATAATAGATTAAATATGATAAAAAACGAGTAGTTTGAATATTTGCATGTTTGTTTCGTTTTTGTTGAGTTTGATATTAGTTGAGTAGATATAAGTTGAAAAATTGAGTTGTTTTAGTGAATTTGTATGAATTGTAGTATATTTTGGATGTTGAATGTGAATTTTAAGCGTGAAGATCGTGTTTGTAATGTGGAATTATTGAATTTAAATATTGTTTGTCTGTTTTATATTAGTTTAATTAATTGCATGTAATAATGCATTTAAAATATGTTTTGTATGTTGAATTTAATTAATTGCATGTATGTTAATTTAAAAATTGAATTTTTTATGTTTTGTGGTAAATATAAATATGAATAATTATATTTATTTTGCAAAAAAACTAATATTTGTAATTAAAATATGTTTAAGTTGAGCATTATGATAAATATTAAGATGTAATACGAATTTTGTATGTTAATTTATATGGCTTAATAAATTTGTGGGAAATTATAATGAGTTTCGATTGAGTATAAAATTATTTAATTAGTTAGCAATATACAATTAGCTAGGAATACATATTTAGTTTGTATATAAACTATTAATATTCAATTTTGGTTGAAATTATAATTTAATTTATTTAGTAAATAAGTTAATAATATAAAAAAAATTATTATATATAAATTCAATTTGTACGTATACGTGCATAGTAAATATAATTATAAACTATTTATTAAAAAAAATAGTTTAATGTATGTACGATTACTTAATTAATTATGAACAGTTTGTTTAGGGTCATGGTAATTGGTTAATTGTTAGGTTAGTATAGAGGATTAAGTCGATTGGTACTATTCCGAGTAGTTTATAAGTATTAGTTGTCATAAAAGGAGGTTGAGTTTGGATGATTTTGGTTGTTATTAGTAAGTGAGTAAGCGTTTAAAGTTGGTTGCGCGCGGAAATTCGCTGCTAATCCAACCTAAGTGCTAACTTAATTACTCATAACTCCAAACGAAGACATAAATTATGTAAATAATTATGTCACGTACATCCATATTTACTTACGTAAGTACTCAACAACCAGTAGCTACATACTTAGTGAATAGGTTATTTATGATGGTAATTTAGGTAGTAAGTAGGGAAATTTATATTTATAGCATCTTTATGTTGATATATATATATATATATATATATATATATATATATATATATATATATATATGTCATAAAAAGAGGTTGAGTTTGGATCTGTTAGTGTCCAAAGAGTGTGTTCGTGATCGATAATCTATGGTGAAAGGGACTTGCATGAGGCGTGTTGGCTCTCCTTTATTAAATGCTGGTTCCCAAAGCGGCGCAATTTTCCTAAGTGAACTTGCAGGGCTATACGTTGCTCTAGGGTAAGAAACATCTAGATTCGATACAATGGAGTGTTTCTATTGCAGTTGATTGAGTAGCAAGACAAGGTTGGTTTGAAAGAGAAGCTCATAGTAAAAGGTCTAATATATAGAAATCCAACACCATTTCTATTAGACCCTTTACTATGAGCTTCTCTTTCAAACCCACCTTGTCTTGCTACCCCTCAAGTTGCGCGATAGAAACACTCCATTGTATCGAATCTGAGATGTTTCTTACTCCTGAGCAGCATCAGATAGCCCTCGCAAGTTCACTTAGGAAAATCATACGCTGGGAACTGCATCAATAAAGGAGAGTCGGTACCACTCATGAAAGTCTTTTTCAGCCATAGATTAACAGTTAACAAACACACTCTCCTTGGATAATAACATGATCCTCTTGCCTGATGACATAGCTTACTTGTTGTTGTCATAAAAGGAAGTTGAGTTTGGATGATTTAGGTTATAGCGTATACGATTATATTTGTGAATTTAGATACAAACAGAATAATAGTGGGTGGTAATACGTCCAATGTAGCCAATGAGGACGATGGAGACATCGAGGATGACGAAGATGATGATGGTGACGATGATAAGGTGGATGAGGACGATGAAGACAACGAAGACTATTAAATAACAATTTAGTAATCGAATTTTGATTGTGTTACAATTGTCTTCAACGAACACATATTATGTATTCTATTTTCTAAGTGAAACTAATTCAATGTTTTTCATATTCTACATCAATGTGTTGTCGATCTCTTTTAATGCATTGTATTGTTTGGGAGTGGTTACTAGTTCATATTACTTGCTATTTTATTTCGTGCAAGCTGATACTAATTCAATGTTTATTCTACTTTTATTTTGCAGTTACATTATGTCAGGAAGAGACGGATCACGCAGACCTCGGACCCATGGTGGGTCTAGACCGAATGCGAGGGGTGGTTCTTCATCGGCCCGACAGACTCCATACATTCCCCAGTTTGATCCTGGCCATGAAGCTGCTTCTCAACCTGAGGGGAGCAACTACGACTTCTTTTCGCAGCTAGACCCATCCACTCTGGAGCTCATACCGTTCTTTGCGGGTAGTACTGTGCCAGCAGGGAACGATACGATGGGCGAGTTTTATGCTCAGGGGCTTCAGGGGGGCCCAAACTGATGATGGGGGTGACCAAACTGATGTTGGGGGTACCCAAACTGAAGGGGATGGAACCTATGCCGAACAGGGTGGGCCGCAGACTGAAGGGGAGGGTGACACTACCCAAACGTCGGGGAACGATATCACCGAACGATATCGAATTCAACTGGACGTTCGGGCGGACGCTCAAAAAGCGTCGGATGGGAGGTTCATCATTAGACCGTGTAATGGTGCGTGAGTATCAATCTGAACTTTGATTATGCATTTATAACTTAATTTGTGTTTAAATATATATAATTTTGTATGCACTCAATCTAATCGATGTTTCATTTCAAATTGATTTAAGTGTGGCGCCATATGGGGCACACGCAACCAGCGCCATCATGGACATAGTAAAGCAGAATTTCCGAGGCTTCTGGTCGGTATGGAGCAAAGTGCCCCAGAGGACGGTGGATTTGATATACGACGAGTTCAGGGTAAAACTCTCACATTTTTCCCTCTTTAAATTTTTGCATACGTACATTGTCTTTCATATTGGTGTATGATTGTGTATATATAATGCGTACGTGTATGTTTGTGTATGGTAATCCGGCGTGTGACTGTTGAGATATATTAATATGAATTGGTGTATGTAAAATGGGGGATAATTGTCAATTTATAGGGGAAACTATGCCAAATTTTTTTCGTGGTTTATTAATTCAAAGTTATGATGTATATGGTTTAATTTATTTGCATGTTTAATTCTTCATGTATGGTTTAAATGCAGAAAAAATTTTGGTGGGAGGACCAACACGAGACCTATATATGTGATTGGTTCCTTAGGAGGGCCCAAAAACAATACGCCGACGCTATCGGCAAATCCAAAAAAAGATGGTTGGCGGGGAGAGGCAAACCCAAATGGATTGTCGACGACGAGATTTGGGAGAAATTCATTGCTCATTGGCAACACCCCAAATTCGTTGAGAAAAATAAGAATATGAGCAAGGCAAGAAAAATGAACCAAGACAAGGGCCCACCATCGCACACAAGGGGCCCAAATTCCTACGGTATCGTCAGAGAGAAGTTCGTAAGTTAATTATGAATTTAATTATGACTTTAATTATGGTTTAATTTAACGTTTAATTTATATACGCACTTACGTACAGAAAGAAAAAAAAGATGGAAAAGACCCTGACATATGGGAACACTTCGAAGTGACCCACATGAAGCAGGACACTAATCAGTGGGTGCACGACAGGTTCCGGCAGCTTGGGGTAAGTACCTTCATCATCCAATATTTAAGTTATTATAATCGTACGTACACGTATGAACATTAACTTTAATTCGCTTATTCCAACTACTCTTTCTTTGTATCGACCAGGAGACGATGCATAGTGATTATGAATCGTACAGAAGAGAGATGGAGGCAAAGCAACGGGAGGAAGATCAACCAGAAACTCCCATTATGTCTGGAGATGAGTTCTGGTTGGACAAACAACTGCAAAGTCGGGGACACGTCGTGGGCATGGGGGTTGTGGTGGAAGCTATGAAGACGCAGTTCCCCCACATCTCATCGAGGAGATGTCCACGACGTCGTAATAACACCGATAGCGTCGACGTCCGAGCCTCTATTACGGAGATGAACAGAGAGCTTCAGCGTCAACTCGAGGAAGAGAGGCAACAACGCGAACAAGATAAGCGCATTCTGCAGGAACAATTCCAGAGACAATTAGAGGAACAACAGCGCCGATCTGACGCAACCTTGGATGAGAAGGTGAGGCAACAAGTAATGCAACAAATGTTGCAAATGCAAAGAATGTTGCAGCAGCAAGCAAGTCAGAGCTGGCAAGCCCCTTTCCTCGTTGGATCTTCCTCTGGAAGTCAAGTGTCATACACTGGACAGCCTCCTCCACCGCCGCCCCGCTGCCGCAGTACTTCTCGTCGAACCCCCGTCTCTCAAACCCCACAACCTCAGCCCACCGTTCCTCCCGAGGACTCGTTATATGATTACCTAGGTAAGCATATTTTTTTCCATAAACACAAAATTAAATTACTAATTACACGTTCCAATAATTACTTAATTCATTTTGATTGTATTTCATACCTTTAATTTCCAAATTGTCGTTGTGTCCCAGGAGGCCAATACCTATTCCATAGCCTCAAAGAATTGACACAACGCCAGAATCAGGCTGATGATGGCAACGATGAGAAGGAGAGCGAAAGTGATGATGACGATGCCGCCGTGTGACGACATTAATCGATCATTTTGATTGTGTTTATATTTTACATTGTATGAACATTTAAACTCTTTCTTAATTACATTCATACTTATTAGCTAGTACATTATTTAACCCAAACATCGAAATATTTTTCATTATGTTTGCGCACATACGTACAAATTATTTAACTTAATTAACATATATATATATATATATATATATATATATATATATATATATATATATATATATATAATAACACGTAGGTACACATGAGAATAATTGTAATTAACAACATAATCGACAATGAAACATATATATATAAATTAAATTATCTACCTAGAAAAAATTACAATATAATTAACAATAATAATAATTAGTAATTAACTATACCTAAAAAATATATACATATATACATCATAATTAGTTATAACTAAAATTAAGAATATATAATAGTAATAGTATCAATAATAATAGTATCAATAATAATATCAATAATAATAATAATAATAATAATAATAATAATAATAATAATAATAATAGCGCGCCAGCCACCATGCATCGAAAATTTTCAAAAATTTAGCCAAATTAGGCGTCTGTTTTTCCGCCAAACAGACGCCCAAATTATTGAAATTGAAAATGGCGTCTGTTTGGCGGGAAAACAGACGCCATGTTGCCAGCCTATATAAACCAAAGCCTTCAAAATGTTAGCTAATTTGAAGGTTGGTTGTGAATTGGTATGATTTAGAAGCTTAAACAAACATTAGAAGTGGAATTAAGGGCATTAAAGTTCTGCTTGGAAATCTGATTTTTACAGAGAATTAAGAGTATGATTTTAGCCCAGATTCTTACTCCATTTGATAGTCCAAGGTGTTAGCTAACTATAGGCTTTGGAATTTCAAGATTCCGACATGCGTAGGCCGAGATATGGCCAAAACCGTAACGGCGCGAAACAAAATACGTTTTCTCAGTCAGTGATTTGAGGGCAGATTTTCGGCCACTTAGAGACCTTATTAGTTTCTGGGGTAAACATGAAAGTTTTAGGTCACGTTGCAAGCTTTCTGGAAAGGTATGGTTTGTAGACATCCGATATCGGGAGTGAGAGTTATAAGGTCACGAATAAGGGCTGTTCATAGAGGCTCTGCCCAGAAAGTTTAGTAATAAATTGGGATTTTGTGATCCAATGTCAATCATTTAAGGGATTCTTTTTATTGGAGACTCTTTGGTCAATAGTAGAACATCCAAGAGGTGTTTCCTAAGGTTAAAATGCTATCTTTTAAAGGTTAAGGTCATTTATCAAAGTTATGATTATTATGGTCAAGATTGAAGGTTTAAATTATATAGTGATAATCGACTTTAAGTTGGGTTGCGGATTGCATCAGTAGTACAAGAGCTCTTTGAAGCCTAATGATCCTAGGATTTAGTACTTCACCATTTCTTAAATCAAATTCATCATTCAAACACTTCTAAAGCTCATCAATCTATCTCTATATGTTCTTCTTCGCCGCTTAGCGACATACCAAATAAAACCAAAGCACCCCGTAATCCTTATTCTAGCTTCTCATTTCCTTAATTTCCATCCTCCATCAATATAATTACTTTAAGTCATTTCGCAAGTTAGGTTACCATTCGTTCTTGTACAAGTCTCTTTATGAGTTTCGTATCAAAAGATCAAACCGAAAGTTTTTAGTTTCCAAATTACAGCTTCAGCTTCTGTCCGGGCTAATTTTCAGGCCCTTCCCTTCATTTTTAGACCTCGGCGATGTTGACAAAGTTGTAGATCATGATTTTCCCTATTCCGAGAAGTACTCGTTTGCTTAATTCCGAGTTTTCTAGCCCGAGTTATGCTAAAAACTTTATTTCTTAAAAACCTGAAATTTTCTTTCTAAGTTATTTCATTCTTAGTTCTTATTCTACTTAACATTTGAAACTCACTAAGAACCTTATTCGGTTCTCCATTTTATACTTCTCTTATCTTAGTTTCCAAGCCGCCCAAGCCATCCCGAGGCCGAGGCGCACCGCCTAACATCACACTGGTTCAAGGTATGCAAATTGTCCAACTTTTATCATTCAAGCACATTACGATGCTTATTCATATCAATTTATATCATGATCTATGTCATACATTATTATTTTCAAAAGTGGTCCTGCCATATTATTATAATTCTAGCTAGTCACGTAAAGTGCTAGCCTTTATTCATCTATAGGGTGCTCCTGATCAGAGTGACCAGACCTGGCCAGTGTCCGACTGCATAGCAGTCACCCAACCCAAACTCCAGATCGGTTTGGGGCATGCGCGTGTTAGGTGCTTTGCACCAGATCGTAAGGGATACCACTCTATTTTCTATATATATATATATATATATATATATATATATATATATATATATATATATATATATATTATGTCTACTTTTATATGTTTATATCTATGCCAAATCCATTTAATACATGTTAAGCCCCGTCCCCGTTTTCAAAATGATTTTAAATGCCGGTACTAAAACCGTTTTTGAACGGTTTGACGTGTTGGAGGTTTGTGTACTGAGTGTTTCCCCACTCACTTTGCGTATGTTTTCAATGTTTTGTTTTAGGCGGTCCGAGCTCCCAAAGTAAAGACAAGGATAAGCAGAGGTAGAACTTTCGCGTGCAAGGTAGTCTTAAAGGGCGGATTTTGGCCGACCTCGGTGGTCTTCATGGTCCCAAATATTAATTTGCATTGGAGAAAGTTTATATATATATACATATTTCTTTGATGGGTGTATAAAGTGTAATATCTATGGTTTCGATGATTGTTTATGTATGGGTTTAAGCGTAGCATTCACTTGGTGGTTTATGTATATGTTGGTGGTTTGTGTGCCTTGTCCCGAGTGGGGACGACGGTAATGCCTCAATACTTGTCTTTTCCGTTGCGCTAATCACAGGGTTATGGCATGATTAAGGATAATCTTGTGGTTAAGGGTGTTGGGGTGTTACACGGCCCAAAGCTTGTAGCCCAAGGGTTTTCTTGTGATTTTCAGGTTGCCACACAAAAGGGCACCAACAGCAGACATCTTCAATCATCCAGCAGGTGCCACCTAAAAGCCTCTGACGACATCACCGACATCTTTAGTCGTCCAACGGTTGCACCCTAAAGGCCTCCGACGACATCACCGACATCTTCAGTCGTCCAACGGTTGCCACCTAAAGGCCTCCGACGACATCACCGACATCTTCAGTCGTCCAACGGTTGCCACCTAAAGGCCTCCGACGACATCGTCAACATCTTCAGTCGTCCAACGATTGCCACCTAAAGGCCTCCGACGAAAGCGCCGACATCATCCATCTTCCGGTCGCCACATAAAAGAGGACCGACAGCTTACATCTCCTGGTATCATACGTCAAGCAGTCAGCATCTCAGGCTACTTTGACCTTCGTCCAATTCGGACTCGTTCAAAGTGGGGGCTCTCTGTAGACATCAGGATTTGCACTACCAAAATTCCTACTTGTCAAAACTCAGCAGGTCATTTGGGTCGAACACCAAAATGGGTCATTGGGCCCATGGAATCAGTAAGGTGGGCCCAACAACCCAAAGCGGCCCGCGTAAAAACAATAAAAGCCTCAGGGGTTTTAGAAGACCACAAGTTGGCCCGAAAGCGCGGATCCACGAATCCGGCCCAGGAAAATTCACAAAAGCCACTAGGGTTTTATCTTCAGAAGCGGCCCGCCTTTGCTTGCCACGTCACCGATTCGTGCACTTCAATATTATAAGCCGCAGGGGTTTTATGAATTTCTCTAATTTTGGTGCCAGAATCATCCCCACGTACATCCCTTGATCATAGCCCCACGTGTTTGACCTCAGATTGACCTCACAAAACCCGCTGGGGTTTTATTCTTGCACGGTGAAGGGGCTTGATTTTTGGGACATGTTCCCTCATCTTTCCCTCCAAAACACCCATCCTCCACCTTTAAATACCCCATCATTTTCACTCATTAATCGCCAACTATTATCATCACTCCACCTAAACTCTCTCAAAGTTCCATTATCCATACTCCCTCTCTAATTCTCTTATAATCTCTCTTATCATATCCATATCATCATTATTACACTACCCTTCTATTCGAGCTCCAAACCAAAGTTAAGTCGAGGGATCAACTTTCATCTCATCCGCTACCTTTAAGTGAGGTTTGCTTTTCATTATTATTGTATTTAATTGTGTAATTTATGCTTTAATTCCTTCATTTGTACTTGTTTTAAAAAAGAAATCTCATTCGTTTTTATATTGCATGATCAAGAATATAACATTGTGAAATTTATTAAACTTCTCCCCGCTCTCTTCATTTCAAGTTCGATTTTAGTAGAGTCTGTTTTCTAATTGGCGGATTCGAGAGTTCTTACAATTCTCGAATTCGTAACCTTAACCCCCGAACTTAGAAATCGGGTTTGGTAGACCGGAGTTATAACTTTTTATTTTTGGTTTGTCGATTTCCTTAAATCGGCTGGAGACTCTTTCTTCATTTTATAATTCTTTTGATTATTTAAAATACACGTCCTTACATTAAAATAGTTAGAAATGATTTAATACCACGACTTTTCACTAACCTGAGGCTAACCCAAGAGAAAATGGGTACAAAAACTAACAAAGCTATGCGGCTTTTGTTAATTTCCACCCATTTCCTCTGGGCTGAGTAAATGCATGGCCCAGTCCAGAAAACACCAAAAGCTATGCGGCTTTTGATCTTTCAGGCGGCCCATTTGTTTCCTTTTGGGTCCGGATTCGGTAATGGGCCAGTAATAAATCATTAACAAAATATTTTGGTGCAATTTTGAGTATTTAAATGATATAAAGGGATTTGTAAATAAGTAAACTTTTATCACCCCGAAAATGAATCTCGAAAATAAAAATATCGTTACTTAAGGATTAAGCAACCTTAGTCGGCTCCTGATCATTAAGTAGCGCATCCGAAACCGATTCCCCGAGCGAGAATTTTTCTGGGTCCTACAGCTTTGCATTTTCACAGTTAGAGATACGCTCAAAATCATTCGAGTTTAAACAGCAAAAAATCAAATTTAGAGCAACAGTGTTCTTTTTCAATCACTCTTTTTCTTCATTAGTCATTTCAGATCTGTCCTTCGAGACATCTTGACCAACACTATTCTTTCTCATGGGAGTAGGGTAATTTCCCTTTGTGACCACAACCCAAAGATCTTCATCTTGATCTTTGAGGAAGAGTTCCATTTGTCTTTTCCACATTCTGTAGTTTTCTTCGGTGAGTAGTAGTGGTCTTGTGCATGAGCGTCCTTGGATAGTTTCATTGTTGCTTATTCCAGCCTTGATCTTTTCCACAGAGTTGCTAAGCTCTTGATGTAGTGGACCTGCTTTGATACCAGTTGAAAGAATCCTAGGGGGGGGGGGGGGAAGGTGAATAGGGTTGATGAAAGTTTCTACACTTAAATTCACAAGGACGTTAATGCAACAAATATAGATGAATAATACTTATTTATTAAATCAACTTTAAGTACGGTAAGGGAAGATGAGGTCAGAACCACTTGCAAGAGCAAAAACTTCAAGTCAGTTTCTGCAGCTAGCCTCACCTATGGTTTTGGAGATTGTTGTTTAGTCCCATTTTGGGAACTAAATAACGCCTTTGGACTTGCTAATTTAGCTCAATTCCGAGTCTTTTATATTGTTTTAACTTGCTTTTTCGTTGTTTTGTAGGTTTTTCGCATTTAAGGAGCAAAACAAACCAAAGGAGCTATTTCAGGGCTTTTTAGGGGTATTTTGGAGATTTCCGAGTAATTCCCGGAGCCTAGTTGAGCCGAGAACCGAGGTAGAGTCGACCCGGGAACATTTTCGTAAAGTTCGAAGAAAAACAAAGTCGTAGCACCCGTTACAACCTCTGTACCGGCCACCGCAACCTAGAAGGAGAGGGAGGAAGGTCCGACAGAATCTGGTCACAGCCGCGACCTTGTAAATAGCACCTGCAACAAGGGCTGGTCGCGGTTGCGAGAGATGTGCTCCCGCCCGATACCCAGCGCTAGACCCTGACCATCCTATCTCGCCAGTAGAGCTTCGCACCCGCGAAGCGATGCCTCGCCCCCGCAATATGCTCCGGCAGATAACGGTCGCGCCTGCAACCGTAGTCTTCGCGCCCGCGACCCAGCGAACGATGGAATCGCGTGGCCCTGCTTCTCACCTTCGCACCTGCGACCCGGGTTGTCGCATCTGTGGCCTGCCGGCTATCTGCTCATTTTTGCAGCTCTGAACGCTGTGTTTTACTGAACTGTTTTGCTTGGTATAAAAACTCGAATGGACGAAATAAGAGAGGGTTATTTCTTTTCGGTTTTTGATCCAAATTAGAGAGGGTGTCTTTATTAAGCTTTTAGAGTAGTCTTAGAGAGAGATTAAGGTTTAATTAGAATGATTTAGCTTGTATTAATCTAGGGTTTAGTGAATTTTGGGTTGTAATCAAGATAGGAGGATTCAACAATTGAGAGATTGCTTTGGATCATGCTTTCCCTTGTTCTCCTTTTTTCTTTTACAGCATTTGATAAGTATTTTCTTCACTCAACTCTACTTTACCTTCCTAATTACTTGCTTGTTAATTACCTTGCTTGCTTCTTTGATTGCCATTTTAATTACTTTGATTGGTATTTTGATTTTTTGATGTTAGAATTCTTTTTTAGGGTTGGTTTTGATGTTGTTAGCTTAGTATTAATGATGATTAGTGGCTAGAAACCCCATGGGTTAGGGGGTAATTAAGGGTGTGAATGGGTGATTAGGTATGGGTTAGTAATTTTAGTGAGTAATTAGTTGGGAAATCAATTTCCCACTCCTATCCTTCCCGTAAGTGGGATGTATTCGGGTCTGAAAGCTCCCGAATGCATCCAACACTTATTGTGGAAGCTTGGAATTGGGATAATTAATGTTCACCTACGAAAGTGGATGGAGGTTAACTAGGGAATTCCGTTTCATTAACCCTCCAGGTCCGTGGTGGACTTTGGGGTAGTTAATCCGGACTATCCTCGAGAGAGGAAGCTCGCTAGGTCTTTTCTAACGGAATTATAACTTGATTCTTCCTCCTTATTACTCTCTTGTTGCAAAACCCATTTCCTTATTGCCGTTTGCACTCCGAAAAGCCCCCGAAGCCAATTTTCTTACCTTGACCGACCTTAGTTTATCTATTGTGTTGTGAACCCCCTTTTAACCATTTTCATACCCTAGCGATCTGAATCCCAACCTAGTCTTAGATAGCTTTGTGCTAGGCCCCTTGCTCCCTGAGAAGAACGACAAAACCAGTTAATATAAAACTACTTATACACAAAATGGCGCCGTTGCCGGGGAGCAAGCGCTCCTAGCTTAGTTTTTTGGTTTTAGGTTGTTTAAGATTGCTTTTCATTGCTAGAAATCAGATTAATTGATGTATAAAAGGAAGTCTCAATCCTTATTCTTCATAGGAAGTCTCGATCCTTATGGCTGAAGATCGAGATGATTCACCTCGTACTCTTCTTTCATATGTCGTTCCATAATTAGGTACGGGAGGCAACCCGATCACTTTACCACCATTACCACCCCGCGCTGTGTTCGAGTTTAAACCATACTTACTTGCAGTCTTCTTAAGCACTCAGTTTCATGGAGACAAATCCGAGACTCCTATTACACATATCAATAAATTTGAAGATCGGATTAGTTTCGTGCAAGTTCCTTGCTTATCTTCGGAATTCATGAAATTGAAGTTCTTTCCTCTAACTCTTACGGGGTGAGTGAATACATGGCTTCAAACGTGCCCTCCTGGCACTTATTCTTCATGGGAGGTACTTAAAAGAGATTTCCTGCACAGATTCTTTCCAGCTGATGAAACTTATAGACTCCGACAAGTTATAATGTCTTTCAAGCAAGAACCCGGAGAGGATCTTTTCGAGGCTTGGGGGAGATTCAAAAGTCTTCAACGCCAGTGCCCACATCACAATTTACCGGATTTGATGCTGCTTCAACATTTTTATTATGGACTTTGTGGTTCATATAAGGAATCAATTGATCGTGCATCCGGAGGGATGTTCCTTAAGAAAACCGCGGAGAAAGCGAACATTTTTCTACATGAGCTATCTCAAAATATGCCAAATCGGGGAGGCGGCCAAAATTCAGGAGATGGGGATTATTCCTTGGAACACGACTCTATTATTAATCTTCTAATGGCCACCGTCCTTGATTTGCAAAAGAAGATGGTGAATGATGAAAGTTCCAACCAGTCGAAAGTAGCCCAAGGTATGCAAACCTTTGCATCCACTTCTGTTCCTAATATGCATACTTGTAAGTCGTGTTTTGGTCCACATCCTGAGCATCAATGTGCCGAGTATCGTCAAGTAGTGCATGTGAATGTTATCTATTCATCATATTCCAACCAACATTTCTCCCAATCTTATGAAGATCATGATCATAGCTATTCGACGTTTCAATCCTGTGTTCGATCCTATCTCTCAACCTTATGACCATCATTCATGTATTCAAGAAGAGTTCTCACATCAACCCATCCCATAACCCCAACTTTCTCAACCATCCCAAAATTCTATGGTGAAAAAGTTGTTGCAACAAATTGTTGCTAATCAAGAAAGTGATAGGGCTCGTCTTGGAGACCTTGAAACCCAATTGACCCAAGTTGCTCAACAAATATACCTTTCTCAACCCATTCAACCTCAACCTATCCAAGGGGTGCAAGTTGATGCTATTACCCTAAGGAGTGGAAGAAATATTGAAGAACCTAAGATAGTGGAGGAGAATTTGGAACGGGACAGACCTTTGGGAGAGAATGAGGGAGTTGTGGTGGGTAGTACTGAAGAGGAGGATTTAGAAGTTGAGCAAGCTAGAGTTGAGGAGAAGGAGAACGATGTTATGGTTAATGATGCCAAGGATGAGGAAGAGCAGAAGTTAGAAAAGAGAGTAGAGCTTGAGAAAAGATAGGAGAAAGGAAAGGAAGTTTTGAGGGAAGATGATCATGAAAACCCATTGGAGAAACCCGTTCCATATAGACCACCAGTACCTGTTCCTGAGAAATTGATTCAACTTAAGGCCGAGGCAAAGTTTTTGCGATTTATTGATATGTTGAAGAAACTTCAAGTCAATATTCCTTTTCTAAATGCCATGTCGGAGGTTCCTTCTTTCAAGAAACATCTTAAGGGCCTCTTGACAAACAAAAGAAGAATGACATTTCATCTCACAGTTAGTTGCAATGCTATTATGGGGAGTAAAACCCCCGAGAAACTTGCCGATCCTAGTAGTTTCTCCATACCATGCTTAATTGGTGATATGAGAATTGATAAAGCATTATTTGACTTAGAAGGCAAGTGTGAGTGTCATGCCACACTCAATATGTAAAAAGTTAAATCTCGATGACTTGACCCCTACAACTATAAACTTGCAACTTGCTGACCGAACTATTAGGAAGACCTTGGGGATATTAGAAGACATCCCGGTTTAAGTGGGAAGCTTCCTTAACCCTTGTGACTTCGTTATTCTTGAGAAACATGAAGACTTGAATATTCATATCATTTTAGGTCGGCCTTTCTTAGCCACTGTAGGAGCAAGGATAGATATAAAAAGAGGTTGTTTGTCTCTTCATGTGGGGAGAGAACACATTGATTTCGACCTTGATCCTTCAAAAAGGAACCCTCACAAGGAGTCACGTTTTAACAAGCCAGATTTCTCGCAGAAGAACATACGCTTTATGAAGATGTTTACTTGTTGTGAAACCGGATGATTGGGGTGGAGAAAATCACCCTAAGCCTTTCCATTTGGAGCTTTATGAAGATGTTTCCTAATGTGATGATTTCCTCAACACCGTTCCTTTGAGGAAGGGGATTCCCTTGAGTGAAACATACATTGAGAATATGGAAGTAAAAGGGATGGCCTTCAAAGGCCCGAGACCCGGCAAACCACCAAATATCAAGTCGAGGTTATCCTCCTATACTATCCGACCGATTAAGTCTCCAAGGAGGTGTGCTCCATACTTGCGCAAGAAAAGGAAGCGATGGAAAAGGAAGAAGAAACATTGGTGGAATAAGATAAGGGAGCCATTGCCCTTGATTGCTTCAAGGTTGACTAAGCCACTGTTGAATCATATTATATACATAATTTATATAAGTATTTAGTTTATTATTATATAAATTACTCTAGATAATTATGTTTAATTTGTCAATTTGTATGAAAGTCCAAATTAAAAGAAGCAGTTAAGAAAAGATGAAAGAAAGGGGTGAGAACGGCAACAGACAAGGCGCTGCCAACGCCAGTTTCTCGCGGCTAGCGCCTGACCCAAACAAGCCAGATTTCTCGCAGCAGAACAGACGCTGCCACCGCCCCATAAGGAGCTGCCAGCGCCTCAATCAGAGAGGATTAAGGATCTAGAGACTGCCAGCGTTTGTATCATGCCTGCCAGTGTTTCTTTTCGGAAAAATCAACACGGAGCAGAACAAAACGCTGCCAGCGCCTAATTATTTCGCGACAGCCATTGCGCGTAGGGTTTAGGGTTTTGCTTTCCTATTTTCTTCTATATATATTTGATGTATTTCTTTGAGAGGGAGACCATCAAGGACGACACAACCATCTCTTCAGCACTCATCCATCCTTCATCACCACCATCATCGATCGTCGTTCATCATCATCGTCCTTCTTTTAATTAGGTGAATTCAATACTTTTATACAATGTTTAATTACTCTATTATTAGTACTTCAATTTGTATTATGAGCGAGTAGTTTTCATTGTTTGGTGTAGTTTATTGAAACCATGCTAAATTATGTATTTTGAGACAAAGTTTTGATCTTTAATGTCTAATTGATGTTTCGTATGATTTTATGACAATTTGTGATTATTGTTTACTGTTTTTATATGGAATTAATTAGAATGCATGCTAGTTAGTTCTTTATAGATTCAGTTGATAGTTAGAGTCTCCAGTACTGAAAGCTAAAGTCTTTAACGTTAGTATCGCCCTGATTAATCATGGAAGGCTCAAATCTTCTCTTTTAATTAGGAAATTGTCATAAATCTTTGTTAAATCGATTTGCTGGTAAATTGGTTGCAAGGTGTTAGATGATGCTTTTCTTGTTCTTAATGCTCTAACTTGATGATACTTTAGTGCTGGTACTAGAGTAGTCATAATTAGTAGGGTTTATATTAAGGTTAGTCCTAAGTAAACTAAAAAGTAAGGAAAAGTGGGGGAAAACCGCTGGTGGGTCTTTTCTACAGTCTAACTCATAGGAGTATCAATTTGTGTGTCAGTGATAAGTATTAATTTGCATGATGGAAATAAACTATACCAAATAATTTTATCATATTGTTATCCGAATCAATCTCTTGTGTGTGTTTTGATATTTTCGTTTTGCAATTTTAGTTCGTCTATTTAAATAGTTAATCTTGAATCAAAAACCTCCCCTTCTTTATTAAATTGCATTTAGTCTTAGTTAATAATATATAGTTTAATTTAGATTAATTAGCTAAGTAATTAAAGTGTGAGTTAAATAGGTAAAACTATTCTGAAATCAATCTTTCCTCGTTGGATTCGATCCCTACTTTCCTATCTACATTAGTTAGGTTAATCATAGTAGTGGTTAAATTTGTAAGCCCTGTGACAAGTTGTTTACAACCATTGGAGGATCATCCCGGTCTATTCATGAGCTTTATTGAGATGTGTGGAAGAAAAAGGAAGAAAGTTGGTGGAAAAAGTTAATCGTGCTTCTCTCATGCACATCGCGCCTTTCGAGAATCAAGTAAGTAAATAGGTCAAGCTAGGCAACTTAAACAAGCGCTTTATGGGGGGGGGGGGGAACTCATACTTTTCTTATGTTGATTTTCTTTCTTCTTTCTTTTGACGTGATTTCCAGTTTTTCTTAGTTAGTTTCTTTTTCATGTTTTGAATCTTGCATGCAATATTATCAAGCTTAGGTTGTATTTTTGCTTGAAAATCCTAACCCTTTGCTTGGCTACTATGGATCGCGAATTCAGTAATTATACTTGAAGAACTCGAGGTAATATCTCTCTGCTCTTCTCTTTTTGAGTTGAATATCTTATGATCCGTTGCATGCTTGATTTTCTTTTTGGTGGTGTGCCCCTAGTATGAATGTATTGGGAATATTTTGTTGATGGAGCCGTGTTGGCTAGCACTACTAAAAACTTGCCATATTACGACGGAAATTGTGACGGAATATTCCATCGCTCGGTCCATACTAAAATTCATCTGAGTTGTCGTAAAAAAATGAACCTTGCGATGGAATGGTCCGTCGCTTGGTCCATTCTTTAAAAAAAAATAATGAAAAGTGTTGCTCGCCTCAGTCTTAGAAGCAGAGAATCGAAACAGATCGAGCCTCACAGCCCTCACCTTCTCTTCGTCCCTCAACTCATACCAAACCCTAGCCTCACAGCCACCCCACTACCATTCGCCATCATCCCCTCATCTTCATCCTCTTCCCAGAAAACCCCTGCTCCCTCCATTCTTCTTCTTCTTCTTCTTCTTCTTCTTCTTCTTCTTCTTCTTCTTCTTCTTCTTCTTCTTCTTCTATAAATCATCCTCTCCCTGCATACCATTTTCTCTCTCATCAACAACAATGGCGGAATCAAAACCCAACACCATGGAATCTGACAGGGAACGAGGTTTCCCAACACAAGCTTCGCACTGTTGGTAATTCCATTTTACATTTGCTTTTGGTTCAATTGTAGTTCACAGGTGTGTGTGAATGGTTGTGCCATTGAGCTTTTTAATTAAATTGCCACCCACTTCTTTTTGGTCCATAATGGTACTAAGCTTTTGAAATTAGTCAATAATGTTATATTGATCAAAGCAAGTAAAACGCAAGAGTTGTAAGTTTTATGTATTTTTCATTTACTTTTATGAGAAATGCAATAAAGGGATTAGCAAAATGTCGATTCACACTTCCATCTCTATCTTTTTCAACTTAAAATTAGCTAGGGTTTCTCATAAACCCTAGAGTTTCATTACACCTCCAATCCAGTTGTAGACACAAATTGAGTTAGGGTTTTTGTTTGGCTAGTAATTTAGAGCACATTCAACACTATAATTGTAAAATGTTTGGGTTTGTTAGGGAAAGTGTGAGCAACTCATGAAGAAGGTACCCTTGTTGGAATGTTAAGTTGTATTGTTATTGTGGAAATAGATGTAACATGTATATGGTAAGTCAACTAAGAACCCGGCCCATTAGAAATGTAAATGGTTTACTTAGCTAGATGGATGCGAGCACAAAAAGGATTAGCAAGAACCCAACACCTGTGAACTAATTTTAAAAAGAACATTGTCAAATTTCTTTTCTATGACGAGTGCTTGACGAAATACGGAAATGCAAATGTTTGGAAGCATTTTACTGATCTTTTTGATTAACTACCTCTCACATCTCTGAAGTCAGGTCTGAGTTCTATATTGTAGTGTGCAGATGGATTTCTTGTAGATTTTGTTATTACCTGTTTATTGATGCATGCGAGCAATTTGTTCCTTCACATGCCAGGTTTTCTGTTTGCATGGAGGCCTTTCTCCATCCTTGGATACATTGGACAATATTCGGGCCTTGGACCGTATACAAGAGGTACATGGATCTTGAGTTTATCTTTACATAGTTTATGTGAATCAAGGACAGAGGGTCTTCTTATACCATCTGGTTTGATTGCTGATGCGTGTTTCAAGTTGCATTCTCTGGAGTTTTTCAGACTTGCTTCTCTTAGCAAACAATCAAATATTGGCATATATGCTGCGCATTATTGTATATGGTTTTGAGCAGGTTCCTCATGAAGGACCTATGTGTGATCTCTTGTGGCCAGACCCAGATGGTGTGGTTGGGGAATTTCACCTCGTGGAGTTGGATATACTTTTGGCATATAAGCATTCTTTGTTTTTCCGCATGGCAGGAAACTTCAGAGCACTCTGCACTGGTAAGCTTTCGTCTTCGTCCCTTTGGATTTATCCATGTTTGTCTTTGTAATTTGTCGGGACAGTAGTCACACTAAGAATAGTACATTCAACTACTTGGTCATGTAACCACTCTCATAAAACCTATATCACCTAACAATAGGCTGTAATGAGAGTGCTATTGTAATATGTTATTCAATGATACCTGGCATAGGATAAGTGATAAATTTAATAAACACCATTTTGTTCATTGAAAGACAAATTGGTAATCAATGTTGTGCCATATTTGTAAGGGAGAGGAGTTGGGAAATCAAGAAAACCCCTCCACTACAAGGGAAGCACATTCCACATAATTATTCCGACCTTTATGCTTCAGGGAGGTGACTTCACTCATGGGAATGGCATGACCGAGTGGTGATCAATCTACGGAGAAAAGTTTGCTGATGAGAACTTCAAGTTGAAGCACACCGGACCAGGTATTATGAAATTTCCTTTTAGCTAGCTCTACTTGGACTTGAAACATTGCACTCATTGGTAAACAAATTGAGGTTGTATTATTAAACTGATTCCAATGCATGTGGAAAACGAATATTTGCGAAGGAGGCAGAGTTGGCTACATAATATAAATTTTAGCGCTTTGTTGATTGATTCTTATACTGTCAGCAGGGCTTCTGTCTATGGCAAATGTTGGCCCAGACACCAATGATTCTCAGTTCTTCATTACAATTGTAACAACTAGCTGGTGAGTAAACCATACATCATTGAAAGATGATTGAGTGATTCTTATACCTCCTGCCCTTAGGTTTACTTTGGACTGAATGATATATATGACTGAATATATATATGGTCTTGTGAATGAATCTTAATTATCATTGATTGATTCCTACATAATTTAGAAAATGAAGTCAGTTGTGTGCCTCACTTTCCATCAGAACTCACAAGGATCCTTTGTCGTTGGGTGAGTTTTGGAATAATGTGCTTAATAATATGCAATTATGTTGTGTATAATATTAATCTGGTTATGATGTTTGGTTTGTGGGTAATCTTGATTTGAACAGCATGGATGGAGCACTACAAGATGGCTGGCTAAATAAGACCGTTCGAAACGACCGTTCAATGAACGGTCGCATGAAAAAGGCGAGCGACCGTTCAAAAACGACCGTTGATGAACGGTCGTTATCTAGCGACCGTATAAATTAACGGTCGTTCCAGTTAACGACCGTTAATTGAACGGTCGCTAGATAATGACCGTTGAAATTAACGGTCGTTTTTTAACGGTTGTTCCCTTTTTAATAGAATCGGACGTATTGAATTTCATTCAATTGCACCGTTAGCTTTTGTTTCAAAACCCCAATTTCTCTTCTCTCTCCTCCTGCTAGCCGGCGACTTGGACCGGAAACCGCCGCCTGCCGCCACATTCCGCCGGAGCCGACAACGGTAAGTCCTCCTCTTCTCCCTCCTTATCAATTCTTTTAAGTTTTTGGTGGTTAATAACAACACAAGCCCTTCCTCTTGCATGCAAATCGGACCGGGAACCGCAACTTTTTTGGTGTCGCCGTCGACGCCGCAGCTGTCCGAGCCGCCTTCGCCGTCGCCACCTGCCGTCGCCGTCGTCGCTGCCTGCCGTCGTCGTTCTCCCCGGTAAATTATTTGAAATTTGTCAATTTTGTTAATTATATATTTATTTGTATAAATTATGAGCATGCATTAATTAGGTTAGTATTTGTGTAAAAAGTTGTTTAGTTAGTTATGTTGTGAATAATTTGAGTGAATAATTAATATTTAGTCGGTTAATTTTTGTGTTAATTACTGTGTAAGTATTATATGTTAATTGTATGTTGTATTAGTTTAATGATATGTTGTGAAATTGTATGTTAATTGGGTTAGTTATATTACTGTTTAAGTATTGTATGTTAATTAGGTTAGGTATGTGGTGAAATTTGTCAATTAGTTTAATGATATGTTGGTTGTGTTAATTGTATGTTTATGTGTATGTTGTTGTGTTAATTGTGTTTTATTATTGAATTTTTGTATTAATTATATGTTACTTGTATTAGTTATTAATGTTTTGTAATATTTATTGTTTTAGTTTTGAAAATTGTTAATTGTATGTTTATGTGTATAAATTATGAGCATGCGTAAATTAGTATGGATCAGGTTAATACATGTGTAAAGAATGTTTAGTTAGTTATGTTGTATATAATTGTTTTAGCACGCTTAAAATTCGTTTGAATCTACGACATGGAAATCTACCATTATTAGAAAAAAGTGTTGAGTTGGGATGATTTTGGTGGTTATTAGTAAATGAGTTAGTTATTATGTTTGATTAGGAATGAATTTACGCGACTAACAACTTTGTTGGATAACTTAATTAAAGGCAAGCCTCTAAATGTCAATTGACCCTTGTTGTGATGAACAATTCGTCGGAGTTATACATACGAGAAATCCACCGTTTGCGGCAAAACAAATGTCGATCGTTGAGTTTTGTAGCATACCAATCACTAATAAAATGAACACCCAGGAACTCAATCTTGATTTCGTGGGTGTTCGTTTTGAAGGAGGTTGGGATGCTAAATGCACAACGATCAACATTTGATACGTCACAAGCGGTGGATTTCTCGTACATATAACTCAGACAACTTGTTCATCGCAACAAGGGTGAATTGAAGTTTAGAGACATGCCTTTAATTAAGTTAATCTCTGAAGTTGTTAGCGTAAATTTTTTTCGTATCCAACCTAATTGCTATCTTAATTATTCATAACCCCAAATGAAGACATGAGTTATAAATAACTATGTCACATCCCTTTGCTAGCTTAAGTACTCAACAACCAGTTTAGTGTTAGTAAATAGGTTAGTTGTCATGGTAGTTTAGAGTAGAAAGTAGGGTAACTTATAGTTCTAGGATCTTAGTTGTAGATGTCATAAAAAGAGGTCGAGTGTGGGTTCTGTTAGTGTCCATGAGAGTGTGTTTGTTCCTGATAATTTATGGCTGAAAAATACTTTCATGAATCGTACGGAGTCTCAAATTTATTTATCTGGTTCCTTAGTAAGCGATCTCGGCGGTGAAATTGCGCGAGTCTATAGTGCTCAGGAGTTAGAGCGCCTCAGATTCGGTACAATGCAGTGTTTCCATTGTGCAACCTGGTGGGCAACAAGACAAGGCGGGAATGAGAGAGAAGATGATAGTAAAAGGTCTAATAGAAATTGTGGTGGGCTTTGATGCATGCAAGAAAGCCCACCACGATGTCCATTAGACTTTTTACTATAAGTTTCTCTTTCATTCCCGCCTTGTCTTGTTGCCCACCAGGTTGCACAATGGAAACACTGCATTGTACCGAATCTGAGACGCTTCTAACTCCCAGAGCACTATAGACCTCGCGCAATTTCACTGCTGAGATTGCGCTACTTTTTGGGAACCAGACAAATAAAAGGAGAGTCGGTACGACTCATGAAAGTTTTTTTTCAGCCATAAATTATCAGGAACAAACACACTCTCATCGGGTAATAACATTATCCTCTTGACTGTTGACATATATAGCTTAGTTGTATATGTCATAGAAAAGTGTTGAGTTTGGATGCTTTTGGTAGTTATATGAAAGTAGGGTAATTTATAGTTCTAGTATGTTAGTTGTAGATGTCATAAACTTGATTGTATGTGTTGGAATTGTTGTTGGAAGTTGGAAATTATGGGGTGTGTGTAACTTATGTTTAGAAACGAGCATGTGGCTCGATAGGATTGTATATGTTGCAAATGTTCGTTGTGGTAAAGTGGGCATGTGACCCCTTATTCTACAAGTTGAGTTTATATTGTAATTTGCAGGTTAATGTTTTGTATTATGAATTCGGTATAGTCCATATTACAAAGGAAACTCTGCCAAAATTTCTATGTAACTCTCCCTATATTACCTTAGTTGTGGCATCTATTGATAATGTGTTTTGATAACAAACATGTCCACTTTGCTTTACGTTTAGTTGTGGTTACTAATTATCATTAATCTTGATCATTTGCAGAATTAATATCTTGAGCAAGTATCTGCAGCGGGCTTGGAGCCCAATACTGTGGAAGCCAACGCGGTGTTCTACAATGTCGCTGGTGGGTTCTCGGTCAAGAATCAGTCTGTCAATGGCCTGGGATCCTCGACGGGCATGTTCTACGAAAGGCTGGCCCGCTATGCACGCCACAATGGTCTGGGATCTTCTTCCTCATCTACCGCCCCTACCCCATCTGCTTATGCTTCCATGTTGGCTGAAACACAGTCTTTGAGGAGTCAAGTCTCCCAATACCAGCAACTGTTGAGCCAACTTGAAGGAAGATTGTCCCAAGTAGAACAAAATCAACAGCAGCAGTAGGGGACGCCTTCTAGTGGTCAATTCTCTCCCTCTAACTTCATTAATGACCCCTCTTCTTCGTAGTGTTTGTGAGGACAACTTTAAAAACTTGTCGGATATGTAATATATTTTGCGACCGTTCATTTTTATATATATATTACTATTTGCGACCGTTCATTTTGTGACCGTTTGACACTTATACTTCAAATATATTCTGGAAAGATTATATTACAAGAAACCCTCAACAAAATTTTTTTTAAAAAAAATAATAAAATGGGCGACCGTTCAGCTGAACGGTCGCTTAGTAACGACCGTTAATCAACGGTCACAACGGCTGACGATCGTTTATAAACGGTCACACGAAGCGGACGACCGTTCATGAACGGTCGTCCGCTTCGTGCGATCGTTTATGAACGGTCTTTAATTAGCGACCGTTCAAATGAACGGTCGCCCGCTCTGAAATGACCATTGAGGCGTAGTCCCGGTGATGCAAATGAACGGTCGCCCGCCCCCCAGAACGACCGTTCAAGCTGAATTGTGACCGTTCAGAACGGTCTTATTTTTGTTACCATGTTGTAGTTGAGGACAATAGTAACCTGACAGCAGATTGAGTTACAACCTCAGATAGATATTTCTAGGAGTAGTATACAAGTATTGTTTAATCAAGCTTTTGTGTTTATATATATACATCCATAGCTTGATGATGCTTTTGTCTGCCATATGTGGGTCTGCTTGCAATGTGTTACTGTGGTATACTTGAACATTTTTGTGAATGATGACAGGTATATCCAAACTCATGGACCGCAATTTACATGCCACTCGATAATGTGGGAATGTGGATGTTCTGGATAAGATGATGTTTTGGATCCATTGCAGAGCTATTGTCATAGAACCTGTGATGAAGTTGCCTACTAATGTAGGGACACGAAGCCTGCCTACTAATGTCTAGAATCTGTGTAGTGGTCCAGTTCAAATGAATTTATGATTTTTTATGTTTGTTTTTTCAATTAAATGTTATGAGGGCTTATGTTTTTCTTTTCCTTTAATTTACTTAGTCTAGTCAACCTAAGTAAATGTATGAATGATTTGTATTTGTACTTTTATTTTTTATTTAAATAAAATTGCTTCCAATTAATATCTAAGTTGTGTGTGTAAATATGTGTGTGTCTATATATATATATAGATATATATATATATATATATATATATATATATATATATATATATATTTATATATATATAAGATAATTGGATTCTAATAATTCCTACTTTAACCAATTGGACAATGGTGGACCGTACTTTCACTTTGTACTCTGATGGTCCAAAAAAAAAAAAGGATTGTAGTGGTACCAAATCCACCTCCACATTCTTCTTATTTTTTTCATTCCTACAATATATTGTTTTTGTTTTTTTGTTTCTGTCCCTAGGAAGTTAATGAATTGTAGTTTCTAAAACGTTTTTTAAATTATTTTTTTGAGACTCCGAATAATTATTATGATTTTTTTAAAATAATAAAAGTGAAAAAAATCATAAAAAATAGTAAAAAAAATGAATTTTTTTTGGGAGAAACGCTGTAAATTCATTAAAAATCATTGTAAAGTGTTATACAAAGTTTTGAATGAAATGCAACAAAAAATCTATGATTCCCTTGAAAATATCCCAATACAATTCAATTTTATTTTTTTTTTTGGACCACCAGAATACAAAGTGAAAGTACGGTCCACCATTGTCCAATTGGTGAAAGTAGGGATTATTAGAATCCATTTATCTTATATATATATATATATATATATATATATAATTTTCCGGTAGATTTTAGGGTTTTGCTTCTCGGCTTTTTGCATTAGGGGGAGTTTATTTTGTTACTGTTCGATTGGGATGATATGGAATATTTGAATTCGCAGAATGTGGTCTCTCATTTTAGCTCTTTGATTGGTGAAAGGGATTTGTCTTTGCGATTTGTTCCGCCTAAATCGATTTAGGGAATGTTGTGTGTTGAGATTGAAGAAGAGGATATTGTACTGGATTCTTGGGAGAATACGATTTTGTGTCGTATTTTGGGAATCAATTTACCTTTTCATGAGATGAACAATTTCATTCGATCAATTTGGAAAGATAAGGAGATTGAGAAGATTGTCAAGGCAAGGAGAGGATCTTATATGATTAAGTTTCAGGAGGAACATGATAAGAATGTGGTTTTGGAGAAGGGAGTTTACTATTTTGGTAATAAACCAATGATAGTTAAGGATTGGAATGAGAGCATGAGTATAGACATGGAATCGATTGTTTCTCTGCCAGTTTGGGTAATTTTACCGAAGCTTGACATTAAGTATTGGAATACTAATGGTTTCAGCAAGATTGGTAGCACTCTAGGGATTCCAATCAAAACTTGTATGCGAACAAGGGATAAGATTGATATTTCTGCTGCTCGACTACTTGTAAAAATGAATGCGGATGGTTGTTTTCCTGATGTGATACAATTTGTTGATAATGGAATAGTCATTTCACAAAAAGTGATTTATGATTGGAAGCCATCAAAATGCAGTCATTGTATGAATTTTGGCCATAGTATATGTAACGCCCCAGAAATTCAATTATAGAAAAGTCAAAGTCAAAATAACGTTAACAGACAAATTTAGCGGAAGACTCAAACTCTTATTGGGCGTCACTGCCGTATCCCCGAAGGAATACAAGGCGAGAAGGAAACTACAACTGTCTGATAACGGTAAACCGAACTAACAAACTCAAATTTAGAAACAAACTTAGCAATCCTAATTTCAAGTTTCTCATAAAAGAAAAGCAACATATTTAACAACTTCTAAACATGTCATCCTCACTTCTAATTCCCGTCCTCAGCATATAGATCTTCACCTAAAAACAAAACATTTCAAAAATGAGGGGGAAATCTCAATAATGTCTACCCCTAACGTTAAAAACAAGTTAAGTTCATTTCAATTCATTTGAGGGAGAGGGAAAATAAGTCAAACCATTTAACAAACCTTTAAATCCCTTAACTGTTTTCCTCAACCCAACCAAATCATATTTTATTATGCGGGCGGGATACCACATCCCTTAAAGTAACAAATATCATACCGGATCCCAGACCCTCTGCCTACCACAGGCTACAACCAGGGTCCCAGACCCTCTGCCTACCACAGGCTACGACCTGGGTCCCAGACCCTTTGCCTACCACAGGCTACGATCAAAATATCAAGAGTTCACATTTCCGCCTACTACAGGCTACGACCAGGGTCCCAGACCCTTTGCCTACCACAGGCTACGACCAGAATATCAAGAGTTCACATTTCCGCCTACCACAGGCTACAACCAGGGTCCCAGACCCTTTGCCTACCACATGCTACGACCAGAAAATCAAGAGTTCATATTTCCGCCTACCACAGGCTACGACCAAATAAACCCGCTTAATGTTTCACTTGAATTATTAGTATCTTATGCAATCTCATCTCACAGCTCTCAAGTCAAACCCAATCCAGGTTTATCAAAATCAATAATAAAACCACTAATAAAAGACCATCTCAATTTCAGTAACTCATAAATCCACCATTACAAACAAATATAAAAAACAGATGGCCACACTTTCCACATAAAGTCCCCTTTCGGGATGCAATTCTCAAAACATATTAGAAAACATTAAAACACATTTAAAGAGCATCCCAGTGGGGATTAGGGCATAGACATTACCTGGTTAGCTTCACTTCACAGCAAAACGAACACACTTGAGCTCACTAATGACGCGAATTAGCTCGGGCCTAAAATAGAATAATTATTCTAATCAAATCGCGCCCTTCGAAGTTAGTATTAACTACCTTCTAACTAACCCTCCCCTAGGAACCCTATTGGTTCCTATCAATCATGAATTTACACTTTAAATTACCTAACACATTCCAAGTAATCGCATAATAATACCGAGTAAACCTTTTCAATCAACAACACATTCATTAGCAATTTCACATGACAAGACAGATTACAGCATCCACACAAAAAGGGTCGTAACTTGACTTCCCGACATCCTATGAATCTGGTTTTGGACTTTTCGGAAACCTCGGGATGTCTATTAAAACTCTTAAGTTGAACTCGAGACCCAACACACGCTTTAAGGTCCTCAAAAACCATCATCTTTCCAAACTGTCCAGACCTGACCTAGGTTTGGTAATCGGGGTATAACTCGACTTATAAAATTTCAAAGTCCGGTCCGTAAAATTCATATGAAAGCTAACATCTGAAGGAATCTTCAATTCAAAGGGTTCAATCTAAATACGACTATACCTCTCATGGCGAACCGTTCTTTACACCCTATCAAAACTGTCCCGTTCCCGATTCCCATATAGTTGGTAATTTTGGTTCTAATTCTAACCATCCGATCCTGAGACTCTAACTTGAGCCCCAAAACAGTAGACTAAGGTCAAGGACATCCCCTTTCACCTACTAAAAACAACCAAGGCCAAACCTAACTAAAACTAACACAAACTCCCCAAATTTACCACATACATTACTATTCTATGGTTTAAAACTTCTTTCTTTCTTTTTTTTTTTCCCTCTAGGACTTAAACGACCAAAACACACTTTTAGAGTCTTTAAGCAATTAACCGCAAACTTAATAAAATATGTTTAGTACTACTATAACATAACTCCAAAAATACAAAACATAATACTAATAATGGAATAATTACTTACTAATATAATCAACCTAAGTACCAACAAAACTACACTCAAAGGCCACTCACAAACACTAATGTAACCAAAAGTACCATCTGTTTGTTCTACCCAACAGCATCCAAACCTTAGCATCATCCTACCCACGTAAACTATACAACATAGCCATATTAGAATTTTTCATTCACATGAAAGAAACAATAGTAAAACAAACAAAAAGTATAGGGTTTATACTATCTTAATGGGTCGTTGGCTGCAGCAGGGGCAGCGACCGAACGGTGGCAGGAAGAGCGGTGTCGGAGTCCTCGGAGGCCGTAGGGACTATCGGTGGCGTCAGGGGTCGCGATGGGTGGTGATCGAAGTACTGCAGCAGCAAACAATGCCCCCTTGTCTTTGTCTTCGTCTTGGTGCTAGGCGGTGACGATGACGACGTCGACAGCGAGTAGCGGCGGTGGCATGCCGGTCAAAGGTGGTAATCTAGGCAATCATTGGCCGGCATCAGGGTGGTGCGGTGGTTGGCGGGGTGAACGTCGGAACAACAACAATACACTGTAGTTCAGCAGCAACAACACAACTTCGGCGACTTCAACGGTGGCTCCGGTGCTCAATTGACGGGCGGCGGTTGATGATGGACGTGCAGGCTTCTGTCCGGCAGCATCAGGTGGGTCAAAAGGGCTGGTGGTCGTTGGTGGCGGAGAGAGAGAAGAGGGGGTGAGAAGAGGGTGGTGATGGGAAGAGTGTGTTGCGGACTTACGGTTTGCGTGGAAACAAAGAAGCACGGAGTTTGGATCAGAGGGAGAAGTGACGGTGAGGAAAAGAATTAGGGTTTAATTAGTCTAGGGTTTAATTTGTTGCTATCTATTTATAACAAGTCAAAAGAGAAAATAAAATAAAATCAAAGGAATAAAAACCTGCTATTAATATTAGTAATAGGAAAAACAACAAAAGTTTATAATTTTCTAAAATAATAATAACCACATAATAATGAAATTAATTACACATAATTCACAAATAATCAAACGAAAACACATAAAAATCCTACAATATTAATCACATAAAATTACCAAATTAGCCCTACTCCAACGCAACATAGAAAAATTACTCAAATACCCTTGTTAGTCCTTCAACGGTCCTACGAGCTCAAGTATCAGCATAAACATCACAAACGAATTCTGAATAATTAACGGAGTCAAACCTAATTTACTAACAACGTCACGGTCAACATCTTTGGATTTTTCGGGGTTTTACAGTATAATTGATTGCAAGTTGAAGAAACAGAAGAATGTGCAGGAGGAACATCAGCTTGTTAGTGATGAGCAGCAGATTTTGGTGAATGTAGAGCAAAGATCTCCAAGTCCACCTGTGAGCAAGCGTCCTGTTATTACACCTTCCGTCCCCTCTAAAGGCCTGCCGCCTAGAACGGGAACGATTAGGCCTCAAACCATTAGAGCTGGTGAGGTCCTAAAGGCTTTCCAAAAGGCAGGAGGGGTTAGTCCAGGGAGTAATGGTTAATATTATGAGTTGGAATATCAGAGGTTGTGGAAGAATTAATAAGCAGGTAGATATTCGTAACTTCCTGCATTTTCATCAAGTGAGCCTTGTTGGTTTGCTTGAAATAAAAACAAAATTTGAAAAAATGGTCGAGGTTGCTTCTCAGTTGTTGAATGGTTGGTCTTTTGTGGATAATGCTAACCCGGGTGGTAAATGTCAGCTTATTGTGGCTTGGAAAACTTGTGATTATTTGGTTGGTGTTGTTGATATTCATGATCAATGGATTCACTGTTGCGTTAATAGAATGTTGGATGGTAGTAAATTCCATGTTACTTTTGTCTATGGATCAAATCAGTTGCAGGAGAGGAAAGTTTTATGGGAGAAGCTTAACAGTTTAAGTGCTCAAGTTACTGAGGGATGGTTGGTTTTAGGTGATTTTAATGCGATTCTTTACCCGGAGGATCGAAGTGGTGGAACTTCTGTGGAATTTTTTGAGGTCACTGACTTTCATGATTGTGTTGAGAATACAAACTTGCAGGATTTAAATTTTAGGGGAGACTATTATACTTGGACTAACTCACACATTTGGTCTCAAATTGATAGAGTTTTTTCAAATGAAGATTGGTTGCTTCAAGTGGGTTTTGTCCAGGTTGTGTTTCTTCCTTTTGGTCTTGCAGATCATACACCTATTCTTATGTCTTTCTCTGGGGTTCCTCAAAGGAAGGGTGGTTTCAAATATTGTGTGATGTGGCAGAACGATGATGGTTTTGTGGACATTATTGAGAAGGCTCTTTCTGATTTGGCTCAAAGTAATAAGATGTATCAATTTCACAGACTTCTTATGTCTTTAAGGAGTCCCTCTGCATTGTTTGCATCGAGACAAATTCTATGATTTGCAACAGCAAGTTAGTAGGAGTCAGGCAAAACTTGAAGATATGCAGAAAGCCTTGTTGGCTGACAAAAATAATGAGGAATTGAGGACTATGGAGAAAGCACAGAGAAATGAGTACATTAATATTCTTAATTCTGCTCAATTGCTTATGCAACAACAAGCTAAAGTTGAGTGGCTGAACTTCGGTGATTGTCCATCTCGTGTTTTCTTTGCAAAGATGAGGAAGAGGCAGATTGGCTCTTATATCTATTCTCTTAACACGGTTAATGGAGAGCATATACTTGGTTTCAAGGAAGTGGCTGATGAGCTGGTTAATTATTTCCAAACTCTTCTGGGTCCGAACAATTACTCTAGAATTCCTATTCAGAGTAATATTATTCAGATGGGGTATATTCTGAACATTGACCAGCAAATGAGGCTTCTTCGCCCTTTTAACAAGGAGGATGCATGTAAAATTGTTTTTTATATCCTCACTTTGAAGGCTCCGGGTCCTGATGGTTACAGTAGCTCCTTTTATCATTTTAGTTGGGATAGAATGGGCGATTTGTTTTGTGATGCTATTTTTGATTGCTTGAACAATGAGACCATTATGTCAAGTATAAATGACACAGTTATCTCTTTGATCCCTAAGAAGCTTAATCCTGAGGGTCCTGGTGACATTAGGCCCATGTCCTGTTGTAATGTCTCTTACAAGTGCCTCTCCAAGTTGCTTTGTTATAGATTAAGAGAAGTATTGCCTTCCATTATTAATTTGAGTCAAGGTGCTTTCGTTCCGGGTAGAGAAATTGTTCAAAATATCCTTCTTTGTCAAGAAGTTGCTATGGGTTATAGCAGAAGAAGGCTTTCTCCTAGATGTATCATGAAAGTTGATCTTAAAAAGGCGTATGATTCGATTTCTTGGGAATGTATTCAAGAAGCTTTAGTTGTTTTTCGTTTTCCTCCCAGATTTATACATTGGATCATGATGTGTGTCTTCCCCCTCTTATACTATCAACATCAATGGGCAATACATTGGACTACGGCAAGGAGATCCTCTCTCTCCCCTTTTGTTTGCAATAGTGATGGGATATCTCTCCAGATTACTAGATGATCTGAGGCACAATCCTGAGTTTAAGTATCATCCAGGTTGCAAAGATTTGAAGGTTAACCACCTCCTTTTTGCTGATGATCTTGTTATCTTCTGTACTGCGGATACTAGATCAGATTCTTGTATTGCTGACATTCTCCAGCATTTTGCTTTGAGTACTGGCTTGTCAGCTAAGGTTACAAAATCTCATATTGTTACCGTAGGCTGTGACAGTAATCTTGCTCAGAATGTTGTGGATATCATGGGATTTGAACTTGGTTTGTTCCCTATGAAATATTTGGGTGTTCCAATAACAACAGGGAGGATTGGGAAGTTTGATTGTCTTGCTTTAGTGGACAAGATCATTGCTAAAATCAGAATATGGTCTTCAAGAAAGCTTTCTTATGCAGCTCGCTCTCAATTGATCAATTCGGTTCTGCTAAGTATTTTTAGTTATTGGGCCAATATTTTTGTTCTACCAGCAAATGTAATTGAGCAAGTTGTGAAGATTTGTAGGAATTTCTTATGGTCTGGAGATGTTGATTACCATAGAATTCCTTTGGTGAGTTGGGAAACTATGTGTACTCCTAAAAAGCTTCAGGGTTTGGGTCTTAGAAATCCCAGAATTTGGAATATGGCTACTGTGGGGAAGTTGGTTTGGAATATTGCTCAGAAGGAAGACTCCTTATGGGTGAGATGGATACATGAAAGGTATATGAAAGACCATAATTGGTGGATTTATAAACCCCCTATAAACAGCTCATGGTGTTGGAAACAGATTTGTAAGGTCAAGGAGAGGATAAAATTGGGTGATGAAACAGATTGGAGATGGTGTGGAGGAAGTAATCGGAGGTTTTCTATTAAAAGATGCTACCTGGATCTTCTTCCAGTAGCTGGAAACTGGAAATGGTCTCACATAATCTGGAATGGCATCTCTCCTCCTAGGCATTTGTTCACGGCGTGGGTAGCTGCTCATAATAAATTACCTGTTGCTTCCAGACTGTTGGCACATGGGAGTGTGGTGGATTCTAATTGTTCCCTCTGTGATAATGGTGAGGAGTCTTTGGATCATCTTCTCTCTAAATGTTGCTTTATTAAACAGGTGCTGAAAGTATTTGGAGACAAGTTGGGGTTCAGATATGATTTTGATTCAGTGCAACATTGGTTTGATAATTGCAGGAACATGAAGAAGTCCAAAACTATTAAATCTGTTGCTGCAGCTATTTTAACCTCGACAGTGACAATCATTTGGGAGTGGAGGAACTATAAGAGGTTTCCAGGAAAATCAAGAGATGTTAGTGTTGAAAGTGCTGTCAACAGAATTCATCAAGTCCTTGTTCATAGATTATGCTTTCTGTCAAAAAAGAGCAGTAGATACAAGGTCTGTTTAGATATTATATTACAATAGCTGGGTCTCTCTCGGACTGTACAGTTTTGGCTGGGCTCTGTTGGGCTCTTTAATGAAGTTTAAGTTTCTGCCAAACATAATATATATATATATATATATATATATATATATATATATATATATATATAATACAATTTTTATGATTAAAAATTAAATAGCAGCAAAAAAAGCTCGAGAAAACAAAGTAGGGTAAATTTTAAAAAAAATCTTTTCGATGGAAAATTCCGTCGCAAGACTTTTTATTTTTTTATTTTTACATTTTCTGTGAGATTCCATTCCGTCGCAAGGTCCGTCGCAAGTCCGTCGCAAAGGCCTTGCGACGAGGCTTTTTGCGACGGAAAAAATTCCGTCGCAAGGTCCTTCGCTCGGTCCCAAAATTCCGTCGCACATTTGTAATTTTCCGTCGCAAATTCCGTCGCAATATGACAAGTTTTTAGTAGCGTAGGGTCGCCACCACTTACTTGCTAGTTGTTTTGTATATATTTGTTTATCTAGCTTTTCTACCCTTTTTCTTGTGACACCCTTCCCACAATAAGGACATTGTGGCGTTTTAAGTGTTGGGGGGGGAGGGGGGGAGACATTTCATGCTCATGGTAGATAACCTAGATTATTATTTTGTTTTTCTTAGTTTTGCCTAAATTGTGAAAAAATTTTGTGTGAAAAAGGAGAAAAAAGGGAGTGAAAAAACCCCTTAAGTTTTTGTTTTTCTTTCGTTTTTGCTTCGTTTCTCGGATTGTGTAGTCAATGTTTCAAATACCTTCATAATCTTCTTGAAAGAAACCGGTTTGAGCATTATTGTCCCTAGTTCAAGTGTTGTCATGACTTACTATCTACATTCCCTTTCATTAAGTGCTTAGCGAGAATCCTTGTTTCTTTCACGTTCTTTTTGAAACTGTGAGACTTTACTTGGCCACATTCGAGCTTATTGAAAAAGTGAGTTTAATTAAACCTTAATTAACCGTAATTGTGCGAAACCAACAAAGGGCTGGTGTGAGTGGGTGGCACTCTCGCTCCTTAACCACTTCGTTTGTGTATGGAGTAGCCTGAGTCGAGAGGGTGACCCCTTTTCGGAGGGTCGTGTCGATTCCCGAAAAAACCGACTTAATTCTATTGATTCACTTACGTGGTTTGACGTGGGTGGTTGAGGCACCCTCGTCCCTTAAGTACCTTGTTTATGGATGCAGCGAAACCACGCTAGTAGAGTAAACCCCTTCCCGAGCCGCGTTAATCTCGAAACATGCCAACAAAATCTTACTTAAAAAAAAAAAAGAAAAGCAAAAGAAAAGCAAAAAGAAAGAGAAAAGCTTAGTTGTTAATAAATGTGGAGTTTTACCTTGCGTCTCCTACGGCCCTCACCAAGCCACGGGTGACATAAGCAAGGGAAGACATCACCTAAATAATATCTCTCGCATCGATAAAAGCTTGGATTGTGGTTTGCTTTAGATCGATTGGAATCATCTAGGACACACTAGTACTTGTGCACTTAGGATCTTGTTTTCTATAAGATGTTTGGGAATCGAAAACCTTAAAGATTGGCGATTGCTCGAGTTAGGTGATTTCAATGTGGTCATAACGGTTCCTTTTGGATGATTAGTTTCGTTTTCTTGACTGTGATTGCATGATTCCTTGAAGCGAGTTGTTCTTCTTTTTCTTTTTCAAACCCTTGTTTTTCTCCTTTTTCTTTGGCTTTTGTGGGTATAGCCGCTACAAACCCTCACGAGACCCACCTCGTCCACCTTGGCTGTAAGGGGGTTGAAAGAGCTTGGTGCAGATAATCGTTTCCTCCCATGAAAGAGGAGTTAGTATTTAGTTTTAGGTAGTTTTTGTTTTGTTTTGCTCGAGACGAGCAAAAGTTCAAGTTTGGGGGGGGTTGTTTAGTCCCATTTTTGGGCCTAAATAACGCCTTTAGGCTTGCTAATTTAGCTCGATTCCGAGTCTTTTCTATTGTTTTTATCCGCCTTTTCGTTGTTTTGTAGGTTTTTCGCATTTAAGGAGCGAAACAAAGCAAAGGAGCTATTTCGAGGCTTTTTAGGGGTATTTGGAGATTTTTGAGTAATTTCCCGAGCCTAGCCGAATGAGAACCGAGGGAGTCGACCCGATAACATTTTCCTAAAGTTCGAAGAAAACCAGGGTCGTAGCACCCGCAACAACCTCTGTAGGGGGCGCTGCAACTTAGTAGGAGAGGGAGGAAGGTCCGACAGAAGCTGGTCGCAGCCGCGACCTAGTAAATCGCACCCGCGACAGGGGCTGGTCGTGCCTGCGACAGATGTGCTCGCGCCCGTTATCCAGCACTAGACCCTGACCATCCTATCTCGCCACTAGAGCTTCGCGCCCGCGAAACAGTGCCTTACCCCCCCACAAAGCTTCGGCCAGACAACGGTCGCGCCTGCGATCGCAGTCTTTGCGCCTGTGACCCAGCGAACGATGGAATCGCCGGGCCCTACTTCTCACCATCTCGCCCGCGACCCGGATTGTCGCGTCTGCGACCTGCCGGCTATATGCGAATTTTTGCAACTCTGAACGTTGTTTTTGCTGAACTGTTTTGCTTGGTATAAAAACTCGAATGGATGAAATTAAACAGGGGTTATTTCTATTCGGTTTTTGATCCAAATTAGAGAGGGAGTTGATAAGTAATTTTTATATAGAGTTTTTAGGGCTCAAATCATGTCAGTCTCATGCTTTTTATACCCGATATCTCGTATTTTTATAGCAATTTCTGTGATTTATACGCTTGTTCGCGAGTTTGGTATGTTTTGCAAGAATTGGTGAAATTATATCGAAAACATGAAAATTTGGAGGAAGAATACCTAAAAAATAAAAGAAATAAAAAAAGAAGTTAAAGAAGGAGAGAAGAAGAATGGAAGAACGGCCCAATAACACGGCCCAAAGACTAGCTGAGGTGGAAAGGCAAGGCGCAGGCAACGTTTTTAAAACGCAGCCAGCGCCTTGTCCAAAAGTTTGGCGACCAAAGAGAACCAAAACGCAGGCCGCGTTTTGGAGGCGCTGCCAGCGCCCTCTGACGGAGAATTCCGCTATTTGGGCAAAACGCAGCCAGCGTTTCCAAAACACAGGCCGCGTTTTGTGCCCTAATCCAGCCACTGTAAAAGGGGTTTGACATCCGCCGTTTTGAGGCGTCCGCAGCGAGCGATTTTTATTCAGTTTACATTAGTTTTCGGAGAGATTTTTAGATAGCTTTTAGAGTAGATTTAGATCCAATTTTTTACAGCTGATTCCTAAAGATTGTTATTAGATTAGATTATTATTAGTGATCGAAGAACACGAAAGAGATCGATTCGGGTGATAGGAAGAGATCGATTTCGCTGATTCGAACACGGTTTATTTCTATTCTTCTTTAATGCTTTATCGTTTTTATTTAGATTTTGTGATGTTTACTTTTAGAATTATGAGTAGCTAATTTCCTTTGTTTGGGGGATAAACTCGATGTCTATTGATTGAATTTGAATACAGTCTCGGTGTTAGGTTATCCTTTTATTCGTTTAATCTGTGTGCAATGTATGTCATGGTAATTTGACAATAGAACGAAAGTTTGAGTTTGTACCTGGTTTTAGATTCTTGACAGTAGAACGACAGTTTGAGTCTTGAATCGGATTGCGTAGATTGAATACATTAGAAAATAGTTAGACATAATGATTCTTGCCTAGGGTCAATTTATAATAAGTTCTTATCTTTGATTAAGCTAAATAGTTAGAAATAATGTTTAGGTTAATCAATGTAACTCACCTAGGATCGAAAGATCAAAGTGATAGGGCCTAGAAAGATTATAGACCCCGAATTATCTTGTTACCTGCACCGGGATTGTTAATGATTTGATTAATTGACTAGAGTGGACTCCCCTGAACGCTTTTAATTAATTGATAAAACCCTAAAAATTCCTGCTTTCCTAGTTTAGTTTAGAAAACTTCACAACCCTTGGATCGACCTAACATTCTTTGTAGCAAACTAGTTCAGTGCGCGGTTGAACGCGAATCCCTGAGAGAGAACGATATTTTATTACTACACAGACCCGTACACTTGCGGCACACAGACACCTATATGTTTTAGGTCTGTTATGTTTCTGGCGCCGTTGCCGAGGATTTGTTTCCCCAATCGCCATTGGACGAACACGCTCTAGGTGACTAGGTTATTCAATTTCTTTTATTTTTCTTTATTACGCGTGGTGTTCTTGTTTATGTCTTTTTCAGGTTTATCCAAAAAGATTTCTCTTTTGAGTACGATCCTGAGATCGAAAGAACACTTCAAGATAGAAGGAAAAGCGCAAGACTAGAGAAAGAATTTCAAGAAAATCAAGAAACGAACGAAGAGGAGCTAGAATCGGAATCAGAAAAAGAAGAAGAGATGGGAGAACAGCGACCAAAGACAATCGGGCAGTATCTTACTCCCAATGTCACCAACCCGCAATCAGCAATCAACGTTCCCACCATCCAAGCGAACGACTTCGAGCTACGTCAATCTTTGATCAACCTAGTGTTAAAATCACCATTCCATGGGTTGACTAACGAAGATCCGAACCGACATCTGTGACTCTTCCGTCAAGCTTGTGACACTTACAAGGCCAACAACGTGACGGAGGACGCCGTCAAACTACGTCTCTTCCCGTTCTCGTTGGAAGGCAAAGCGTGGGAGTGGCTCGACATTCTTCCACCAAACTCGATCACAACATTTGACGAACTCGCCAGCACCTTTCTGGCGAAGTACTTTCCTCCAAGCAAGCTCACCAGCCTAAGGAAACAGATTTCTACATTCACACAAGAGTCGGATGAGTCACTATACGATCCTTGGGAAAGATTCAAGGACATTATTTGACAATGTCCTCAGCACGGATTCGAGCGATGGGTTCTCGTCCAATCATTCTACAATGGAGCAAGCGAGTCAACAAGAGGAAGCATCCTCTCAGCAGTCGGAGGCAATATTTTGGGAAAAACAATTCCGGAAATCTGGACCCTGATCGAGAACCTAGCAAACAACTCACGGCAGTGGTCAGAACCCCGTCCTAGAGCGGGAGGTAAGCAAGATTTTGATGTTATTTCATTGTTAACTGCTAAACTCGATTCTTTAGTTAAAAAAAATGGACCACCAAGACTCGCCTACACCCTTGCCTTTATTATGTGAACTCTGTCATTCGACCAATTATGCGACTTCTGCTTGTTCAAAGGAAATAACCTGTAATACCTAAACCCAACAGATTCACCATGTTGACCAAAAACCTAACTTAGAAATTTTGGTGAAAAACCTTCTGTCAAACCAGCAAGAAGAAGCAGGAACCATTAAAAGCCTCCTAGAAAAGATAGAGACCTTGACTCACCTAAATGGAAAAATTGGCCTCGCAAGTGACTTACCCGAATGATTCTTCCACCTCCCTTACCGATAACATATCAGGAGATTGCAGCGCCTTGACCCTTAGGAGTGGAAAACAATTAGACGAACCTAGGCGAAAACCACCTGAAAGTACCTCAACTGAGCCACTTCCAACTGATAGCACTCCTGATAAAGACCTTGAGCCAGAAAAAGAATCACCTATAGATGAGACCGATAGGGGGAGGAAGAAAAACAAGAGGAACCTCCGGTAGTTAACCAAAGAGTCCACGTACCATTACCACCCTACCCCGAGAGGTTAGTTAGTACGAAACATGACAAACACTTTGGGAAGTTTATGGAAATAATAAAACAACTTCAGGTCACTATCCCGTTCAATGAGGTGATTACGTAAATGCCGATTTATGCAAAATTTCTCAAGGAAATCCTTAGTAGCAAAAGAAAGTTAGAAGAACATGAGCTAATGGTCTTAAATGATTATTGTAGTGCTGCCATACAAAATAAACTGCCTACCAAACTTAAGGATCCTGGTAGCATCAGTATTCCCTGCGAAATTAGTACCTTGCACATTGACCACGCCCTATGAGACTTAGGATCCAGCGTTAATTTGATGCCTTACTCTATGTATAAAAATTTAGGGATAAGAGATTTAAAACCTACCATTATTGCTCTACAGTTAGCCGATCGATCTATAAAATACCTTGTAGGAGTTTTAGAGGACGTACCCACTAAAATAGGAGAGATTTTCGTCCCTGTGGATTTTGTTATTTTAGAAATGGACGAGGACTCTCGAACACCCATCATCCTTGGAAGACCATTCCTAGCAACCTCAGGATGTTGTGTAGATGTTAAAAATGGAAAAATGACCTTTAATGTGGGAATGGAAAAGATTGAATTTAATCTAAAGCATGCTACGAAATCTCCCTTTCTCTGATGATTGTCATTTAGTAGATTCTATTGAGGGAATTAACACTAACGCGTCCCCTAATGATCGGTCAAGTGATCCACTTGAACTATGTTTGCTCAATGATTGCTCAGTGCAGGAAGAAGAAGATGTCATAGCCGCTTACGCAAGGCTATTAGATGTCGTACCTGAGGTAACAAGCGAACCTAAAGAGGAGTATCACTTAACCAACAATTTCGATAGCGCAGAACGAAAGACTCCTGAAGTGGAACTGAAACCGCTACCGGATACACTAATGAGTTCCTCGGGCCAAATTCTACTTATCCCGTGATTGTGAGTTCCACCATGACAAAAGAAGAAACGGCTTCACTGCTGGAAGTTTTGCGAACTCACCGAAAAGCAATTGGGTATGTCATCGATGATTTGAAAGGAATACATCCTTCCTTCTGCATGCATAGAATTCTCCTTGAAGAAGACCATAAACCTTCAGTCGAACATCAAAGGAGACTTAACCCAAACATGAAAGAAGTTGTAAAGAAAGAGATACTGAAACTTCTCAAGGCAGGGATAATTTACCCCATCTCAAACAGCGAGTGGGTTAGTCCTGTTCATGTAGTCCCAAAGAAAGGAGGAATGACCGTAGTCAAGCACGAGAAAAACGAGTTAATTCCAACCAGGACTGTTACTGGATGGAGGATGTGCATCGACTACAGGAAGTTGAACAAGGCTACTAGAAAAGATCATTTTCCGCTTCCATTTGTAGATCAAATGTTGGAGCGCTTAGCAAAGAACTCCTATTTTTGCTATTTGGACGGATATTCGGGATTCTTCCAAATCCCAATTCACCCTAAAGATCAGGAAAAAACGACATTCACCTGTCCTTAAGGAACCTTTGCCTACAGAAGGATGCCTTTTGGATTATGCAATGAACCTGCCACATTTCAGAGATGTATGATGGCAATCTTCGCCGAGTTTCTTGAGGATTTTGTGGAAGTGTTCTTGGACGACTTCTCAGTTTAAGGAACCTCATTCGACCTTTGCCTGCAGAATTTAAAACGGGTACTGCAAAGGTGTGAAGAAGTCAACCTAGTTCTAAATTGGGAGAAATGTCACTTCATGGTGCAAGAAGGAGTAGTCTTAGGACATGTGATTTCTAGCAAGGGAATTTCAGTGGACAAGGCCAAGGTTGAAGTAATCGAGAAACTTCCCCCGCCAGTAAGCATGAAAGGTATCAGAAGCTTCCTATGACATGTAGGTTATTATCGTCGACTCATCAAAGATTTTTCAAAGATAGGAAGCCTCTTACAAACCTTCTTGCCAAGGACGCTCCATTCGAGTTCAATGAAGAGTGCTTAGCTGCTTTTCAAAAATTAAAACAGGCTTTGGTTTCTGCTCTCATAATGCAAGCGCCGGATTGGAGTCTACCTTTCGAAATTATGTGTGACGCAAGCGATCACGCTATAGGAGCAGTGCTAGGGCAAAGGATTGATGGAAAACCTTATGTCATCTACTACGCTAGCAAAACTCTTGATGGAGCTCATGTGAATTATGCAACCACTGAAAAGGAGTTTCTAGCAGTGGTATATGCCCTAGACAAATTCAGACCCTATTTGATCAACTCTCAGGTCATAGTCTACACAGACCATGCAGCTATCAAGCATTTAATGACGAAGGCTGATTCAAAACCTTGTCTTATTCGTTGGGTGCTACTACTTCAAGAGTTTGACATTGAGATTCTAGACAAACCCGGTTTGCAAAACGTTGTAGCCGATCATCTATCGAGGCTTCAATCTGACTCTTCAGTTAAGGATGATCTACCAATCAATGAGTGGTTCCCGCACGAACAACTCTTAGCTATAAATCGACACTCAGCCCCATGGTTTGCAAACAATGTGAATTATCTAGTTTGCGGAGCTCTCCCTCCTGATTTAACCTATCAACAAAAAAAGAAATTCCTTTCCGATGTTAAAAGATATGTTTGGGAAGAGCCGCTATTATACAAACTTTGCGGTGATGGAATTTACAAACGTTGTATACCCGAAGAAGAAGTACGAAATGTGTTATTCCATCTCCATGCTACCCCCTTCGGTGGACACTTCGGACCCGACAAACCAGTAGCCAAGGTTCTTCAAGCAGGTTTCTATTGGCCCACTCTTACAAGAGATGTCAGGCGTTACGTTATATGCTGCGACAGATGCCAAAGGAGAAATGAGATGCCTCAAACCGGGATGCTAGAGGTCGAATTATTCGATGTATAGGGAATAGACTTCATGGGACCGTTTCCGCCATCCCATAAAAACCTCTACATTCTAGTTGCTGTGGATTATGTATCAAAGTGGGTAGAAGCTATAGCCTGCCCAACTAATGACACCAAAACAGTCATCAAGTTCCTCAAAAAGAACATCTTTTCTAGATTTGAGACTCCTAGAGTGCTCCTTAGCGACAATGGAACCCACTTCTGCAACCGACCTCTAGAGTCCCTCCTAGCCAAATATGGAGTCAAACATAAGGTGGCCACACCTTATCATCCTCAAACTAGTGGTCAAGTTGAACTCTCGAATGGAGAAATAAAGAGCATTCTCGAGAAAACAACTAATAGATCAAGGAAAGATTGGTCCCTAAAACTCGATGATGCGCTGTGGGCCTACAGAACTGGTTTCAAAACTCCCCTAGGCACCACACCCTACAGGTTGATATTCAGAAAAGCTTGTCATCTCCCAGTTGAGATCGAGCACAAGGCTTTCTGAGCCATCAAGGCCCTCAACTTCGACCCTAAGATTGCTAAAGAAAAAAGAGTTGTGCAACTTCAAGAACTCGATGAACTGCGGCTAGAAGCATACGAGAACTCCCAAATATACAAGGAAAGAACAAAGTCTTGGCACGACAAACATATTATGCGAAGAAGATTTCGAGAGGGTGACATGGTGCTCATGTTCAATTCAAGGCTAAGGTTGTTTCCCGGGAAACTAAAATCAAGATGGACCGGACCATATAAAGTGCTTCGCGCTTTCCCTCACGGAGCGGTAGAGATTTGGCATGAGAATACTGATTCATTTAAAGTCAGCGGGCAGCGATTGAAACCATACTTGGTTGGTGATCCCGACCTCCAGACAACAAAGAGACTACTCGTGGACCCCGATGAGTAGGGTCCATAACGTCGAGCTACCGATGTTAAACAAAGCAACCCCAGAGAGGTACACTATTATCTACATATTTATTCCTCCCCACTTTTTTTATTTTATTTTACTTCAATTATTTTAGCTCTCAGTTTTTGATCCCTAGCAATTTTATTTTTATTTTTAAGTTTACTGATATTTTTTCTTTTAGTGTGTAGAGAAAAAGGAAGAAATTCGAGAAATTCATGGCTTTTATTGAATTTTTATTCCTAACCTAATGAATTCTATGTTGGTAGAGATTTTTGATGTGTCAAATTGTAGGGAAAATAAGGAGGAAACAAAGAAAAGGGAGAATAACAAGCAAAAATTGGCAAAAATCGAGCTGCTAGCATCAGGTAGGAAGACGTAGCCAACGTTTTCCAGGCGCTGGCTGCGCCTCATCCAGAAACTTCAGGTACGCAGTTACAAAACACAGGCCGCGTTTTGCCTCTTGCCCAGAAATTTTTTGCCCGCCTTTTAATTTAGTCGGCCCCTTTCTCTTTCTTTCAAAACAAACTCTCCCCTCCTTTTGCCCTTACTCCCGACGCACCTCACCCCCAAATGCGACCCACGCACGACCTGCGCCACCGACCACCACGCCGCCGTCGACCCTTGCCGGCGCCGCCACCACACACCACTTTCCTCTCTCTTTTCTCTTCTCACTTGCACTCTAACACTTTGAGTCTTCAAACTCCATTCCTCTTCAAACTCAAGGTATGGAATTCTCAACTCTTCCCCTTGTTCTTTGATTATACACTTCGTTCTTGGTATGATTTTGGTTGAATACTTAAGTTTATTGGGTAATTTATTTAATTTATACCAATTATTATGTCCTAGATTCAAATTTCTTGATTTAGGTTTGAATTCTTGAATTGATTTCTTGATTAGGGCTTGGGTTTAGTTGGATGATATTTAATCTTTTTGTTCCAGAATTAAGAGAATTATGTTGTTGGATGTGTTTAGAGAGCAATGTGATGTTAAAATTGAGGAATTTAGGTCTAGGTTTTGGTTGAGACTATGTTGTGGTGTTATACTCTGTTTTTAGTAAGAATTTAGGTTAGATATATATTGATTTCAATCCCTAGTATCAAATAAGCATGGAGGGATTGATCGTACAAAGTTTATATGTTATGCACATGCTTATTTGATACCTAGGATTTGTCTTGGTGATTTTACTGATTTTTGTGAGTGTTTTTAGATGGTGAGAACTAAGAATCCTAGCTTCTCCGGACCACCGGGAGATGATAGCGAAGCCGGAGGCAGCCGGAAGCAAAAAGCTATGGCGGCAGAGAAAGGAAAATAGAAAGTCACGCTTTTAAAAGATTCGAGAGACCCAAACTCCTTCATCTTTGAAGGGGACGTCAAGAAAAGGTACGACTCCCTCTCCAAAAGAGCCGCCCTCGTCCCCACCAAATATATGCATGAACCTTTCTTACGTAGTTGTGGTATGTTGGATGATGTTGATTGGATGTTAGGTCGTTGCCACATGACCAACATAGCTAGGTTAGGAGAGCCGACCTATAAGGGAATTAGCCTTGAATTCTTGTCGACCCTAGTTGTAAACCTCCAAGGGAGGGATGGGTGTATTCATTTCCAGCTTTTGGGGGTAGAGAGGAACATGACCGTATACCAATTTGCCCGCGCCTTTGGTTTTCTTGAAGGCACATGTAGGGATTCATCCCTTATACCAATAGAGTGGGACGGGAGGGTTTCTTTTTCAGCATTTCTGGTTTTGACAGTTGGGATCCTAGCAACACCCCCGCGACCTTGATTAGGAACCCCGTATTGAGGTATGTCCACCGCATACTCTCTTGTGGTATATTCGGGAGGCCCGGTAGCTCAAATAAAGCTGCCCGGGCTAATTGCTACATGTTGCATGCCATGTTGGATACCGACCCTCGTGCCGACCCAGCAGCTATGCTAGCCCACCATCTTTCTAGTGTCGCCACCTCAACCAACAAGGCCATTGCCATAGGGGGCTATATTACGCACCTTGCACGCCAATTCGGCTTTAGGCCACCTAGGAACCCCACTAACCTAGTTCTGGGTAACTTATTCTTGGATGGGGGACAGTGCAATTTCTTTGGCTTGTGTAAGTTTGACAAGGACTCGCGTTGTCTCTGGGTCTATCCCAACAACGCTAGGTTGCCCATGCCTAACCCCCACACCTCTCCCCAAGTTGTTGAGAATTTAATGTGGATGCCTCCCTTCCCCGAGTTCGACCCCGAACCAGAACCAGAAATCCACCCTAACCCTCAACCCGAACAACCCGAGGCGCGGACTATGACCTTCAAACCTCCATTGACCGGACCGAACATCGTGTCAACGAGTTGCAGGATAGCTTTGTTGAGTATAGGGGGCAATCTGACCTGCGATTACCGTCTCGACGAGTCAATCGCTAACCTCATCGGCCTTATTTAGGCCATGTTCGACCGTGCCTCACCACCACCAGGACCGAGCCATACCAACCCTTCCCCACCGACCGAGGATCCTTCATCCTTGGCTAAACCCTTACCCTTCACCATTGTCTTATGCATTGAGGACAATGCAACATCTAAGCATGGGGGGGTTGAAAAATATTTCTTCTTGCAAATTTTTCTTATTTCTCTGTTTTTTTCGTTTATTTTTCTGTTTTTCCTTCATTTTTCTCTTATTTTCGTCTTTCTTTTTTTTGTTTCATGGTTGTTTTTCAAGTTTTAGTATGATTTCCCTTGTTTTTGTGTGTTTCTTTTATTTGCTTATTCATAGATATTTGAGTTTCTAGTCTGTTTTTCCTTTTTGTTTTCTAGTTTCTTAAGTTTTTCTTCTAAATTTTTCTTTTAATTTGCATCCACCTAGTTTGCATTAGATAGAAGCATGTAGTTTTTCCTTTTTCTTTTCCTAGTTTGTTTCTTTTTCTTTTTCTTTTTCTTTCTTTTGCATCCACCAATTCAAAATCCAAAAAAATCAGAAAAATTAGAAAATAAGACCAAAAATTAGAAAAGACAAAAAACTAAAAAATATAGGATAGGATTAGGATTAAAACCGCAAACACCTTCAATGATGATTTGTAAACCTTTCTTACTTTCAGTTTAGCTTGCTTCGCTTATAAAAGTCTGGATCAGATCTCAAAAGTTTTTGAAATCTTTTCCTTCAAATCTTCTGATTTTGAGACAAGTTATGAAAGTTGTGTCTTACTGCTTTGACTATCTTAGAAAGTATAAATGTGCGTGCCGCAAATCTGTGGGCTAAGTTTAGTTGATTGAGCCCCATCCCGTGAGTCCACATTGCCTAAATTTTGAATTGATCACTTTTATCAATTCCATATTCCCTGAGTGACTCACCCATTAGTTGCATCTCTAGAACTTGCTTTGCATCTTGCTTGAGACTACATACTTGCATTGCACGCTGTGACAAAGTAATTAAGGCATTCGTTTTATTTTGCTAAACTACATAGCCAAATAGCCTACCCTACACTATATTTAACCATTCTTTTTGCCCCGCCTAGCCTTTATTTACCCTTCTTTCATGATTGAACCCTGCCAATGCAAGCCTTGGCCTTTGATATCCAGTATCCCTTTGCCTTGCTTGGTTGAGTGAGAGTTTGTTGTTTTTTCAGAAGGAACCGTTGGTTAGGTGTGCTTGGACAAAAATGTGAAGTTTGGGAGAAATTATGCTTATTGTTTCAAATAGGGAGAAATTAAAGTCCCACCTTTTGAATAATTAGTGTTTGGTTATGTTGTTCATTTATTATATCGAAGTCGAAGTTGTATTTTCATAGTTTTCTTCTCCCCGATCACCCACCAAAAAGAAAAAAATAAGTAAAAAAATAAAAAAAAAGAGAAAAAGAGTTCCAAAAGAAAAGGGTGTTTAGGGAGATTCAATTTAAATTTGTAATCTTTGACTTGTTTGTATTCAGTTGAGATGTTTCATATCGTAGAGGGTGAAAGGTGAAATTCCTTGCATACACTAAGCAAGAAGGTGAGTTTAGAGTGTTATATTCATTGAAATTCAATCCAAGCATGACTCTTAACTCCTCAATCCCAAATTTTACCGCTGCTTTTCCCTGACCTAAGCCCCGTTACAACCCGATAAAGTCCTTTTGGCTGTCACTTGTGCATTGCATACAAGTAGTGGAGAGCGAGGTTCTTACCAAGCTTATGGTAGTTGTTTCTATTGGTTTGACTATGAGAAAACCCACATACATATTGAAATTTGAGTGATTGAATGATTTTATTCTTTTCTATGTGAGGTTTGCTCTTTTTGACTGACTTACGTCCATAACTAACCGCGCACATTTGCATTATTCTTAAGACTGTTAGTAGGTTTATGCTTTAGAAGTACTTGTTCTCTCCTTTTGGTTTCGAAAATTTTCTTCCTTTCTCTTTTAAACTGAGTTTTGATCTTGTCCAGACTGATCTTTGTGATTGCTTGATTGAATTGATGTATTAGATTGGTTAGCCTGAGGGGTTGTTAAGATTTTGTTTTTGTAATCCTTTCGAAAGCTCTTTCCGCCTCTTTCTCTTCTTACACTTGGTTTCTCCTTTTTGAGCCCTAACCCTCCTATTTTTAATTCTGACTTGCTTGTGGACAAGCAAGAGCTAATCATGGGGGGATTTGATAAGTCATTTTTATATAGAGTTTTTAGGGCTCAAATCATGTCAGTCTCATGCTTTTTATACCCGATATCTCGTATTTTTATAGCAATTTCTGTGATTTATACGCTTGTTCGCGAGTTTGGTATGTTTTGCAAGAATTGGTGAAATTATATCGAAAAACATGAAAATTTGGAGGAAGAATACCTAAAAAATAAAAGAAATAAAAAAAGTAGTTAAAGAAGGAGAGAAGAAGAATGGAAGAACGACCCAATTAGTACGGCCCAAAGACTAGCTGAGGCGGAAAGGCAAGGCAAAGGCAACGTTTTTAAAAGTTGGCGACCAAAGAGAACCAAAACGCAGGCCGCGTTTTGGAGGCGCAGCCAGCGCCCTCTCACGGAGAATTCCGCTATTTGGGCGAAACGCAGCCAGCGTTTCCAAAACGCAGGTCGCGTTTTGTGCCCTAATCCAGCCATTGTAAAAGGGGTTTGACATCCGCTGTTTTGAGGCGTCCGCAGCGAGCGATTTTTCTTCAGTTTACATTAGTTTTCGTTGAGATTTTTAGGTAGCTTTTAGAGTAGATTTAGATCAATTTATTTACAGTTGATTCCTAAAGATTGTTATTAGATTAGATTATTGTTAGTGATCAAAGAACACGAAAGAGATCGATTCGGGTGACACGAAGAGATCGATTCCGCTGATTCGAACACGGTTTATTTCTATTCTTCTTTAATGCTTTATCGTTTTTATTTAGATTTTGTGATGTTTACTTTTAGAATTATGAGTAGCTAATTTCCTTTGTTTGGGGGATAAACTCGATGTCTATTGATTGAATTTGAATACAGTCTCGGTGTTAGGTTATCCTTTTATTCGTAATTTGCGTGCAATGTATGTCATGGTAATTTGACAATAGAACGACAGTTTGAGTCTGTACCTGGATTTAGATTTTTGACAATTGAACGACAGTTTGAGTCTTGAATCGGATTGTGTAGATTGAATAGGTTAGAAAATAGTTAGACATAATGATTCTTGCCTAGGGTCAATTTATAATCAGTTCTTATCTTTGATTAAGCTAAATAGTTAGAAATAGTGTTTAGGTTAATCAATGTAACTCACCTAGGATCGAAAGATCGAAGTGATAAGGCCTAGAAAGAGTATAGACCCCGAATTATCTTGTTACATGCACCGGGATTGTTAATGATTTGGTTAATTGACTAGAGTGGACTCCCCTGAACGCTTTTAATTAGTTGATAAAACCCTAAAAATTCCTGCTTTCCTAGTTTAGTTTAGAAAACTTCACCACAACCCTTGGATCGACCTAGAATTCTTTGTAGTGAACTAGTTCAGTGCGTGGTTGAACGCAAATCCCTGAGAGAGAACGATATTTTATTACTACACAGACCCGTACACTTGCGGTACACAGACACCTATATGTTTTAGGTCTATCAGGAGTCTTTATTCAGCTTTAAGAGTAGTTTTAGAGAGAGATTAGGGTTTAATTAGAGTGATTTAGCTTGGATTAATCTAGGGTTTAGTGAACTTTAGGTTGTAATCAAGATTGGAGGATTCAACAATTGAGAGATTGCCTTGGATCATCCTTTCCCTTGTTCTCCTTTGTTCTTTTACAACATTTGATAAGTATTTTCTTCCCTCAACTCTACTTTACCTTGCTAATTACTTTACTTGATTGTTAATTACCTTGCTTGCTTCTTTGATTGCCATTTTAATTGCTTTGATTAGTATTTTGATTGTTTGATGTTCGAATTCATGCTTAGGGTTGCTTTTGATGTTGTTAGCTTAGTCTTAATGATGATTAGTCGCTAGAAACCTCATGGGTTAGGGGGTAATTAAGGGTGTGAATTGGTGATTAGGTGTGAGTTAGTAACTTTAGTGAGTAATTAGTTGGGAAATCAATTTCCAACTCCTATCCTTCCCGCAAGTGGGATGTATTTGGGTCCGAAAGCTCCCGAATACATCCAACACTTGTTGTGGAAGGTTGGAATTGGGATAGTTAATGCTCACCCACGAAAGTGGAAGGATGTTAACTAGGGAATTCCATTTCATTAACCGTCCGGGTCCGTGGTGGACTTTGGGTAGTTAATCCGGAGTATCCTCGAGAGAGGAAGCTCGGTGGGTCTTTTCTAACGGAATTGCCACTTGATTCTTCCTCCTTATTACTCTCTTGTTGCAAAACCCATTTCCTTATTCCGTTTGCACTCCGAAAAGCCCCCGAAGCCCATTTTCTTACCTTGACTGACCTTAGTTTATCTGTTGTGTTGTGAACCCCTTTTCAGCCGTTTTCTTACCCTAGCGATCTTAATCCAAACCTAGACTTAGATAGCTTTGCCCTAGGCCCCTTGCTCCCTGAGAAGAACGACAAAACCGGTTAATACTAAACCACTTGTACAATTGTATAACTCACTAAAGATTGATACACTCTTTCTTTAGCTACTCTCTTTGAATGACCTCACCAGAAACACTTTTCTGGTTACAAAACTCACCACTTAACACATTAGTGATTACACTCAGAATGTTTCTACCAAAAATCCCTACTCTTCGATTACACTTACTTGGAATCGTTATTTTTGTCAAGAGGATGGACAGAGCTATTTGTAGTTGGCGTTTCCCAGCTTAACGGCCTTGTCTCGATTTCCTTGTTTGTTGATACTTTTGGATTCAGTTCTGATTCTCTATCTTCATCTTTTTGGAAGTTGTGGTCTTGTCTTTTGGATTTAGAATCTACAAGGACAAGCACAGAAATCAGTACGAATATCGCAAAGAATATGCCAATGTAATGATATGAAATATTTTTGAATACTTCCCTGCAATTTTGCACTTTCAATCAAAATCTGCTGGAGGTGCTTCTTCTGTGTCTTGAGGTCCTCAAAGCGAGTGTCGTGGAGGACATCGGATATTCTGCAATTGTTTCTACATGATTATATTACTTCTCTTTTTGAAACTTGAGCATTTTTGTATATTAATTTAAATTAATGAAATGTCGCAACACTTTTCACTATTCAGTTGAGAATAGTGACTTTTTTAATTTCTACGAAAGTTAAGTAACAATTTAATCGAAGCACAAACAACAAGTTTCAAATTTTACTTGTAAATATGCTATAACAGGTAATAATGATATTTGTGATTTTTTAAAAAGTTAAGTGGCAATTATTACCTCTGTCCTGTTTTCTCTGTCAAATTAACTAAATTTAAAAGTTCAATACATTATGGGAATTGAGGCAAAAATGTTGTGGTTTGCCTTTAATATCCATCATAATTCCTACACAGAAAAAGAGACAACTTATTTTATTCGTAACATTCATTAATAAAAATAAAAGAGATAATAGTATTTATTAGGGATAAAATAGGAATTATAATTATTGGAATTGGCGAAGTGACAAACATTTTGGAGTAATAAATCTAGTTATGGTGACAAAGAAAATGGGAATGAGGTAGTAGTAAATGTTTTCAAATTCAATATTTGTTTTCTAATTTGAAAAGTCAAGCAACAGTTTTATTCGACTACACTATCTTTAAATCAGTTTAGTTTAGTACTAATTATCGAAGGATTCCATAGTATGTTGCATTAGGTTGTTAATCAATCAATGTAGTGCCATTAGTACTAAAACCAGCCGATGCAAGGCAATCATTTGGTATGGGAGGTTCTATTATTCCCTTGTCCACACCTAAAAATGGAGTAACAAACCTAAGTACAGCTCACATTGCTATGAATCAACAAATAAAATTTACAGGTTTCACAAATTTCCAAACTCCTCAATCGATTGCACAATGAATCCAGAATCCAGAAGCAGCCAAATGGAAATGGGACAAAAGACCCCTCCATGCTCTGTCTAATCACTCACATAACCTTACAAATTTATTTATTTATTTTTTTAAAAAAACAAAGTCCTTAAACGGGCCAAAAATAATACCAAACATTAACCATCCCCAGGTTGGTATTCTTGCTATTAAAACAATCAAGAACGAGAGGCTTAGAAGAAAACCCATAGAATGAAGAAATGGTGGACAAACGGATGAGCAGTCGCACACTGTCGGCCACGTTCCGGAGCTCGGGAGCGTCCCCGTGCAGCGAGGAGGAGGAGGAGGGCGTGTATGTGATGGCCAAGGGCTGGTCCTCCGAGCGAGTCCCACTCCACAGACGACACGTTGCTGCTGCCGCATTGATGCCTTTCGGGAGTGGTAGCAGTGGGAGTGGGAGGGCGTTTCCATCCAAGTGGGATGATGCTGAGAGGTGGATTTCTTCTAGCCCTTGGACTGGGACTGGGACTGGGACCGCTCCAAATAATTACTATTATGCCACTGGGGTTCAAATTCCTCATAATAAGTACCAGAGGAGGGCCAAGTCCAAGAGCGGCCCTTTGGGTCCCGGCAGCTTGAATTCCTATGGCTTCTCCCCCTCCCCTGTTTTGGGTATGGGTGTCATTAACGGCGGAACATGGAGGAATTCGGTGGCTGTGGAGTCACCTGCCTCAGTCCATGCCCGCCTCCACCAACGGATTGCCGCTGCTGAGGCTCACAGGAGGTCTTTTCCCGGTCATCCTGCTGACCCTGACTGGCTTCACCTTTGGAGCAGCTCTTCTACTCCTACTACCCACCTAGGTTGGTACTTCCACTACTCATTTTTCCTCACTTTAATCATGCTTGTTATGCTTTTTTGTTACTTTAACTATATTTGGCAATGAAGCATGGGCTACCAAGTCATTCACGTGGTCTCATCTCAGTTGTCACACATGATCAATAATCTCAATTTTATGTACCAAAACATCTGATGGGATGGATGGATGTGGACCGACTGAGGATTTAAATTACTTTTTACCCCTTCACAGGGTTGATTTGATTAAATTCATTAGATATCAACTGTGTAATTACCGAGTAATAGTAACATGTTAGCATTGTCATAGCGAAGATCAATAGATAATAGTGGAAGAATTTGCCTCTTGTCCCCAGTTCTTATATTCATCCTTGTCAATTGAATCATCGTACCTTCTTCGTCTTTGACCGAACAGGAAGATAGAATGTGACTGTTCCCCCCCCCCCCCCCCCCCCCAAATATTAGAGCATCATGCCATGTAGGTCTAGATATTATTGACAACATATCAAATTTCGGAACGTATCACCTATTAGGGCATCCATATATAAGCTCAAATAAGGTTGCCATCTAAAATAAATGACCAGATGTTGGAATGACTCACGAAGTCACGAGTCATGAATTTTAGTACATTCTCTATGTCCATTCATATGTTAATTGTGAAGTTTCAAAGAAGTCACCGAGAGGGAAGGAAAAACAGGTGGAGAATGTGTATTTTGTATTTTTTGTTGATAAGAGTAGAAAGCCAGCAGTACAAAGGTTTCTATATACCTCTGTTCAGGAAATAGCTACCCAACTATACACCCGAGCACCAGAATAAGATATTAAATAGATAGAATATATTTCACATTAATTATGTGGGACTTGTATCACTTTAACCTCCAACGCTCGTAATGTCTTTGTTTTTCTTTGTTAATTTGCAATCTGTGCATAAAACTTACAGTTTCTGCTAAATCCAAGTAGTTAATCCAGTGGCTGAAAAGAACACGGAGAGCCTAGAAGAGATCAATAATCATCATTTTGGCAATGAAAATGGTGAAACCGCTGTTGATGGGACTAGATCACGAAGGGACATGGCAACTCAGATGTACCCAGATTCTGAGAGCAGTAGTCATTCTTCTGTTGTCTCTAGTCCCCGATCATCCATTTCGGATAATTCTCCACTTCAACCGATGCCTGATGATCATCTTAACAACAGAAGCAATGACGGCAACAACATCAAATCTCCAGAGTATGAATCTGAAGTTAGGGATGTTCAAATTGATAAACAAACTAGCACAAGCAGAATTTCCACTTCTAATTGTCAGGGACTCGGTGATCATCCGGACTTGGATTCTGTTTTCGTAGAGGCAGACAACAGGTTCTCCAAGTATGATCTTACTGATGATTTAGCTTACCAATCCAATGAAAACATTGAGTTAATTAGTTTATTTGATGCAGTAGATAGCTAATAAGTTGATAATTAAAACTTGTGTCACAAAAAATGCAGGTTAGAAAAAGAAGAAGCGAGGATAAATGCATGGGAGAATCTCCAAAAGGCTAAGGCCGAAGCAGCTATTCAGAAGTTGGAGGTTGGTTCTCTTCCTTGCTCATATAGTTCCCTATTCCCTAGCATAAAACTTTTGTTTTTTCTTGTTTTTTTTTTTTTTTTTTGCATTGGTAAATTGGGCCACCTACTGAGCCCCTATGTTAGGGAGACCCCAATGGGTCCACCAGCCCATGGGGGATAGGGGAAACTAGGCATGCATGCGTATTGCAGCTTCCTAAGAGTCGATCCTAGAACCTATGGGATCTCACAAAGGCCGTATTTTCTTCAATTTTTTTTTTAAATTTTTACAGTAAGTTTAATTATGAAGTTCATATCAAGTATGGTCAAAATAAGTATGGATTTTGCTTCAAAAAAAAAATAAATTAAGTATGGATTTGATATCTGGTTCAGATGAAGTTGGAGAAGCAAAGGGCATCGGCAATGGAAAAGATAATAGAGAAGCTAAGAAGGGCTGAAATTAAAGCTGAAAAAATGAGATGTTCAATATCAACTGGAAATACCAGCATAACAAGTGATGAAGCTCAAAGTCAGAGCAGAGCTATTTCCAGAACAACATCAAAGATCCCATCCTTCTGTAAAAAGTTCAGATTAATTTCATCAAAAACTTGTACTACATGTTATCCATTCTAGCTAGTTGATTATTTTTTACCCCGTTGTGAATTATATATGTTGGTTACATGATAATAATAGTAAATTGTGGGTTATCTAGGTTGGCTGTTACAAAATTTCTATTTGATGAACAAAATATGATTGTGTTCTGAAAGACTGCACAAAGCATATGGATTGTATATGTCGTGTTTATGTTCATGAGTGTTGAGTGTATCTGGATTCATGATGATACTTAAGATGAATTGTATAGTTTAAGTGACACAAATGAAAGAGTGCTCGGATAAAACTGCTTTCTAACTTTCCAAATTAATCAAAATTGCCACTATACTTTAAAAAAACTATCAAAATTGCCACCAACCTTTCCAAGTTAATCAAAAACACACATCTACCTTTATTTTAACCTACTATAGCAGATAAACATAGTTTTTTCTCTCAATTTTTCGGTCCCTTCCTCTTCCTCTTCTCCATAGATTCTCCCTCTTTTTCTTCCCTGTTTAATCTTCTTCTCTCCTGCTTCATCTTCTTCTCAAGTGAGCTTCGAGTTGTGTTTTAGTTGGCTTGTTGATGTTACCTTAATACTCCTCTGCCCTCTCGTCCAATCTTTATCTCTCTCTCTTCGTAAATACAGACATCTTCCTCTCTTTCTCTCTTTAACCCTCAGTTGTTATTCTTCAATTTTAACTCCCATCCAACAACCCAGAAATTGCGGATATTTACAGATGGAAGCATATTTCTGTGTGAAAACAAAGGGCATCATCAGCAAATCAGTTTTCAGAAGCGATAATGCATATTTTTGCTGAGTTTTTCAACATTTTTCTTTTATTTTGGAAATTCCGCGTTCTTGATTCAGTCTTACTTGTGCAAGGCATCGATCCAAATCAGTCAACAATGTTCCTACTGATCTGTTTAAGTGACTATAGGGCTACTGTGTGCGCTTACTACATATATATGTATTTGTTGGGGGAATTTTTGTGCACTCAGCTTCATGCCAAGGAATGTTTTCATGGAAGAGGAAACATTCTTTAATGTTGAATCAGAATGAATTTTTCTTTTTCAGTTTGGTTTAATTATTTCTTGACTTAAAGTCTCATACTTAAAAAAACTTCTCAGCAGTCTTCCATGACTCCTGCTGTAATATCTGTTTGATCGATTAACTCAACAAATGGATCCAAGTTTAGAGATGAACTGTTACTAACAACTACTGTAGACAAAAAAATTAAATTACAAAGAACGAAGTTGAAGCTACTACCACAGTGTCCCTTTTAACAAAAATTATAGGGAAAAACTATCTCTGGCAAGAACTATGGTGAGATGCATTCTTTTCAAGCTACTATGACAGTATCCAAATCTATCAACAATGTTCCATGAAGTTGAAGAACCCTCATATGTTACTTTAATACTAAAGATGAAACAGGTGAGAAGAAGATGGAGATTGGGGGAGAAAATTAGGTGTACCTGCTATAGCAGGTTAACATAAGAGTAGAGGGGTATTTTTTATTAATTTAGAAAGGTTGATTACAATTTTGATAGTTTTTAAAGTATAGTTGCAATTTTAATTAATTTGGAAAGTTTGATGACAGTTTTATCTAAGCACTGCACAAATGCAATAATGTAGAGATACTTGATTGTCATTGTAACACCCCGCATTTTTAAACTAGATTTATTATACTAATTAAATTTTTAATCTCAATTATGATTCGTTATCTATTTTAATTAGCTAAATTTCCTTAATTTTTCAATTAATTATATTTACTCAAGTATGAGGATTTTTCATAGTTAAATAAGAGCTCTTGTAATTTTGAATTTTATTAATTAATCTATTTCACACATTCTTCATGTTTTACTTATAAATTTTACAAAATAGTATAGTATTTTATATATTTCACACATTTTCTTTCCATATTTTATAAATTAAACTTTTTATGTACATTTCCTTATTTTGTACACAATAATATTTATAAATATATTCCTTTTACTTACTTTTATTCTTAATATTTTCAAAGTAGTAATATTATTTTATGTTTCATATAGTTCACACATTTTCCACATTCTATTTATTCATTTACAAAATAATAATGTATTTTATTATATATTCTCACATTCTCCATATTTTTAAATAATTATAGTAAATATATTTCTTTTACTTGGATTTTGGTGAAAGCTAAAGTTCCACCACCACCATCTCATCCTATCATATTCACCATCTTCTTCCTCAAGCCTTTGATACACCTTTCCATGGCTTCCTTTTTCAATTGAAGTAGTCAAATTCAATTACTCTTCTTCTCTCCATTTGACATCACCAAAATGTGGTGACTCATCCAAGCTAACAACCTACAAAGATTAACTATAAATAACATACAAATCAACACCATACCACTACCATTACCATCATCTTCTTCTTTCTTCTCGGCCACCATCAACACACCACCATTCAACCACCTCCATCACCACCGCCTCACCACCACCAGAACCACCGTCCAACACCATTTCTGCCACCACCAAACAACCACACACCCATATTTTTCTCAAATTCAATCTCAATACACATCCAAAATCCACCCAAATACTCACTCTTACAACCCAAATTCACCAATTTACATTACACTTACCAATTGGGGGTCAAAAACTCGTCGGAAACACCTCTATCGCCGCCCAAAACACCCCGAACCTGTTTTGTCCGCCAACTCAGGTATATTTCGATGACTGTAACCTTCGGACCTGTTTAAATGTAAAAAACTCAAGATACCCTAATTAAAGTGGAATAATTATCGTTTTCTTTCTTTTCAAACCTTGTTTTATGACTAATATATGTGGATCAATCCATTAATTTGTTTATCTCTTTTACTAATTAATTTTAGTGTGATTGTTTACCGTTCATTTATGTGTTTTTCATTATTGTCTTTTGTGAATTAACCATTGACGCTGGTATACCAGTTCATGCGGGTTGATAAGCCCTCGTGCGTGCATTGTCGGGATCGCAGTATTATATAGAGTATTGCAATCTCAGATCAACTCTTTGTCCCCGGGTCATTGATGGTGGTATACCGGTTCACGTCGGTTGATCGACCTGCGTGCGCGCATTGTCGGGGTTACAATATTCTGCAGGATACTGCATTCTCATATCAAATCATTGTGCATTGTTCTTTGTTCATTGTTCTTTGTTGATTGTTATTGTTATTGTTTATTATTTATTGATTATGGTTCATTGTTAATTGTCATTGTCGCCATTACTTTAATTATTATTGTCGTCTTTACTGATTATTTTATTGGAAAATATGGTAAGGTTCCACATCTAGATAATAATCTGCAACTGTTTGAGCATATTCTCTTCTCCCTCATTTCAAAATGAATTTACACTGGCTCCCAATAAAACTATTTGTTTTAAAAAAAATTTTACATTACAGTGTCGAATATATTGAGCTCCGTCTCATTTTTCTCCATGTTTTCAAATGTTTTGTTTTTAGGTATCAGCGGGACATTTTGGGCAGATTCGTGGCAAGGATAACTTAAATAGCATTCAGGCCGCCACACAGTTATTTTAGTTTAAATTTCAATATTAGTAGTTGGCTCACCGCTATATTTTGACCGCACGTTTTATTATTTTCATTGTAGTTGAACAACCTTTCGTTTTCTAAAATTTTCCTTATGAAATATATTTCTATTTCAGTTTTTTCATGGCCTAAGCCTTGATTTCTGAAGAGGTCCGGGTTCCTTTCTCTTCTCTGGTGGCCACCGCCAAGCGAACCGCTTCGTCCAACTCGAGCCTCGAGTTGCAATTTCCGGTCACTTGGGGAACTGGGAGGCTAGTCTCGGCCATCCGATGGATGGGCCCCGGGGCTCCTTAGGGAGGGGCCCCGCTCACAACACCGACCCCGGAGGCCTGGGGACTGGACCGGGCCGTCTCGAGACTAGAGCATAGAAGGTATCGGGGTGCGAGTGTTTAAAACCCCGGGATTAATAAAAACCAGGGCACAACCGTGGCCATCAGAGAGCTTGCTCGACCGAAACACTGGCTCGCCCGAGCAATGCTTCGCGAGCGAATCGGGCGCCAGGGGCTACTTCGCCGTTCCTTTTGCTCGCTCGAGCAACGCGTTCTGTCGGTGTCATTGTCGCGACAACCACGCAGCGAAGACACCTTTCGCCGAGCCTTCCTCCGCCGCCCGAGTGAACCTGCCGGAGATGTTGCGCACGCGACCTGCGACAACGACGTGAGAAGGCACCTTTCGCGAGCGCCCATACGCTTTCGCCGAGCGTTACGGAAGACACCTTTTGACGCTTTGGCTTAATTTTGGGTTTAGTATAAATAGCTTGTTATTATACTTCTCGGACACTTTGATCGATTAATGAATATGCTTATGCATTGGTTATTGTTGCTCCCTTTCTCTCAAAATCTTGCTTTACTTTATCCATTGATTAATGGTGGTGTTTGCAAGTCTTCTCTTTATTGATCATTTGGTGGATTCTTCCTTTATGATGGTCATGGTGGGATGCTAGGCTTTGGTGGTGGAATCTCCTTTATCCAAAGTCATATCCAAATCTTATGGGTGTTCAAGCTCTTATTCGATTGTGACTCAAGTCTCTCAAGCTAGTCCATCAATCTTTCCCATCGCGCCACGCTCCATTTGGTATCAGAGCACAAGGTTATTCATCTAGCTTGAGTATTCCATTGTTCTTGCTAGTTTGTTCTCTATTGTTGGATTTTTGCTATTTTGATTGAAATATTGGTGTTCCCCAACCCTTGTGACTCCAAGTGTGTTGGAGAAATTGTTATTGCTATTGTGTTTGTTGATTTTGATGCATATTAGAGCTTTGAGGAAGAGTTGGAAAATTTGTGCACACAAGGTGTTCGATAAAATGCCCAAGTGAGAAAAACACAAAGAACCCTTATCCAAACACAAGCCAACTACAAGAAAACCCCCAAACTCCACAAAATATCCCCAAACACAATCCGTCCCATACCTTTCCCTCGATATGGATGGTCACGATGATTCCGATCGAGAGGAATCAAGCCACCGGAGTAGCCCTCAACTTCGGGTTCTCGAGAATCGACTTGCCACCCATGACGAACAATTCTCCTCCATCAATCGAACCCTTAATGCCATCATGGCACGGTTGGATAACCTCGCCCTAGAGCGTCCGGTTCCGCCTCGAGTTGAACGTCCGAGGCGTACACAAAGCCTAGTCCGTCCTCCAAACTTTGAGTCGAGGCGATGCTAGAGGCTCTCCACGACGCCGAATTCGCCGGAATGTGCATGAACAACCCCCTCGAGATGATTTCCAGGACATAAAAATTGACATTCCCGAATTCCACGGTTCCACTGATCCGGACGACTACATCGAATGGACCTAATTGATGGATAGGATCGTCGAAACCAAGGAGTATGATGAGGAGAAGGCTTATAAGATCGCAAGTTTGAAACTCACCAAGGCCGCTTTGGTTCGAGAATATGAAATCACAACGGGCTCGAGAAGGGAAGGCGAGAATTTCCACTTGGACCCATCTTAAGCAAGTGATGAATCGTCGTGTTTTACCAAGCACTTACCGTCATGACAATCTGAAAAGGGCCTATGCCCTAACTCAAGGCAGACGAACCGTTGGAGAGTACATATCTGAATTCGAGCAACTTCTTATCAAAAGTGGCCTCCAGGAACCTGAAGATCAAACCATGATGCGTTTTTTGAATGGCTTGGATCCCACCATCGCTAAAAGGGTCGAGATCCAACCATACTATTCCCTGGATGAGTTGTGTAGCTTGGCCCTTCGGGTTGAACGACGTCGGAAAGAAAGGACTCTCGCCAAGTCTACTTCACGCAACTATTTTCCACCGTCAAATCGACCTCCTTTTCAATCGGCCACACTCAAACCTAGTGAGACACCCAAGTTCCCTGCGACACCCCGAACTGACAAAGGGAAGGGACTTGTTGTGGCGTCTCCTACGGGGACCACTCGTCTTTTGGAAGGAAAGAAATGCTTCAAGTGCCATGGATATGGCCACTTCCAGGCCGATTGTCCAAACCGGCGGACCTTGACTCTCAAGGAGGTTCAGGACATTGACGAGGAATTGCAAGGAGCCTAGGATGAGCCTGAATTTGTTGTCGAGGATGCATACACTAGTGAAGAAGGAGAAACCGCGGCTGTTTCGCGTGACCAAGGAGGCGCTCTTGTCTTGAGGCGAGCTTTGCATGTTTAAGAAGTCCTTCTTGACAGAGCCCAGCGGGAGACTATATTCCAAACACGATGCTTAGTTGGGGGCAAGGTGTGCGAGCTCATCATCGACGGGGGAAGCTGTACTAATGTGGCCTCTACCTATATGGTTGACAAACTGGGACTACCCCTATTGCCACATCCCCGTCCTTATTCGCTGAAATGGCTCAATGACCGCGACGACATTAAGGTAACAAATCGTGTCTTAGTGAATTTAACCTTTGGCACTAACTACAAGGATTCTATTGTTTGTGATGTTGTCCCCATGAGCGCGTGTCACATATTGTTGGGTCGACCGTGGCAATTTGACAAGAAAACCACTCATGACGGATCGAAGAATACTTACTCCTTTATCCACGAGGGCAAGAGGGTTAAACTCCTTCCACTAGCACCACATGAAATATCACCACCTAAACCTGGGGCGGGAAGTGAGGAGCCCAAACACTTGAGTGAGACACGGGTCGAGCGAGCCCTAAGCAAGGGGAAGGCCATTTTTGCCTTGCTCCTCTTAGAGGCGAACACATGTGAGGAAGTGAAACCTAAACACCCTCTCGTTGCCCCCCTTCTTGCTGAATTTGGAGATGTATTCCCCGAAGAGCTCCCACCGGGTCTACCTCCTATCCGAGGTATTGAGCATCAGATCGACCTTATTCCCGGCGCTCCACTTCCAAACAAGGCAGCTTATCGGTGCAACCCGCAAGAGACAAGGGAGTTACAAAGACAGGTTGACGAGCTTATTTCACGAGGCTATGTTCGAGAGAGTATGAGCCCGTGCTCCGTTCCGGCCCTCCTGGTTCCGAAGAAAGATGGTACTTTCAGGATGTGTGAAGATAGCCGAGCCATCAACAATATTACCATCAAGTATCGGTACCCTATACCGAGGCTTGACGACATGCTCGATGAACTACATGGTTCCTGTATTTTCTCCAAGATTGACCTACGGAGTGGCTATCATCAAATCCGTATGAAGGAAGGCGATGAGTGGAAGACAGCGTTCAAGACAAAAGGGGGATTATATGAGTGGCTTGTCATGCCATTTGGGCTTTCCAACGCCCCGAGCACATTCATGCGTCTTATGAACGAGATGTTGAGGCCCTTTATTGGTAAATTCGTCGTGGTTTATTTCGATGATATTCTAGTATATTCAAGGAGTGAAGCGGAGCATATTATGCATTTGGAGCGGGTGTTCGAGGTTTTGTGGCAACAACGGCTTTACGGTAAACTGGAGAAGTGCGAATTTTGCACTCCCCAAGTCACTTTTCTTGGGTATATTGTTTCCGGCACGGGTATTTCTATGGACCCTTCGAAGGTGGAGGCCATCCGTTCTTGGCCCTCTCCCTCTACTATCACGGAGGTGAGGAGCTTCCACGGTCTTGCTTCGTTCTACCGTCGGTTCATCAAGGGCTTTAGTACCCTTACCGCTCCCATTACCGAGCAGCCCAAGGAGCTTTTGAGAAGCTGAAGTCACAACTTTGTGAGGCTCCGGTACTTGCTCTCCCGGATTTCACACAAGCCTTCGAAGTTGATTGCGATGCTAGTGGTGTAGGCATTGGGGCCGTGTTGATGCAAAACCAACGTCCTATCGCTTATTTCAGTGAGAAACTCAGTGGTTCAAGGAGGAACTATTCCATGTATGATAAGGAGTTTTATGCTCTCGTTCGGGCTCTAGATCATTGGTCACACTAATTGAGGCCGAGCCAGTTTGTCCTTCATTCAGACCATGAGGCGCTCAAATATTTGAATGGACAACACCAGCTTAGCTCCCGGCATGCTAATTGGGTTGAGTTCCTTCAAGGATTTAATTTTGTAGCGAAACACAAGAAGGGGAGTATAAATGTGGTCGTCGATGCACTTTCGAGGAGACACTCTCTTCTTTCCATATTTGAAGTGAGGGTACTTGGGTTTCGACACTTGAAGGAGTTTTATAAGGAGGATGATGACTTTAAATCACACCTCGGTGGTGGTGATGGACCGTATTTGCTACAAGACGAATTTCTCTTCAAGGGCAACAAATTGTGCGTTCCAAAATGTCCGTTGAGAAAGCTTCTAGTGCGGGAGGTTCATGGAGGTGGACTCGCCGGTCATTTCGGTGTCAATAAGACCATCGACATGTTAAAGGAGCACTTTTATTGGCCGAAGATGGGAGGCGATGTGCAGACGTGATATCAAAGTGTATTATTTGCCACCATGCCAAAAGCCAGTTCCACCAAGGGCTTTATACACCCCTTCTGGTTCCAAATGGTCCGTGGGAGGATTTGAGTATGGACTTCATTGTAGCTCTTCCCCGAACCGTGCGTGGCAAGGATGCAATCCTAGTCGTCGTTGACTGCTTTTCTAAAATGGCGCATTTCATTGCATGCGAGAAAACTAATGACGCCACACATATTACCACCCTTTTCTTCCGAGAGGTGGTGCGCTTGCATGGTGTCCCGAGGACTATTATGTCGGATCGTGATACTAAATTCATGGGTCACTTTTGGAGGTCTTTGTGGAAGCTCTTGGGAACGAAGCTTTTATTTAGCACATCACATCATCCTCAAACAGACGGCCAAACTGAGGTAACTAACAAGACACTCATTACAATACTTCGTGGTCTTGTGAGTCTGAGATTGGGATGCCAAGTTATGTCACGCCGAGTTTGCCTATAATCGGTCCCCCTCTCTTGCTACGGGTCATTCGCCCTTTCAGACTTGCTATGGTATCAACCCCATAACTCCTATCGAGCTCCTTCCTCTTCCCCTAGAGTCGAGGATTAGCTTTGAAGCAAGTGAGAAAGCCGCTGAGAGCCAGAAGCTTCACCGGCAAATTCGGGAAAAGATCGAGCGCACCAATGAACTTTATAAAGCCCGAGCCAACAAGCATCGCCGTGATATCACATTCAAGCCCGGGGACTTGATTTGGCTACATCTAAGGAAGGAACGGTTTCCATCCCGGAGGAGTAATAAGCTAAAGCCACGAAGCGAGGGACCGTTCAAAGTTTTGGCCAAGATAAATGACAACTCCTACAAGCTTGATCTTCCGGGAGACATCGGTGTTTCATCAACCTTCAACATCGGGGACCTTTCACCCTACATGGAGGATGTTGAACCCGACGTGGATTTGAGGGCAAATCCTCTTCAAGAAGGGGAGGATGAAGAGGTCCGGGTTCCTTTCTCCTCTCTGATGGCCACCGCCAAGCGAACCGCTTCGTCCAACTCGAGCCTCGAGTTGCAATTTCGGCCACCGGGAGTGGGAGGCTAGTCTCGGCCATCCGATGGATGGGCCCCGGGCTTAGGAGGGGCCCCGCTCAACACCGACCCAGGCCCGGGACTGGACCGGCCGTCTCGAGACTAGAGCATAGAAGGTATCGGGCGAGTATTTAAAACCCCGGATTAATAAAACCGTGGCACAACCATGGCCATCGAGAGCTTGCTCGACCGAAAGCCACTCGCTCGCCGAGCAATGCTTCGCTGAAGCGTGAATCGGGCGCCAGAACTGCTCGAAGCCTTTGCTCGCCCGAGCAACGCTTCTGTCGGTGTCATTGTCGCACAACCACGCAGCCTAAGACTCGCCGCCCGAGCCTTCCTCCCGCCGCCCGAACCAATCACGGAGATGCCGACGCGACCGGACCGACGACAGTGCGAAGGCTCGCCGCCCGAGCCGCCTTCGCCGCCTCGAGCCTGCCTCGAAGACACCTTTTTTACGCTGTTTGGGCTTAATTTTGGGTTTAGTATAAATAGCTTGTTATTATACTTCTCGGACACTTTTGACTGATTAATGAATATGCTTATGCATTGGTTAGGGTTGCTCCCTTTCTCTCAAAATCTTGCTTTACTTTATCCATTGATTAATGGTGGTGTTTGCAAGTCTTCTCTTTATTGATCATTTGGTGGATTCTTCCTTTATGATGGTCATGGTGGGATGCTAGGATTTGGTGGTGGAATCTCCTTTATCCAAAGTCATATCCAAATCTTTCCCATCGCGCCACGCTCCACTTTCCCTCTCTTGCGAAAGCGGCGTGACGCTCTCGGCTTTTTATACACTTCCGCTAAGTCAAGATTAAATAGATTAAAATATTGCTAAGTAACACCCCAAAAGTCGGGGCGTTACAGTCATTTACACATTTTATGGTCGTTCCTTGTTATTCTTTTTCTTTTTTTGGCAGATGATCCATAGCAAAACAATTATAACTCAAAACAATTATAACTTTGTTGGGGGTATTCTCTTCCTAGTTAGTGTTGCCAGTTTATGAGCATCCACAACTAAATGTCTGTTAACTTTTCTCATAATACAAACTTGTAGTTTTTCCTAAGAGCTAGGCAATTGTTGATGATTCTCACACAATTCTTCTTAATAGGCCCAATATTGATCATGCCAACCACCTTTGTGGAGTTTGAACGAACTTCAATTGTCATTTTTCCATAATCAACTGCATGCTGGAGAGCTCCTTCCATGGCCAATAATTCAACATGCACAACAAATGAAGCAAAACATGGGATAACTTCTCTTAACACATTTTGCCCTCTATGTTAACCCAAGCAAATCCTGCTCTTCTCGATTCCTCACACCAAGCACCATCACAGATGTAAATGTCCTCTACTATATGGCTATCCCTCCTTGAGATGTCCTTCACATGTGACCCATCTTGCTTGGATCCATCTCGGATATTCTTGATCGCCTTTATTGGGTTGACAATAAAAAAAGACTAAAGGGGTCTCTCATTTTAGTGTAATAATTTTAAAGAACTTATATTATGACAATTAATTGGTGGGTGACATTATTTTTGATGTAAATAATTAGGAGGGACGTTCTGACCAATTTTCGACCAAAAATGACGCAAAGTAGTGGATTTTATGTTTAGGCGTGTTTTAAATTGAAGTATATAGTTAACTCTAACTTATACAAGCAAGTTTCTTAACATGATAAACACATCTAAACATAAAAGACTCACTATTTCACGCAATTTTTGGCCGGAATATCCTTGTTAAATATTTACATCAAAAATAATGTCACCCTACAATTATTTTTCATAATATAAGACCCTTAAAATTATTACACCAAAATATGAGGCCCTTTTAATCGTTTTTTGGCTGGCAACATGTTTGCTGAAAACCACTCGATTCCTGCAATTCCATGCTATCCATATTGTGCCAAGGAAAATCATTAGTCTCCTGCCTTTGAGTCCATCCAATTTGATCAGATACCTCAGCCAGCCCACCATCCACTTTTGAAACCTGATCGTCCCATCTTGAGCATTCTTTATTCCTAGTTCACCTACAAACCACAAAATGTTAGTATAATGACAACTACGGGTGATATGTTCTGTTGTTTCGCCCCCTTTCCGCATAAAGGACAGATATCTGGCATCTCCTTCTTCCATTTTTTACGATTGTCATCCGTGGGAAGGGTATTTCGATATATCTTCCAGAACAGAGTTTTCCACTTTGTTGGAATTTCCAACGCGCAAAGACGCTTCCATAGTTTACTTTCATTGTTGGGTTAACCCGCCCATTCTCCTATGCCTTGTATCCTCTCATCGATCCACCAACCACCAACCTTTTCCAGTAGCCCTTCCTAACCGAGTATTCTCCATCTTTTAAAGTCCACCAAATAATCTTATCATCCCTACTTGAATCTCAAAGTGGTATAGACAGGATATTAGCTATTGATTTAAATGAGAACAGTTGCCTAATTAATATCCCATCCCACTTTTTCCCCTCCCATTCTCGTTGGACTGTTGGGTTCTTCCATTCAAGTTCTCTGGCTGTCCACCTATCCTTTGTAATATGTGCGACTCTACCACTTTCAATCTGGATCCCCAGTCCATACCGCAACTTAATGACTGCCTTCGAAAGCCCTTTCCAGGTCCACGAGGCAAGCTGAACATATCTTCCATCACCCAACACTGGACTTGGCATTTTGTACTTCGCCAGCTTGTAGATTTTTGCCAAAAGAGAGTCCTGATTCTTGAGTAGTTTCATTTCTTGCCTCATCAAGAGAGCATTATTAAGTAACTCAACCTTCCTAATCCCAAACCCTCCCAATCCTCTTGGAGCAAAAGGGATATCTTGTCTCACCCAGTGTTTGCCCTTTATTCCTGAACTACACCACTAAAAAAAATCAATGGTCAGCCCATCTATCTTCCTAACAATTTGACTAGGCACCTTATAGATTGACGGAACGTGTTGATTGAGTGCTAAGAGCACCGCATTGATCAAAACAAGTCTACCTCCTGGAGACAAAAGAGCTGCTTTCCAGCTTTGCAGTTGCCTGCGGATATTCTCTAACATAAATCCAAGCTGAGTCATTTTCTTCTTATCAATTGTTGGTGGAACACCCAAATATTTCTCAAACACCACCGCTTGTTCGTACCCAAAACTAACCATCAACCCCTCCTTCTCCTATTGGCTGGTATTGGGAGAAGTAATGAATTGGGACTTATACATATTCACCATCTACCCAGATGCTTTACAGAACATATCAATTTCCAGTTTTAAGTTGAGGTAGGAGTGGCTTATTGCCTCAGTGAAGAAAATGGAATCATCTGCAAAGAAAAGGTGTGTGACCTCGGGAGCCCCTCTGTCTACTTTAATTCCTCGGATGAGTCCACTGTCCCTATTTGCATTTAAGTTTTGTGCCAGGATATATAGACATAGGATAAATGGATAGGGAGAAATCGGGTCCCCTTGCCTTAACCCCAACTCTTGGTATACACACCGAAAAAGGCATTTTGTTGGTCAAAACCACATCGAGACTTGTACTCACACAACTCATAAGGAGGTTAACCCATTTCTCTAGCATTCCAATCCTCTCCAACACCTTCCACAGGAATTCCCAGTTAATCATGTCATACGCTTTGTTCATATCAACTTTGATGGCTGCCAACCTAACCCCTTTTTCTGCTGTTCTTGATAGTAGTTCATGAGCTATTAAGCAACTATCCACAATATGTCTCCCCTGAATAAAAGCATTTTGGCATTGATCCACCAACCTCTGTAGTACCCCTATTAGCTTACTCACAAGACATTTCGGGATAATCATGTAGAAAATATTACACAAGCTAATGGGTATAAACTTCTTTAGTTCGTGCGGCTGCCCCACTTTAGGAATTAGGGTGATGTAGGAATGGTTGATTTCTTTGACGAGCTTTCCAGAATTCAGGATATATAGTACTCCTTCGGTGACCTCCTTTCCAATTGATCCCCAATGTTTCTGGAAGAACACTGTTGGAATCCGATCCGGTCAAGGAGCATTAAGCCCTCCCTTTCGGAACACCAATTTTTTTTTTTTTTACTTGATACTCTCGAAAAGGAGCGTTGAGCACCATCAAATCCTCATTCTACAACTTCTTATTATACCTTGTCAAGGTTCCTGTTATATACCTTATCCTTGCAACCTCCCCATCCCCTGTTCCTTGGAACTGATCTTGGAAATATTGGACTTCCTCCAGCGCAATTTTACCTTATCATGGAGCCATTCACCGCTTCTATTCTTCATAGCAGTTATCCTCAACACATTTTTCTTGTTTTGAAACTGACTAAAGAAGTAATTTGTACATTTGTCTCCTTGCACCTTCCCCCTTACCTTGGCTCTCTGTTTTCAATATTCCTCTATGACTTGAAGTGCCCTCTGGCACGAATTCTATGCTCTATAAAATTCCTCCAATCCAAAACCTAGAAGTCCACATTCCAAACAATTTCTTTAAACTACTTCTAGATTATTCATAGGAATGGAGTTCTTCATAGCCTTTTCCTTCTTCCAGTTTAAGATCCATGATTTGCATTCTGCCTTCACTGCCTTCAGCTTCTGGACCACCATATATGGAGACGATCCTTGATTATGCTCTTAGTCCAACTCTGTGCAATTAAATCGGTAACCTCTTCCTAGTTTAGAACCCACACCTCCAACTTATATGTTCGTTTCCTTTTCCTTCCAAGCCTGTCGTATGTAAAATCACGGGGCTATGATCTAATAGAAGGATTGGCTGATTTAGCATAAAGGAGTCTGGCCAGATTTCCATCCATCTCTGGTCAGCATACTCTCTATCAAGATATTCCATTATGAGCCCCTCTTCTTTCCTCATGTTGGACCATGTGTAGTTCACCCCCTTAGTTATTAGTCCCGAAAAGCCTCCTTGATTAACCCCTTCATTAAGTTCATTTGCCCTTGATGATGTTGGTGTTGCACCCTTTTTTTGGTCCAAGTATTCTATTTGGTTAAAATCACCCAGACATACTAACAGTCGTCTCAATTACCCACACACCATTCGAAGTTCTTCCCAAACTTTAGCACGCTGCCCCATTATTAGGTCGCCATAAACAAAGCACAAGTAAACTGGACATTCCCTAATTTTATCCACTTCCACAACAACATTATTAAACGCATACACGTACACCCCATCCAGGGAATGATTGCGGATAATCCAGTTGGCATAAGGAATTACAGAGGTGTCCGTATCACCGAATCCTCTACAGTTCCACGCATACACCTTCATTTGGCTAATAGAGGTGCTTGACGGCTCACCTCCTCGGCCTCGGTCTGAGTAACAAACCTTCCCCCGTCTTTCTTTCCACTATGCAAGTGTACTATCCTTGGACCATTGTCTGAATCTTTTCGCAATCTGTAGATAAATTTGGTCATACCCCTCTTCCTTTGTCTTTTCCGCTGAATGTAGGTCGGAAAAAGACTTGGATTCCTTTTCAAGGGCTTCCCCTAGTTGAGCTCAACTTTCTCCGACGCTTGAATCTCAAAACTTCTGGAACGTCTATCCCTCTTTCGTGTGCCGACTTCTCTCACCAGAGCAGAATGTTGCTCCTCCCGCTTAGAAAACACCGACTCCTTCTTTTTCACCTCCATCTGAATCGACCCTGAGGTCTGCATTGATTGTCCCAACTGCAGATACAATGTCCCCTGCTCGTCTCCTTCCTCCACCACCTTCAGCTTTGCCAGATTAATGGCCTCCTGACAAGCCTTGTCCACCGTAGAAGACTCCTCATCCGACAAACATTTCATTTGTTCTTGAGCGTCTAACATTTGTGGTTGATTTAGTGAGAGAACACAATTAACTTCCCCTAATCCTCCCCCCTCTTTGTTTTTATTAGGTGGAATAGCCAACATGTCAGACTATCCGTGGACAAGATTGATAGGGCAACACTTTTGGGGCCATCCCTCACAATGGGATGGGATAATAATAGGGTTAGAAGGGGTTCTACCTAGGAATGGTCTCCAATTATAGAAGCCGAATGGCCCCAATGACAGTGATGTGACAACATTGAATAGATCATACCTAGGTGGCATAGAGCTACTTTGGTGGCCCTTTACGATGTCATGTACTAGACCCGATCTCGAAGGATGATCATTGGGCCCCGCTCCTAACGCTGACATTCCTTGTCCCGCCACCTCCTCTAGGGATGGCGCCCTCATGGTGAAGCCCGGTACAACATGATGATTGACTACTTCCCCCACGTTTCCTCTACTACTCTAACTTGTGTCCTGTGGGAACGGGGAAAATCTCCGTTGGTGTCCCTAGCGGTAAACGGCGGGTCGAAAATTGTGTCTTTTCTTTGAAGGGATTTTCTTAAATTTCCCCTTAATTAAACAAAAAAAACTTAAGTAAGCTCTTTTTGATTTTATTAGGATTCAGGAATTTTACTTACTCAGAAAATAAACAGAAAACGAAAGAAAAAAGAAAAAAAAGAAAAAAAAGGGGCAGCAAACAGAGGGACTCGAGGCCGGGGCCGGAACCACTGACTTTAGCAGTACCTGGCGGTGTTCTGCCAGACACTGGTCCGGGAAGGAGTCCCGAACCTTGAACTCAGATCCGAGCCGCATGACTGGCCAAGTATTCTGCCGATCGAGGCCTCGGAATCGCTCAACTGAGCGATCGAACCGAATCGCTTGCATACCGCCAGTATGCGCCTCGGTTCAAATTTAGAAAAACTGCAAATGCACTTTAAAACTGACAAAAACCCAATTTTTCTGTATTCCAAAATCCGAAAATAAATCCGAAAAAGAGAAGAAATAAAATAAAATAAAAAGAGAAAGAAGAGTCGCCAATTAATTTTTAAACAAGAATTAATAAACTCAAATTTAAAGACTCCACAAACCACGAACCATGAGATTTAGATCGGGGGTAAGGTTACGAATTCGAGAATAAAAATTCTCGAATTCGCCCGTTCAACGAACGGACTCTACTAAACAGGTTAAATAAAAAAAGAAAGGAGAAGAAGAGAAGAGAGAGAGAGAGAGAGTAGAAATGGAGTATTAGTTAATGTAATTTATTTTATTTAGTTGCATGCAAATGCGATAATAAATGCAAGAAACAAATATACAAAAGTTAAAAAGGAATTAAACATGAATAAATCTTATTTACAAACATTCAAGTTTATTTAGGTCGCCAACTAAGAGAATGAGAGGGGAGAGAAGAGAAAATGAAATCACCAAGTGTCAATACGCCATGGTGATTTCGGTGTAGAATGGAATGGAGATGGATGGGGTTTTTATAGGAGAAGTGAGGGTTGGAATTTTAGGTTAAAAATGAAGATAAACCTAGGGATAATACCGCCAGTCTCATTAGGCCCAGCTGCACGAAATCTAGGTTAGGGCACGCTTCCCTACGCGGGTTGAGGCGCGCCGGGTCGGGCAGAATCCGCCCACAATATCAGGCGGTATGAGGGTTGGATCCTGCCGAGCTTGGCTTGCTTTCGCCTTGGGCTGCGTGCAAAGGTGGGGTTGGGCTTATTTATTGGTTTTTCTTATCTCTCTTTTGCATTTCACTTTCTTTGGCATTTTTCTAAAATAAAATAAAATAAAGTAGAAAATAAACGTAAATAAAAATTACATAATTATGATACACTTATTAGGTGTCTACAGCTCCTTAAACTGGCTCTTAAAGTGGACGTTATCCCCATGCAATCCTTGCCCTAGAACCTCAAAGTTGTTTATCCTCTACTTCTTCCTGCAGTGCTCCTCTTTCGGTACCTCAACCACAAGGCCCATCGCTTGAAACACTCTAGCCAGTTTGTCCTTCGGTTTTAAGTCGGCGAAGTTATCGAACCTCTTATGCATTATTGTGAACACTAACACTCATTTCCTCAGCCGATTAGTGAGATATGGCTTTATTGGAGGAAATGCGTAGATCTTGTTTGTGTGGAGAGGTTCATCACCATGGATAACTGGAAACCCCCTTCCTTGAATCTCTTAAATGTTGAGTAATCTGGTGCTAGCTTCCCCCGCACTGATAGGGAAGTGTGCAGCTTTGTGACTCACCTTCCCACATTTCCTGCAGAAACTAAAAATACCTTCATACCTGTACCTTACCCTAATTCGATGACCTTTATGGTCTTTAATGAAGACTCTTGGAATGAGAGGGTTGTCCAGATTTACTTTAACCCTCATCTTGATCCTTTCAGTCGTGTAGGTGGATGGTCCCATGAAGTTCGCCTCCATGAAATCCCCCACTATAGACGCCAACATTTGCAAAACTGCTCGTCATTGGTGCTGACCCGGGAACTGTTCTACCTGGATCCAAAGGGGGGTGACCCTCAGATTGATATTCTCCAAGATCCCATTTTCACTACCATATTTGAAGATAAGCAAGGAGCCCTTAACGACGCATTATGGGCCTTGATCAGATTGTAGGTATCCTCAAAAGAGTGAGCCAGGATCATAAACTTTGATCCTCCCCTCCCCATAGGTTCAACTGAAAACCTTTCCTTGAGTTCTCAATAAATATTGATCAGCTTTGCCACTTGGGAGCTATATTATCGGACCTTAGCATGGAAAATTGGAGTGCGGGTTAATATTGACGCATGCTACCTTGGCCATCAACATAAACACCCATTAATATTGACGCATGCTACCTTGGCCATTAAACTCATCTTCAATCCTTTCTCATAGCCGCATATCTTCAATACACCCATAGCTTCCCTAAAGCCTACTAGAAACGTCAGTCCGAAGGTTTTTTGGATTCCCCATGATGCAACTCTATGGTTTCTAACTCCTGAAGATCTCCTTCTCCAACGGATTCCAAGAAACACACCTAACTCCGGCGAATTCTCTGGCTCTTGTCAGTCCACGCCTAACTTTGGTGAAATGAGTGGTCAAGGAGAGAGTAGAGTTAATGAAAAGAAGGTTGTTGAGAGGCTAATTCGGTTGTAAATTTTTGAGCTAGAGAGTTTCTCTCTCTAACTCAAACGAGAGTTTCTACCTCATTTAGCTTTGGTGTCAATATTTGCGTTCCTTGTTATTTAGGTGGACTGCTTGGTGAATTTTTGAAAGAATCTTAAGTCATAATTGATGCATGAGTGCTTGTTGTAGGAGAGGATGGAAGTTTCCATTTCATTAAAATAGTTGAGGGCTTTGACATGTATTGCCTATTATGTATGTACATACACCCTTAATTGTGGTCTAGTGTACGATATAACCAAGTTTGGTCGTTATGTTAGTTGATTGGGACTACTACTCCTACTATGTAATTAATGTGGTATTACACGTCATACATACTTTATTTAATCGCAAGCGCACAGTAGTAGATTGTAGTAGTGGTAAGTAACATCGTCTTCACAGACAGTATAGTTTAAAATTGAAAGATTGGAGTGAAATAGGTTCTAGTAACTTTGGAATATGGTAAGGTGGATTGAGTCAGCTTCAAAAAAAAGTTTGATTGAATCAATAGAATGAATCCTGTAGTTTCAATTTTAGAAAGAACTAAGGTGAGCAAGAGCAAGTAAACATACACTAAGCCTAGGCTAGATATGCGTTTGCTAAGCGATTCATTATGTGGAAAAGTATTTTATACCTGTTCTTTGGATTAATTGATTGAAATCAGGATTGGATGGATTGGATTGGATTGGATTGGATTGGATTGGATAAGTTATGATGCTTTTTTGGGGAATTGTGTTTTAGAGAGGATTTTTTTTGGGGAATTTTATAAGGTTTGGATTGGATTGGATTGGTTAGAGATACCAATCCAAAGAACAGGGATCAAACAAATGAATGAACTTTATACTAAAGAAATGCTAACTATACAAGTAGAAACATAAACAATACAATAATTGTTAAAACTAACTTATTATTTAGAAAGTAATCCTAAACAAGTATAGCTCATGGAAACATGTTCATCACAGACGTGTTAAAGAGAAGGGAGTCATGCAAAATGGAAACTAATCTCGCTTGTGGCTTCTCAATAACAAATTACGAGGAGAACTAAAACTGATATGATAAGACTGTCGATATCTGACAATCCTATTAACATAACTAGCAACTACTAGCATTAACAAAGAAAGACTTTTACTTATCCTACCAACCTCTAATTTAATCACTAATGTCACTATCTTGAGACTCACGCAGTCGCTGTCATGATCAATGTTCTTGTCAAGTTTCAAAACCAAATTACCTAACATATAAACTTCCACGTCTGCAACATCATTTATATGCCTATGTTTATGCATTAATAACTAGTCAAACGTTCATGTAAGCTGGTATTGGAACAACTCTTATGAGTGTTCATAAATGTAGTTTGATGATGACGTTCCAATGTGATTGTGTTGTGTTAATGTGTTATTCTTATGCACAAAAATATTATGATTGAATGGAATGAATGCATGCATAATTGTCATGTCCCGACCCTTCCCATAGCGCATACATTATCGATAACCGCTTTAAAGATCGACCTTCACAAATCAATACGAGTCCTTTTAGTGGGATTCACCCTCGCTCATACGCTACCTAGCAAAACTTCCCAGAAGATCACCCATCTTGAGACTACTCCCAACCAAGCAGGCTTAATAGAGGAGTTTCCCACAGATAATTATCCTAAAAGGAAGGAGCATCTTTGTGATATAAGTAGTCATTTCAATCCATTTAAGCCACACTTAACCATATATTCGGATTGTCACAGTAGTGCGTATTCAAATACAAACAAGTACTACTGAAGAAAACAAATGGATCAATGGTCCTGTGATCCTTGATCATGCGTAAAGCTACGAGAGGAACTTATTCTTCAGTGAAGAAAGTAGCTGAAGATCTAAGAGATTCCAATGTCAAATCTGAAGGAAACAATCGCTTGAAAGACAATAGATCAAGATCTTAATTTAGAAGATGCAAGTCCAAGTTTGACTTGAACAGTAAAGATCAAGAAATAACTAAAGATGTTTTATTTGACCTTAGCCCTTGGCTCTTATAGAAGACCATTACCGCTTTGCTAGATTCAATGTAAACATTTAGACTAAGATTGAAAGGGATCAAACTAATTTAGCGACGCCCGGTGCACAAACCCTCCCTCCCCTCCCCCCCAACCTCAAGCGGGGGTTTAGGGAAAGGTCCCACCATAAAGGTGTAATGTGGGCAAACCTTAATGTGGGCATATGCATATAATTCCTGGATGGCCATGTTCCCGGATGCAACTGTTGTAAATCTCCCAATTGTCATCTTTGACCATGGTCCAATTATTCTAAATACTAATGCTTCGGGGGTGAGGAAGTCAAGGTTCTAACAAGTTGAAAACCAATGTTTGAAAATAGAACAGATCCAAAGCCGAATAAAGGAGATTTGGAGAACCACCTATCATGGCACCCCCATGTACCAATTAACAAGAAGAATCAGTAATGCTAGGATCTTCTACAAAGAGTGGTACTTGGGATGGAAAAAGGTGCGAGTATCAATGGACTTTACCATGAGTGGGCTTGAGGAAGCCGAGACCATCATTCAGGAGGTTGGCTTGGACAAGGCTATTGTAACTCAATTTTGGATTGCCTGGGGAAATGTTTAAAGGGTCTTAAGGGAGGTTGGACATTACTGAAAGGAAAGAGCTAAGGTGAAATAGGCTGCTTAAGGGGACCAAATGACTTAATTTTTCTTCTGTTATGCTAAGGTGAAATCCTCTCATAACTGAATCCAAGGTATCAAGAAGCAAGATGGGGCTTGGAGGATGATCTTCGGGAGATTGAGCTCGATCTTGACACTTTCTTCAAGGGGCTCTTTTTTTGCTGGGGCTAGCAGCTCGGAACATGTTTATGATAGGTTCTTGGGGAATACACGAAATAAGCTATCGACTGATGACTCTTGCGCCCTGATGGCCCCGACGAATCGAGATGAAGTCGTCAAGAAAGCGGTTTTCCACCTTTGGAAAGACAAGGCACCCAGCCCGAATGGTCTTTTGCCGACTTTTTTCAACAATGTTGGGAGCATGTGGGGGAAAGTGTTACAGATGTTGTCATTAACGAATTTCACATTGGCAAGTTAATTTGTGAAAGCGAAAATATGACCAACATTGTAATGCTAAAGAAAAACAATCATGCGGATTCAGTTGGAGATTTCCAGCCCATAAGCTTGTGCAATGTTATATAGCGTATCTTCGCCAAATGTTTGGTGAACTGATTAAGAGGGGCAATGAACAAACTTATTAGCCCCTTTCAAAATGCTTTTGTTATAGGACGAATGATTGATAATTGTATATTTTATAGTCGTTATCAAGTTTCTAATATGTATATTTTAGTCAATTTTGTAATATATCCTTGTCTTTTATACTGAATTCCTTAATTTATTCACTTGATTTAGAGATTGGAAAGTTTTGCAGATTTAAAGGAAAAATCTAACAAAACCAAGAAAAATGGAGAAACAAAAGAGCTGAAAAGGAATTGGGAAAGAAACGACCCAAGACTCGTGCCAGCCTAGCCCAGAAGGTCGTGCCAGCCCAAGCACTGGTTGTGCCCTCCTTGGTGCACGCCGTTGTAGGACCCCAGGAAAAAGCGATCACTTTTCCCGTGATGCGCTACTTAAGCGATCGGGAGCCGACTAAGGTTGCTTAATCCTTAAATAAGGATATTTTTATTTTCGGAATTCGTTTTCGGGGTGATGACACTTTATATATTGATAAGTCCTTTTTTAATTATTTAAACACTCGAAATTACACTGCAATACTTTAAGAAATAATTCAATACTGACCAAACACCCGACCCAGGCCCAACAGAAGGCAAACGGGACGCCATAGAGTGTCAGCACCTGCGGGGGTTTTAATACTCCATGAGCTGGACTGTGCGCTTTCGTGGGCTAGAGAAGATGGGTTGAAATTGATAAAATCCGCGGGGGTTTTTATCAATGTCTGGCCCATTTTCTCTTGGTTTTAACCTTGGATTAGTGTGTAGAAAATATTAAACCATTTTTTAATATTTTGGTGTAAATCGGTGTGTTTAAAATAATTAAATGGGTTATAAAAGAACTAAGAGTCGCCATCCGATTTAAGGAAACCGACAAACCATAAAAAATAATAAAAGTGACTCCGGTCTACGAAACCCGATTATATGTCCGGGGGTAAGGTTACGAATTTGAGAATTATTAGAACTCTTGAACTCGCCTGTTAGAAAACAGACTCTACTAAAATCGACATTAAAATGAAAAAGAGAGAGGAGAAGTTTATTTAATTTCACGAAATTATATACTCATCATGCAATATAAAATGGGATTTTTGGTTTACAAAATATGTACAAGCAAATGAATTAATGTACAAATTATATGATTTAAACAACAATGAAAATGAAAGCGAACGTCTTTTGATTTAAGAGCCGTAATGTGCCGGTCGAGATTCTTGACTTCACCTTTACTTGGTGGATGGAAAGGTGAGTGTGAGGGTGGTGGAAAGATAATATGGAAGTGGTAACTTTATGAGAGTATTAGAGATAGGATTTTGAGAGGGTAAGGATGATGTGGTGAGAGTTTGAGTATAATGGTGGTGGTTTATGAGAGTAGTTGACGATCATGAATGGAATGGAGGGCGGTATTTTTAGGTGAATGAGGTGAGGTTTGGAGGGAAGATTATGGGGACACATCCCCATGATCATGCCACGCAATCTTAAAACCTACGCGGGTTTTGAAAGTCAAGGCAGAAGTCAATGGCATGTGGGCCAAAATCAGGGGAGAGTGATCAAGATTTTGGATCCGGAGTTTGAATAGAAAACCCCCGCGGGTTTTAAACGATCTCGCACGGATCGCTCACATGCCTTGATCAAACGACGCGTTCTGGGTAGGAGAAAACCCCCGCGGGTTTTCTCTTCTAGGTCGGGGCATGCCTTGGGCCTATCCTAGTTCTGGGCCGTTTTTCTGAGGTTATAACCCCCGCGGGTTATATTGTGAATATGCGGCCCGTTTTATTATGCTGAGCTTATTTCGTCAACTGCATGGGCCCAATGACCCATTTTGGTGTCCGACCCAACTGACTTGGATTTTGATGGGTCGGGATTGTGTCGGTGTAAATCCCGGTGTCTACAGAGAGCCCCCACTTTAATCGAGTCTGAATAGGACGAAAGTGAAAGTAGCCCCCACTTTAATCGAGTCTGAATAGGACGAAAGTGTAAATCCCGGTGTCTACAGAGAGTGTTTTATTTTTGGAAATGCAAACGGGTTCAGAGTTTTACCTGATTTTTGGGATCCTTGGGCCGCAGTCTTTGGGCCGTCAGTTTGGGTTGCATGATTTAATTCGAATGGGCTGAAGGGAGCTTGGACCGCGGAATTGGGCCTTGGCCGCAATAAAACCCCCGCGGGTTTTATAACCTCTACTTGGCTGTTGAGGAGTGATGGGCCGCTGAACTGGGCGTTTGGAGACCACAAAACCCCTGCGGGTTTTCTCTCTCTTATTTTTTTCTCTTTCCTCGTGAAGGGAATCAATGTGGGTCCAATTCTTACATAGATGAGGACGTGCCACGTCGCCATGTCTCTCCTTTGGGTGGCAAGATGATGACCTTTGGATTCTCGACCAATGAAACGCATTTGGCATTTCAAGGCGGGTCCTAGAAACGAGTGGTTCATGTTCACTCATCATTTCTATAAATACTATGCCTCTCATTCATTTCATTCTCACATCTTCAACTCCTCCACATCTCTTTAGCTTCTTCTTCTCTCTAGAAAATTTTGCTTCTTTGAAGAAAGTTCATTTTTTTTTAGAAAATGCATCCCCGAAGCCATAGGAATCCTCCTCTTCCTCATGCGGCGGTATGGCCCCACGAGATTTCTTCACAGCGCAACTTTATTCCTGGTCTGGATACTGACCCTTCGGATCTCACCATTCAATCTTGAAATCATGCTTGGTTCTACCGTTCTCATGGCAAGGTGTGGACATTTTTCCTCGCCGTTCGGGCTTCCGAACGTCCACGTTGGATTGGGGTGTGATTTGGTGATTTGTGTTGGGGTTTAACCTTTGAAAACTCTTTAAGGAATTAATCGTACATTTCATGAATAATACTTTGTAAAATCACTTTTCCTTTACTTATGCATTTCATGAGTCCTTGAATGAAACCTTTAAGAGTGAACATCCACTTGTTCCAAACTCTTTTAAATTTAACCCAATTTGCTCATTTAAATGTTAGGCTCGGAAGAGAGTGATTTATGCAAATATTATTTAGAAATATAAGAAGAACACCCTAAAGTTGCATCGAGACATTGTAAAACCATGTTCGCCATAGTTTATGTAATCTCTGATGTGTTTTGGTTCGAAATGGGATTCACCACCCGACTTTTTAAGGAGAAAAGCCAAGAAAAAACCAAAAGGAAAAAAAAGAAAGACTCTGCCTGCGAAACCCAAGAATGGATTCGGGGGTAAGGCTACGAACTCGAAAAGTAAACCTTAAGAGTTCGCCTCTCACAAAAGGAAAGACTCTACTAAAAGTTTAAAGGTGTGCTTTTGATAAAGTTTGGAAGGGAAATAAATAAGAACTTTATAGAATTACTTCATGCAACATGCAAAAGAATAAAAGAAAGAAAGATACATCATATACAACAATTTATTTACATAAGGAAAGAACACTTAAGAGCTTACATTATGCCTTTTGAAGGGAAGCCTTGCCAAGCCTTTGTTTGTAGTAGTTGAACCTTACTTGAATTAGCCTTTGAAAGCCTTTAATACTCCTCTAGAATATGCCAAAGTAGTGTCAAGAAAATGGATAGAAAAAATGATAGAAAAAGGGATGAGAAAAGGGTATAAAAAGGCTCTTTTTGTGGTGTTTTGGATAATAGAAAGGTTATGCTTTTTATGGAGTTTTTAGAGTTTTATGGAGGGATAACGGGAGGTAGGATGGGAATTGAGATAAAGGGGCTTAAAGGAGTGGAGAGATGGAAATAATAATAGAAGGAAAGTGATGGAGAAGGATAGGAAAAAGGTAGGAAAAAAGATAGGAAGAAAGGTTCTTTTTATGGATTTTTAGTGGTCGTTTTATGATTTTTTGGGAGGTTTTATGGGAGATTTATGTAGGAATATGAGATGGTAGAATAAGAATATGGATTAGTGGATTGAAGAAGATGGAGGAATGGAGATTATGATAGTAAGAATATGGTGGAAAGGTGATAGAAAAAAGTGTAGGGAAAAGGGCCTTTTTTATGGTGTTTTTGGGATGTTTTGGGATGCTTTTGTGAGGGTTTTATGTAAGAATGGTGGGGATAGTATGAGAATAGGGATTAAGAGGTTTAGTAGGATGAGGATAGGGAGATTAGGATAGCAAGAGAATGGTGGAAAGGTGATAGGAAAAGAGTGGTAGAATGATGATATTAGAATAGAGATTAGTAAGGAGTGATGAGAGAATGGGAGTGTAGGAGAGGAAGAATGAGTGAATGATTGAGTGAGTTTGGCTTCATCAAGGGGAAGTATTTATAGGTGAGGGAAGGCTTAGGATACATGCATATACAATCACATACATCCACTCTCGCAAGTCGTAGTCAAATGCACAAGTTACTAGGAAACAAGGGGGAGTGTTTCGGAGTGGACGACAACGCGTGGGTGAATGTATTTGGTGTGACCATCCTTAAGGCCGACCGGCCTTCAATTGAGGGAGGATGAACCTTGTTCTCGTTCATATATTCTTGGATGGTGGGGGTTTGAATGGAATGCATTCTAAGTCAGCTGTTCACACCATGGACGTTGGGGGTTTATATGAGCTCAGATGAGTGCTTTTGTAAGGATTTAAACTTGAGACTTATTTGGAGCTTCCTTGCATGTGTGCTTTACATAATTTATGCATGGTATGCATGGATAAATGAAGCTTGTTTCTTACGTAAAGATCGTGCATGCAATGAGCGAGATCATCCGTATATAATGATGCATGCTTTTGTATCCGAACTTGTGCATGTAGAGTACATGCGAGAAAGTGTCCCAGCTTATCCTTGCCTTAGCTTGGCTTCCCTAATTTCCTAATTCTAACTAAAGTACGTAACTAAAGTATATAAAATGGAAATAATAAAAATTACATTAACGGTATATAAAATTACGCAAAAATTCGATGTATGAACTACCTTATCGACCAACTTCTTTTTCTTTCTTTCTGCTTCATTTATATAGATATACTATATATTTATGTACTAAAATCTGGTGTCTACAGATAGTCCCTACTTTGATTGAGTACTGAATAGGATGAAAATCAAAGTAGAACTGATTTGATGGACACCGGTTGAGATAAGACTTTGGATTGCAAAGCCTGGGGTGATGCTTGGAAGCTGAGTCCTGCATCGCAGTTGTGGGCGGCATGCGCCTCTGACAGGGATGATCTCGAGCAAGTATGATGCTCTACTTGATTGTTGAGTTTTGCGTATGGTGCGCAGATCTCAGACAAGAATGACGCCCTACTTGAAGTGATCTCGGGCGTCTGATGACGTCGTACTCGAAATGATCTCGGGTGCTGAAGGCATCCTACTTGAAGGTGTGAGCTGACACTTGGAAGCTAAGTCCTGTGTCGTAGTTGGCGAACTTGGACTGATAGGTGATCTCAGGCGAGAATGACGCCTTACTTGTTGGAGAGACTTCATCTGACACGATGTCGATGGGTCTTAGATGCTGATCCTCTAGTCTTTCCTAGTGTCGGTTCCAATCTTTCCCGGTGTTGGTTTCAATCTTACCCGGTGTTGATGTTGATGATTGTTGGCATGTTCAATGCCAATGGACTTCAGCGATCGCGATGTCGATGGCCCTAGGGGGTCGAGACTTCACCGAAACTTTGCCGGTGGCTCAGGATTAGGACTGCATCGAAACTCTGCTGATGGCCCTGGTTGTTGAGACTTCACCGAAACTCTGCCGGTAGCTCTGATGCTGATGGGGACTTACGCCGATGGGCTACCCTGTTTTTGAGAGCTTTGACGATGACGATGACGATGACAAACTGGACGTGAGGCCAGATGCCAAACTAACCAGACGCGAGGCTGGAAGCCGACCAACCAGACGCAACGCCAGCCAAAGGGACTACATCAAAACTTTGCCAATGGCCCTAATGTTGAGACTTCATCGAAACTCTGCCGGTGGCTCTGATGCTGATGGGGACTGACGCCGATGGGCTACCTTGTTTTTGGATTTTTTATGATGATGATGACAAATTGGATGCGAGGTCAGATGCCTGGACTAACCAGACGCGAGGCTGGAAGCCATTGATGATGATGATGATGACGATGATGGCAATTTAATGCCGAGGAACTTCACTGATCGTGATGTTGATGGCTCTTATTTTTCTTAGATCATGTCAGCACGATCACTGAGAAAACGCTCTTATTTTGGGAACTTGATGCACCACTCTTGAGAAGACCACCCCTCTTTATTGGGCATAGCTAGCCGTGATCCTCCTTGAAAATCTGCAAGCTCGAGCCCTTGGAAACAAGCATAGAGAAAAGACAAAGGCTCCTTCTTTCCCTAGGCCAATCGGACGCTAGAGAAAAGAGATAAGTCTTTGCATTCGCTCGGGCCCTTTGCAACAAGCATGAAGAAAAGACAAAGGCTCCTTCTTTCCCTAGGCCGGCCGGACACTAGAGAAAAGAGAGGAATCTTTGCATTCACTCCAGCTTTTGCAGGCCATGTGGGAGACCAACTTGCTTATAGTTATTGTAAATAGCCCCAAGGCCGATCAGAACTGAGCCTAGGCAATTGAGGGCTTGGCATGTGACTGTGTGAACCGAGCTCTTGTGATTATAAATTGGAGCTTCTTCTTGGCCTTCTTCCTGTTTTCTGGATTTTCTTCTTTTTGGGTATTTTCGACTTCTATTGAAAATCGATGGCTTCTTCTGCTCTCGTTGCTCAATGTGCTTTACTTTTTCTACAAGCTTATTTTTATAGCATGTTATCGTTGAAATGACTTGCATGCTACTGCTTGTTATAGCACTTTATGTTGAATTTAAAGTAGGTGATACTTCAAATTTTGCTTTAAGCGCATAGATGCCAACATCTTCTTTGCTCATGGTTGCATGAGTTTGGAATTCCACTAGGGGCACCTAGATTCTAGAATTTCGCCCGGTCGCCGATCCATATAAGTCATGTAAAGAATATGTCCTTGGTGTCAGACATGTGCCATTCGGGTCGGGCAGATAAGGAATCTGTCCTTCGTGTCGGATAATTGCCATTCGTATTTGGCGGATGATGAAGATTCTGTCCTTCGTGTTGCACAGTCGCCATTCTTGTCTGGCAGAAGATGAGTCTGTCCTTCGTGTCAGACAATTGCCATTCGTGCCTGGCGGATGATGATGAATTTTGTCCTTCGTGCCGAACAATCGATTTATGACTTGATTGGATGCTAGCTTGACTTGCTAGAGTTGGATTAGAGGTTGCTCCAATCTTGCTCTTAGTAATAAGAAACCATGTTGATCGGTCTGAATGAGATGGCATACAGGCTTTAACCAGCCCCTAGTGTTGCGTTCTGGAGCAATGATGTGGTACTTCTTTGCTTCTCTTCTTTTTTCATTTTTCCGACGGATGCAGGTATGCATGCAACTGGTGTACTAGACTCATGCACAAACAATGCAATCTTTTTTTTTTGACACAAATATTCATGCACTTATGCATTTATTTATGACTATGGACTTTATGCATGATAAACTAACTCAATGTGACTCCGACATGACTGATGGATGCAATGCAAACCTATCATGCTTAGACACGACACACACATGACGCTTTATGATTCTAAACATGCGACTCTATATGCAGGTAACCCCCTGACTCTTTATTTAGACAATGACTTTCTAGGACAATGCTTTCCAATGATTCCGTTTTTTTTAGACAATGCCTTTCCTAAGACAATGACTTCCTAAGGATCAAGGCCACTTGTGGGGAATTTCAGGAAAATTCAGGATGAGGGACATTTCGATTCAGGGGACAAGGAATAATGGCGAAGGAGCTAGGCCTGAAGGATGTGCTTTTTAGATGCCCATGTAGATGACCTTCAACTGATTGCTTGCAAATCTATGACAAGCCCCCGGTTTGGCGTAGAGACTTGATTACTTTGGAGGGCACCTTGTAAATTTGCAAGCCCCCAGTTTTGTATGCACTGACGATATGATGCACGGAGACCATGAAATGGAATGAGGCATTGCTTCTTATGCAACACTGATGGAAGTTGGTATGTCCTTAGTCGGTAGTCTCAATCTCTCTTTTTGCCTAACTTGCCCAAAGGGTTTTCAAGTTAGCCTCTCTTTTTTTTTTTTTCTTCTTTTTCTTTCTTTTCTTTTCCTTTTTTCTTCTTCTTTTCTTTTTTTTTTTCTTATTTCTTTTCTTTTTTTTTTCTTCTTTCTTCTTTTTTCTTTCCTTTCCTTTCGAGACCACTATTAGAACACCGATGAGAATGAAGATCCAGGATCTTGTGCGATAGGGAGTAGGTGTCCCTCTTGGAAGATTTCTCCGATAAAGTCTTGAATGATGGTCGCAAAGGTAGCACGAGCCCCCAGTTTAGAGTAGCTTATCTCCGAGTCTATTTATGATTGCATATGTCGCTAGTTAGCCGCTAATCTGATGTGGACAACTCTTGCTCTTATTGAGAAGTGAGACACACTCATGTATGCTAAGAGTGGGCATTAAGAACAGAGCCTCATACTTGCATTAATGATCGAGATGAAAAAGTCCTCAAAAGGGTGAGATGAGATGAAAAGGCTAAGAAGGTTGGCTAGAAAGTGTTTGGTGAAAAAGATTATGGGAGAGGTATTATTAATGAATGGGATGTAAAGAAACTTAAGAATGAACGTGCCTTAAAAAGGGAAGGAGAGATGGCCAAATGGGATAAACATCATCTCTTGAGAAAAGGTTGGAACATAGGGATAAAGAGACACTTAGGGATGATGGTGTCTTGAAAGGATGAAGAGATGGTCAAATGGGGTAAACATCATCTCTTGGGAAAAGGCTGGAACATGGTTGATGGAATGATGTTCAAGTCTAGCAGAAGGAAAATGGAAAATGGAGGGTTAATGATGGTGATAGAAATCCAAGGTTTCCTCTCCTTTTGCCTAACCCGCCCAAGTGGGTTTTCGGACTAGTTTTTATTCTCTCTTTTTTTTTATATTCTCTCAAAGACCATTTTATTAAACGACGAAACTCTCTAAAGTGAAAAATATTGGGCCGGGCCTCGAAGAGGTTCTCCTACGTATCCAAGGTTGAATCAGGCCAGTCGTAGTTCTTTAAGCGCAACTTTGAAAGGGTAGTGACTCGAGGAAGGCTTAATTGTTCGAAAAGATGGTTATGAAGGCAGGTTATGGATGGTTATTAAAAGATGGGGAAGGTTATTGAAGGTTGAAAGGTTTCACGAGGTGTATGGATGATGAGGTGAAGGTTTGAGATCAATGAGATTATTTTGATGTGTATGACTCTTATTTCCACCTTCTAGTTTCTTATTCTCCCTCTTTCCTCTTTCCTCTTCTTTTCTTTTTTTTTTTTTTTTATTCTTCCTCCTCTTTTCTTTTTCTTCTTTTTTTTTTTTGCATTCCTCCCTTTCATTCTTTTTTGCTATCTCTCTAAACCTTTTTTTTTTTCTTTTCTCTCACATTTCTTTTTTGCTCTAACTTTTTTTTTCTATCCCTTTCAACTCTTCTCTTTTCTTTTGAATCTTTTTTTTCGAACTCCTTCATGGGTTGTCTCATGTTCTCCTTTAGTCATAACACACCTTTTGGTTTAATGAATGAAAGGTTGAGGTTTGATGGAAAAGGCTAGAAATGTAAATGATAGGTAGTAAGTGGTAGGTCGAGATTGGATGAAAAGACGTTGGTAATTTGGTTGGTGAAATGAATGTGAGGTGGAAGCTCCCTGTCCTCGGCATATTTGGTTAAGCTGCGACATTTCTAATGAGGAGTGTTCACTTTAGAGAGGTTATTGGACTTGGTCTTTCCTGACAAAACTCTCTCCTTTTGCCTAGCCCGCTGGAAGGGAACGCACGCTGACTTCTCTCATGAATTTTATTCTCTCCTTTTGCCCGATTTGCCTCAATGAGGTCTTCAAACCGGTCACTCTATAGTTTTTCACTCTCTTTTTTTCAATTCTATTTTTTTTTTTTGAATTTCTCTCTTTATCTCTCTAACCCTGGATTCAGGAAAATGAAAAGATGGAAACGACATGTAAGAGAAAAATGGGAAGATAAGAGAAGGTGAATTTGCCAGACTTGGTTTGTAAGGATGGTGAATGGACGAGGAAATTTTCAACTCAAATCAGAAGTACAAGCACAAAATTCTATTAGAACAAATAGCAACAAGAGCAATTGAATTCAAGGAATGAATTAAGAACTAACTCTCAACTTCTAGCAGACTCCACAAGTGAATGCTTAAAATTCAGGAATATAGCTAACTCTAAAGCTCCCTTGATGATGTGTCCTCCCTGTCTTCTTGTTGGGAATCCATGATCTATCTGGCCCTTTGTGCTGCTTTTGGTAGAAGCAGTTTTCCCTGAATGAATCACGTCCTTAATCTTATTCTTCAAAGTCCAAAAATTCTCTGTGTCATGTCCCTGGATCTATTGTAATTGCAGAATTTCACGTCATCCCAAAATTCCCTTTATTGTTGGCTTAGGCCTTGACCTTGACTTGACACTAGGAAAATGTAAAAGAACCCATCCTAATGCATGTATGACCTAAATGACCTATATGGGATTTCCTAAAAATGAAAGATGCTCATATCTGACTCGAGAGAGACTCACCCAGGACATGGGTTTGACTATGCTAATTGACCTACCTAGGATGCAAGACTTCTATATGCTGACTTAAGGAAAAGACTTACCCACGACATGGGTCTATATGCCCTAAATTTTATATGAGACTTCCTAAAATGCAAATGCATATGTGCTGACCTAGGAAGGCTACCTTATGAAATGGATAAACATTAATCTTCCTAGAAAAAGAAAGACTCACACGATACGACTACACGAGAAAAGACTGATGGAGACCATCCAGCAAGTCCAGCAGCAGATCAAGCATCACCAACAGCGGCAGACCAGGAGTATGGAGATGATTCAATAACAGCTGCAGCTCGGGCAACTTCCACATCATCTTCATCACCCAAGGAGGCTACCCCATCAACTTCAGCACCAGCATTATCACCAGCAAGCCTTGTTGTGCTAAACTCAGCAGTTGTTGGAGCAATTTCAGCAGAAACAGCAGGCTTCCATCCTTAGCAGCAGATCAAAGATACTTTACCAGCCACTAGCCCACCAACATCATCCATCCAGGCTTGCTACACCTTAGTAAGGCAAGTCCTGGCCAGCATAGCCATCCATCCCACAAGCATTGGCCATTCAGGTCAAATCTAGTTCCTAGCAAATCCAGCCCAGGCAGGCATCATTCTCAATTCTGTATCTCTGGATTGAGTGAGATTCAGCCGCAAGTCCCTAGGAGATTTTCGTTCCTTGACATGGAATTTTCAAGTCCCAAACAAGTTCCAACATGTTCAAGCAAGGAGGCCATAAGTTACAAGCACCAGAACAAGCAACCCTGCCATGGTTGTTTATTATCAGTTTTTCCAGAACCTTAGTTCTGAGGCCAAGTTATTTTGTTCAGCTACAATGAGGGTTATTTAAGTCTTTCCCAGCCTTCCTTAAGCTTATGAGATTACATCCAGCGTAAGAAAAGTCCGGGAAAGTTACTAAGGTAACTTAGGAATACCCTCCCAGCTAGGAAAGGCCCTGATTTGTCAAAATTCCAACCTTTGGGGTTTTGGTCCAATCAGAAACCAGCTTTGTTTTCCTTTTTATTTTCAATTGTATCCGGGTTGTATTAGTTAGTATAAGATGTAATGTAATGTATTTTGGTTTAGTTCAGCAACTAGATTATCAGGGAGATTAGCAGGTTACTTTAATTAAGTGTCTCTAATCAAACTATATTAGGATTAGCTATATATAGGGATGTATTCAGTAACTTGCAAAACTAATCGGTGATATTTTCAATAGCATTTTGGGTGCCTTAGTTGAGCCTCTCGTTTGTGAGTGTAAGCAAACTCTTATTTGGGTTGAATATACTTCAGGATCTAGGAGTTAGCATTCCTAGTGGTGTGTGTGGAGCTTGATTGCTTCAGTGGTGGTGTGTCTGTATCTGCTGAGGTAACTAAGTCCTTTGCCCTTGTGTTTATTCTATGGTGTGTCAGTATCAGAGTGAATACAAGTTTATCATTTTCATTTTCCATCGGTTTGCCATCCAGTCCAGCTAATTGCATCCAATTAGCTTTGTTTGAAGTCATCTGTAGTGTGTGTGTTTCTATGTGGTGTATTATAAGTTCAATCCTCTGATCTCTGTGAGGTTGCACACATCATCTTGGTATCAGAGTTGTGTTCTATCTTGGAGTGTGTTGTTTGTGATTATTTGAAATGGCCAGAGCTAGTAGAACACCTCAGGAAGTCTTAGAACAGACCTTGAAAGAAAAAGAGGAAATGAAGCAAAAAATGAAATTTTTGAGTTAGCAACTACAGTATTATATGAGATTACATAAAACTGAGCTTAATAGGGAGACTGGCGAAGAGTTGGTGGAAGGAGTAGGTGAGAATCCTTTCAGTCTGACAGGAAGAGGAGGCCGAGGTCCTAGGCCTACACATAGAAGGAGGAGATATGTTAGGAGATCACCTAGGATCTGCGAACCAAAGGAAAACAGTGAGAGTGAAAGGGAGGAAAGGAGGGAAGACAGGAGGATAGAGAAGTTAGATTTCAAGATTTATATACCTGAGTATGCAGGGGAGTTAAATCCTGATGTTTTCTTAGATTGGTTACAAACTGTGGAGAGGGTTTTTGACTTGAAAGAAGTTTCAGAAGAGAATAAGGTGAAGTTAGTAGCCTTAAAACTGAAAAAGTATGCTTCTACTTGCTGGACTAATCTGCAGAGAAGAAGAATGGAGATTGGTGAAGATAGGGTGAGCACTTGTGTTGAGATGAGACAGAAGTTGAAAGAGAAGTTCCTTCCAGACAACTATATGAAGGAGAACTACTCTAAGTTACAACATTTGGTGTAGGGAAACAAATTTGTGGAGGAATATAACAAAGAGTTTGAGCACTTGCTTTGGAAATGTAATATGCAGGAGAATGAGGTGCAAACTTATATTAGGTACCTTGCAGGTTTGAATGACAATATTAAGAATGTTATTGAGCTGCAGGTTTATGATTCACTTGATGAGCTAAGCTCTTTGGCTCATAAGGTGGAACAACAGAAGAAAGCTAGAGTGAAGGAATACAACAACAGATACCCAACCAAGCCCTATACCCAAGCCAAGCCAAATCCCTACAGCAAGCCCTACAATCCCCCACAAAGAACCTATTCACCCCCACCCCCACCTCAAGCCAGATATCCAGCCCCAAGACCACCTCAAAATCAACCACAAAATGCCCCACAAAGAACCCCAGCCCCTACCAGTAAAGCCTTTCCAGAAAGAAGATGCTTCATGTGTCAAGGGCTTGGGCACATAGCATCTGAATGTCCAAACAGAAGAGCAATCACCTTGGCTAAGTTTCAGGCAGCTCTTTTGCTTGATCTTGAGCCTTGTGATGAAGAGGACCAGTATGAAGAGTCCCATGGAGAACCTATATATGATGGAGAAGAGGTTGAAGCAAGTCCTGATGAAGGAGAAATGCTTGTGATTAGGAGGATCTTGAGCAGTTCAGTAGTATATGAAGGAGCAGAAAGTTTTCCACACCAGATGCACAGTTGGTGGGAAAATTTGCCCTTTGATCATTGATGGAGGCAGCTGCACCAATGCAGCCTCTGAAACCATAGTGAAGAAGCTCAATTTGGCTACCAACACCCATCTAGCCCCCTATACCATACAGTGGTTAAACTAAAGTAAAGGTATCAATATCTCTTCTAGATGCCTTGTCAATTTCTCAATTGGTTCAGGTTATAGAGAAGAAGTTTGGTGTGATGTGATTCCTATGGATGCGTGTCACCTATTATTAGGGAGACCTTGGATGTATGACATATCTGTTAGCCATAATGGGAGAGCCAACACATATTCCCTTTGTTTGAACAGCAAGAAAATTACCCTTACCCCTCTTAAACCATTCCAGCTCACAAAAAGACCCAAGAACCTTATTGTTGAGCCTACCCTTGATGTCCTTTTGCCAGCTGAACAGCATGAGTTCAGTGAACAAAGTGGAATCATCCTGCTTGACATTGAGGAAGAGCTACCCCCACAAAATGACAACCCCTTATTTCAGCCTATCCTAAACCAATACCTACAAGTTTTTCCTGAAGAAATGCCCCCAGGCCTACCCCCTAAGAGAGACATACAGCACAACATAGATCTTGTTCCAGGATCTGTCTTGCCAAATAAACCTGCTTACAGAATGACCCCAGTTCAGACAAATGAGATCCAAAGATAGGTTGATGAGTTACTGGAGAAGGGAATGATAAGGGAAAGCTTGAGCCCCTGTGCAGTACCCGCCTTATTGGTGCCTAAGAAGGATGGCAGTCAAACAATGTGCATTCACTGTATAGCTATTAACAAGATTACTGTTAAGTACAGGTACCCCATTCTAAGGCTTGAAGATATGCTAGATGAATTGCATGGATCAGTGGTGTTTCCCAAGATTGATCTGAGAAGTGGCTATTACCAGATCGGAATTTGTGAAGGAGATGAATGGAAAACAACTTTTAAGACTAAAGGAGGGTTATTTGAGTGGTTAGTCATGCCTTTTAACCTGACAAATGCACCAACCACATTCATGAGGCTGATGAACCAGGTTCTAAAGCCATTGATTGGTAAGTGTGTTGTTGTCTATTTTGATGACATACTTATTTACAATCAATCAAAGATGGAGCATATTGACCACCTAAAGAGTGTGAAGGAGATATTGAGCTGGGAGTAGTTGTATGGGAATTTAAAGAAGTGCCAATTCTTTGCAAGCCAAGTGTCTTTTCTTGGCTACATTGTGACAGCAGCGCGGATTCAGGTGAATGAGGAAAAGGTCAAGGCAATCAGGGAGTGGCCTATTCCCAGTTCAATTTAGCAGATTAGAAGTTTTCATGGTTTAGCTTCATTTTATAGGAGGTTTGTGAGAAATTTTAGCACAATCCTAGCACCTATGACAGAGCTAGTGAAGGGCAAAAGTTTCTCCTGGACACCAGCAGCATAGAGAGCATTTGAAGAGATCAAGAGACAGCTTATGTCAGTACCAGTCTTGGCTTTACCATGCTTCTCTAAGGTTTTTGAAGTAGAGTGTGATGCTTCACGTGTTGGCATAGGAGCAGTTCTGACCCAGGAAGGCAAACCTGTTGCCTATTTCAGTGAAAAATTGAATGATGCCAAGAGAAGATACAACACCTATGATAAAGAGTTTATGTCATCATTAGAGCTCTTCAACACTGGAGACATTACCTAATTGGAGCAGAGTTTATCTTGCACAGTGATCATGAGGCCTTGAAGTTCATTCAATGGCAGTACAAACTCAACACCAGGCATGCTGCTTGGGTAGAGTTCATGCAGCAGTTCCATTTCATGATCCACCACCAATTAGGGAAGCTGAACAAGGGAGCTGATGCTTTATCAAGGAGATATTTGTTGTTGTAGGTCTTAGATGGAAAGGTACTTGGCTTTAAGCAGTTGAAAGCCTTTGTACAAGGAAGATGAGGATTTCGGTGAGATTTTCCAGAAGTGCCAGGGACACCTTCAGAGTCTGTATCATATAGACCAAGGGTTTCTTTTCAAAGGAGCAAGATTGTGTATACCCAAGAGTAGCTTCAGGGAGTTACTACTTTCAGAGGTCCATGGGGGATGCTTAGCAGGCCACTTTGGCATTGAGAAAACTCTTCTCATGCTGAAGGAGCATTACTCCTGGTCTAGAATGACAAAAGATGTGGAGCATTGGGTGAAAAGGTGAGCAATCTGTCAAGTAGCAAAGAGCCACATCCTACCTCAAGGGTTGTATACACCATTATCAGTCCCTACCAGCCCTTGGGAGGATGTAAGCTTGGATTTCATTGTTGGTCTGCCAAGATCACAAAGGGGAAAAGACTCCAGAATGGTGGTGGTAGACAGATTTAGCAAGATGGCCCATTTTATTCCATGCCACACCATAAATGATGCAGTAAAAGGGGCAAAGCTATACTTTTAGGAAGTAGTGAGGCTTCATGGAGTCCCTAAGAGCATGGTGCCTGATAGGGATGCCAAATAACAACACAACATGCCATCCATAGACTAATGAACATACCGAGGTGACCAACATGACACTTGGAACTCTATTGCGATCACTGATAAACACAAATAAAATAGGATGGGACACTCTTTTGCCCCATGCTGAATTTGCATTCAATAGAGCCCCTACAAAGGCAACTGGTCTTTCCCCATTTCAGGTGGTATATGAGAGAAATCCTATCACTCCTTTGGATTTATCTCCACTAACCAATTCTGTAAAGTTTAGTTATGAAGCAGGTACACATGTAGAGATGATCAAGAAGCTTCATCAGCAGGTTAGAGAGAAAATCATTAAATATTTTGAGCAGGCAGCTACTTCAGCCAACAAGCACAGGAGAAAAATGGTTTTCCAGCCAGGATATCTAGTATGGATACACCTAAGGAAGGGCAGGTTTCCAACAAAGAGGAGAGGCAAGTTAGTTCCAAGAGCAGATGGCCCATTTGAAGTCTTGGAGAAAACAGGAGACAATGCCTACAAGTTGGATCTTTCAGAGGATTATGGAGGGAGTGCCACCTTCAACATTGCAGATTTAAGGCCCTATTTTCTAGAGCATGAAGACCTCCCAAGTTTGAGGACCAACTTTCCTCAACCTGGGAAGGATGATGGAGACCATCCAGCAAGTCCAACAGCAGATCAAACATCACCAACAGCAGCAGACCAGGAGTATGGAGATGATTCAGCAACATCAGTCCACATCATCTTCATCACCCAAGGCGGCTACACCAGCAACTTCAACACTAGCATTGTCAGCAACAAGTATTGTTGTGCCAAACTCAGCAGCTGTTGGAGAAATTCCAGCAGAAACAACATGCTTCCATCCTCAGCAGCAGATCAAAGATACTTCAGCAGGCACCAGCCCACAACATCATCCATCCAGGCTTGCTACACCTTAGTAAGGCAAGTCCTGGCCAAAGACCATCCATCCTACCAAAGATTGCCAATCAGTCAAATCCAGGTTCCAAAGAAACTACCAAGGTGCATCTTTCTCAATTCTGTATCTCTGGATTGAGTGAGATTCTGCCCAAAGTCCCTTAGGAGATTTTTGTTCCTTGAAATGAAATTGTACAGTTCCAAGCAAGTTCCAGCTTGTTCAAGCAAGGAGGCCATAAGTTACAAGCACCAGAACAAGCAACCTTTCCATGGTTGTTTATTTATCAGTGTTTCCAAAACCTTAATTCTAAGGCCAAGTTATTTTGTTCAGCTACAATGAGGGTTATTTAAGTCTTTCCCAGCCTTCCTTAAGCTGTTGAGATTACACCAGCTTAAGAAAAGCCCGGGAAAGTTACTAAGGTAACTTAGAATTACCCTCCCAGCTAGGAAAGGCCCTGATTGGTCAGAATTGCCAACCTTTGGGGTTTTAGTCCAAACAGAAGCCAACTTTGTTTTCCTTTTTATTTTTCAATTGTATATGGGTTCTATTAGTTAGTATAAGATGTAATGTAATGTATTTTGGTTTAGTTCAGCAACTAGATTATCAGGGAGATTAGCAAGTTACTTTAATTAAGTACCTCTAATCAAACTATTTTAGGATTAACTATATATAGGGATGTACTCAGCAGCTTGCAAAACTAATCAGTGATATTTTCAATAGCATTTTGAGTGCCTTAGTTTAGCCTCTCGTTTGCGAGTGTCAGCAAACTCTCATTTGGGTTGAATCTACTCCAGTATCTAGGAGTTGGCATTCCTAGTGGTGTGTGTAGAGCTTGATTGCTTTAGTGGTGGTGTGTCTGTATCTGCTGAGGTAACTAAGTCCTTTGCCCTTGTGTTTATTCTATGGTGTTTTTGTATCAGAGTGATTACAAGTTTATCCTTTTCATTTTCCATCGGTTTGCCATCCAATCCAGCTAATTGCATCCAATTAGCTTTGTTTGAAGTCATATGTAGTGTGTGTGTGTGTGTTTCTTTGTTGTGTATTGTAAGTTCAATACTCTAATCTTTATGAGCTTGCATACATCAAAGACTCAATGACTCACCCATGACATGGGTTTACACTAGACTTCTTTAAAAAAGACAGGTATCTACATGACGAATCTAGAGACATACTTACCCATGACTTAGACCTTATACTAGAATTTCTACAAAAAGAAAAACACTTGTACGCTAACTCTAGAGAACGACACACCCATGACATAGGTTTGTAATCAACAACCTTAAAGTGAAAGACACATGCTGACTTAGGGAAGGACCTACCCATGACTTGGACCTATATGAGATTTTCTAAGGAATGAAAACACTTACCTGCTGACTCAAGAAATGACCTAACGACCCACCCATGGCATGGGTTTTACTTTGGACTTTCTAAAAAAATGAAAAGACTCACATTGACTTAAGAAAGGATTTACCTGTGACACGGACCTTACATGCGACTCTCTAACTACTGAAAGACCCTTACATGCTAACCCGAGAAACGACTCAACGACTCACTTATGATTTCCAGGACCTAAACCCTATATGTGGCTTCTTAAAGAATGAAAAACACTTACACAATGACTCTAGGACTTACCCATGATCTGGGTTTACATTGAACTTTCTAAAAACGATAAACATATATTGACTCAAGAAAAGACTCGCTTATGACCTAGACCTTGAATGAAAACTTTCTAAAGAATGCAAGACACTTACATGCAGACACTAACACAAAGACTCATCCTAGACCTAAGTTTACATTTGCAAGACACGTGTTGAAAGAATCACCCATACACTGACTCTAAAACAAAGACCTACCCATGACCTGGGTACACATGACCTCCTAAAAAATAAAAGACACATGTTTGGTGACTCTAAACCGAAGATTCTAAAATAAAGACACTTATTTACTGACATTGAAATGCAAGACACTTACATGCAGACTCTGACTTGAGGACACTTACATGTTGACCCTAGAATAAAGACTGACTCATAACTTGGGCTTACTAGACCATATATGATACCTCCTAACGTGCAAGACATTTATTAACTAACTCAGGGACGCGTAACCTCTATACAACTCTGGGACAAACCTCAACACTTTTTTACAACAAGAGCATTATAAAGGGCCGGATAAAGTCAAACATAGCGAGCTGGCATAAATTGGAAAACGCAAGTGAGTATTTCTCAATTCGGATGGGCTCAAACCACAAGTCGATCGTTTTAAAGAGAATCTGCCACTTGAACTAACGAACTTATGTTAACTCAAGCTGCGTTGGCTATTATACGACCCAACATATTTATTTATCTAACTCGAGGAAAGTGGATGTCGTAAAGGACCGAATAAAGCCATCAAAAGGTGAGTTAAAATAGACTTATAAACTTAATTATTAAATCCAACATGGATGGGCTTGCCAACGGGCCGGCCATGGATTTTGTTTTAGATTTAATAATCGAATCTATAAATTTATTTTCTCTAACCTTGAGACTAGTACGCGGGCTAGAACAACACACCCTGACTTTGTTTAATTATTAATCAATTTTATTTAGACCCAAAATAAGAGAATACTGAGAAGGGTCGAATAAAACCATCAAAGGTGAGTTAAAATGAATCGATAAACAAGGCCAATTAACCCTTAAAATGAATGGGCCTCATGATCTAGCGGTCATAAAATTTAAGGTTAATTAATCGAGTTTATAAACTCATTTCTTCTCAGACCCAATGATTATTACGCGGACTAAAACAACATCTCAAAATTAGGTTCGACTCTAACAAAGACACGCAAACACAAACACATATTTACACTTAACAAAGACTCAAGACACGTGTTAACAAAACCCTAATAAAGACTTAAACACGTATTAACAAAACCCTAACAAAGACTTAAACACGTGGCAAAGACTTGACAAACTCGAACACCTAACAAAGACCCAATAAACTCAAGCGTGTGGCAAAGACTCAACACTCATAAATACGTTGTACAAACTCAAACACGTGGTTACACAAACACATGCACAAACACATACACATACACATACACATACACATGCACATGCACAAACACATACATATACACATGCATAAACACATACACATACGCATACGCATGCACGAACATATACACATGCACAGACTCATACACATGCACATACACATGCACAAACACATACGCATGCACGAACACATATACATGCACAGACACATGCACAAACACATACGCATGCACGAACACATACACATGCACATACTCATACACATGCACAAACACATACGCATGCATGAACACATACACATGTACAGACACATGCACAAACACATACACATGCACAAACATATACACATGCACAAACTCATACACATGCACAAACACATATTCTCACATAGTCTACAACATACTTTATCTACTTTACGTACCTAACTCTATATGGACCCCTAGGACAACTGATCATTATAAAGGGCCGAATAAAGCCAAACATGGCGAATTAGGACCGAGTATGGGAGTACAAGTCAGTGTTTCTCTATTCGGATGGGCCCCATCCACAGGCCGACTGTTTTAAGGAGAATCCGTAACTTAGACTGCCTACATAGACCAACTCGAGCCATGCTGACTATTACACGGACTAACATAATGATCGACAACACTGACGGTCCGACACTTTTCTATACATTTTTTGTTCTATTTGTTTAGGAAAGTGAATATCGTAAAGGACTGGATAAAATCAACAACAAGCGAGTTGTAATTAGTTTATGGACATAATTGTTAAATCCAATATGGTTGGCCTAACCACGGGTCGGCCATAAGTATGATGGAGTCAATAATTAAACCGATAAATCAATTTACTCAAGGCTAGTGACTATTACCTAGTCTAAGACATTATCCGCTAACTTTGTTTGATTTATTAGTCAGATTGTTTGGACCTAAAGACAACTAATCATTACAAGAGGCCGAATAAAGTCAAACATGGCAAATCAAGCCTAAGTCAAGGAGCACAAATCAGTGTTTCTCAATTCGGATGGGCCCCATCCACAGGCCGACCGTTTTAAGGAGAATCCGTAATTTGGGCTACCGACTCAGACTTAATTCGAGCCATGTTGACTGCCATGTAGACTAAAATATTGATTAACAGGACCGATGACCCTTCTTTCTATTCCGCTTTTTTATATATTTAATTACCGAAAAGCAAGTATCATAAAGGGTTGGATAACACCAACAACGGGCGAGTTAGAATTGATTTATGGACTTAATTACCAAATCCGATATGTTTGGGCCTAACCACGGGTTGGACAAAAGTGTTACAGATTCGATAATTAACTCGATAAATTAATTTACTCTGGCCCGGTGACTATTATGTAGTCTAAGACTTTACCTACTAACTTTGTTTTGACTTTTAATCCGGTTTATTGGACCTTTGTTAGTGAGAAATTGTAAAGGGCCTTATAGAATCATCAAAGGCGAGTTGAGTTTACTTTATAAACCAAGATAATTAAATTTTATGGATAAATTTTTGAGGTTAATTAACCTAGTTCTTAACATGACTCTTCTCAGCCCAAGGACTACTATATGGACTAGAACAACACTCCTAAACTTAGGTCGACTCTTTACAACAAATTAATCGTACATTTCATGAATAATACTTTGTAAAATCACTTTCCCTTCACTTATGCATTTCATGAGTCCTTGAATTAAACCTTTAAGAGTGAACAACCACTTGTTCCAAACTCTTCTAAATTTAACCCAATTTGCTCATTTAAATGTTAGGCTCGGAAGAGACTGATTTATGCAACTATTATTTAGAAATATAAGAAGAATGCCCTAAACTTGCATCGATACATTATAAAACCATGTTAGGCATAGTTTCTCCAATCTCCGATGTGTTTTGGTTCGAAAAGCCAAGACAAAACCAAAAGGAAAAGAAAGAAAGACTCCGCCTGCGAAACCCAAGAATGGATTCGGGGGTAAGGCTACGAACTCGAAAAGTAAACCTTAAGAGTTCGCCTCTCACAAAAGGAAAGACTCTACTTAAAGTTTAAAGGTGTGCTTTTGATAAAGTTTGGAAGGGAAATAAATAAGAACTTTATAGAATTAGTTTATGGAACATGCAAATGAATAAAAGAAAGAAAGATACATCATATACAACAATTTATTTACATAAGGAAGGAACACTTAAGAGCTTACATTATGCCTTTTGAAGGGAAGCCTTGCCAAACCTTTGGTTGTAGTGTTTGAAGCTCACTTGAATTAGCCTTTGAAAGACTTGATTACTCCTCTAGAATATGCCAAAGTAGTGTCAAGAAAATGGATATAAAAGATGATAGAAAAAGTCATGAGAAAAGGGTATAAAAAGACTCTTTTTGAGGTGTTTTGGATAGTAGAAAGGTTAGGCTTTTTGTGGAGTTTTTAGGGTTTTATGGAGGGATAACGGGAGGTAGGATGGGAATTGAGATAAAGGGGCTTAAAGGAGTGGAGAGATGGAAATAATAATAGTAGGAAAGTGATGGAGAAGGATAGGAAAAAGGTAGGAAAAAAGATAGGAAGAAACGCTCTTTTTGTGGGTTTGTAGTGGTAGTTTTATGATGTTTTTGGGAGGTTTTATGGGAGATTTATGTAGGAATATGAGATGGTAGAATAAGAATATGGATTAGTGGATTGAAGAAGATGGAGGAATGGACATTATGAAAGTAAGAATATGGTGGTAAGGTGATAGAAAAAGGAGTAGGAAAAAGGGCCTTTTTTATGGTGTTTTTGGGATGTTTTGGGATGCTTTTGTGAGGGTTTTATGTAAGAATGGTAGGGATAGTATGAGAATAGGGGTTAAGGGGTTTAAGAGGATGAGGATAGAGAGATTAGGATAGCAAGATAATGGTGGAAAGGTGATAGGAAAAGAGTTGTAGAATGATGATATTAGAATAGAGATTAGTAGGGAGTGATGAGAGAATGGAAGAATGGATGAATGGGAGTGTAGGAGAGGAAGAATGAGTGAATGATTGAGTGAGTTTGGCTTCATCAAGGGGAGGTATTTATAGGTGATGGAAGGCTTAGGATACATGCATATACAATCACATACATCGACTCTTGCAAGTAGTAGTCAAATGCACAAGTTACTAGGCAACAAGGGGAAGTGTTTTGGAGTGGACGGCAGCACGTGGGTGAATGTATTTGGTGTGAGCAGCCTCAAGGCCGACCGACTTTCAATTGAGGGAGGATGAACCTTGTGCTCGTTCATACATTCTTGGACGGTGAGGGTTTGAATGGAATGCATTCGAAGTTAGCTGTTCACCCCATGGACGGTGGGGGTTTATATGAGCTCAAATGAGTGCTTTTGTCAGGATTTGAACTTGAGACTTATTTGGAGCTTCTTTGCATGTGTCCTTTACATAATTTATGCATGGTATGCATGGATAAATGAAGCTTTTTTCTTACATAAAGATTGTGGATGCAATAAGCGAGATCATCCACATGTAATGATGCATGCATTTGTATCCAAACTTGTGCATGTAGAGTGCATGCGACCAAGTGTCCCAGCTTATCCTTGTCTTGGCTTGGCTTCCCTAATTTCCGAATTCTAACTAAAGTACATAACTAAATTTTATAAAAAGGAAATAATAAAAATTACATTAACGGTATACAAAACTATGCAAAAATTCGATGTATGAACTAGCTTATCGACCAACATCTTTTTCTTTATTTCTGCTTCATTTATATAGATATGCTATACATTTATGTGCCAAAATCCGGTGTCAACACAAGGTAATTTTGGAAACCTCCTTTTTTATGCTTACTTTAATCTGAAAAATGAGGAAGCACGAATTTATGTTCCATGTCTTGTCGATTTTCATTATTTTCAACATTCTTTAAATTGATGCGTATGTATGACTTCATGATGGCCCTTTTTATTTATGCATTTTGACTGAGAACCCAATTTGTAAAATGGATTTGAAATAATCAATTTCGGCCCGTAGTTTAGATGAAAAACTGCGGCGGGTTTTCTTTTATTTGGCCCAGACACTTTCGGCCCAACTGACAAAGGAGACGACCTACTTGAGGAGTAAAAACCCCCGCGGGTTTTTTGCTGTTTTATGGGTTGTCTCAAATTTCGTTGGGTGATAAGTCATTTTTATATAGAGTTTTTAGGGCTCAAAACACTTTTATTTCACACTTTTTATATCTGAAATCTCATATTTTTATGTCAATTTCTATGATTTATACACTTGATCGCGAGATTGGTACATTTTGCAGGAAACATTGGAATTATATCAAAAAGCATGAAAAGTTGAAGGAAAATTGTGAAAAATCAAAGAAAATTGAAAAAGAAGTTGAAGAAGAAGAAAAGAGAGAAGAGAGAAGAGAAGGCAACCCAAGACATCCGGCCAAGCCCATCTCTAGGCGAAATAGCAGAGGCGCGGCCAGCGTTTTTAAAACGCTACCAGCGCCTCGTCCAGAAACTTTAGAAGCCGAGCAAAATCAAAACGCTACCAGTGTTTTTTGGGCGCTGCCAGCGCCAAGACACGGAAAAATTCCAGTTTTGAACTAAACGCGGCCAGCGTTTTTGAAACGCTACCAACATTTTATGCCCTAATCCGGCCGTATAAAAGGGATTCATATCCGCCATTTTGAGCATCAGAGTTTGGAGAGTCGAATATGATTAGTTTTTACGGTAGTTTAGACGAAAGTTTTAGAGAGCTTTTTAGGGTAGATTTTAGATAGTTTCTTTCCATTTAATTCACAAACATTGTTATTAGTTTAGATTGTTGATTGTGATCAAAGAACACAAAAGAGATCGATTGGGGTGACACAAAGAGATTGATTCCGCAAATTCGAACACGGTTATTTCTATTTTACTTCCATGTTTCTTTGTTATTATTCAGTTTTTGCAATGTTTACTTTCATTAATATGAGTAGCTAATTTCCTTTGTTTGGGGGATAAACTCGATGTCTTTCGATTGAATTTAAATACAGTCTCGGTGTTAGGGTATCTTTTTGTTCGTTTAATCTGTGTGAATTGTCTGTCATGGTAAAATCTGGCTAACCGCCTTTTACTTGGTATTAGGTTCTTGACAATAGAACGACAGTTTGAGTCTTGAATTGGAAAGATGTAGATTGAATAGGTTAGAAAATAGTTAGACATAATGATTCTTGCCTAGGGTCAATTTATAATCAGTTCTTTGTATTTGTTTGGACTAGATAGTTAGAAATAATATTTAGTCTAATCACTGTAACTCACTTCGGATCGAAAGATCGATGTGATAAGGCCTAGATAGATTATAGACCCCGAATTATCTTGTTACCTGCACCAGGATTGTTGATAATTTGACTGATTGACTAGAGTGGACTCCCCTGAACACTTTTAGTTATTTGGTTGAATCCTTTAATTTCCTGCTTCCTTAGTTAATTATCTGAATCATTACCAACAAACCTTGGATCAACCTAGCATTCTTTGTAGTGAACTAGTTCAGTGTGTGGTTGAACGCAAATCCCTGAGAGAGAACGACATTTTATTACTACACAGACCCCTACACTTGCAGTACACAGACACCATATACTTTTAGGTCTGTCATTGGGCCGGAGGCGCGACCCACCTGCAAAAATAAAACCCCTGCGGATTTCAGATTTGTTGGGTCGGGATATTTGGGGTCGTTTACCCAATTTTTTTATCTTGTGGGCCGTGGCTTTGAGCCCAGTGCTTGTGCTGGGTCCAGCTAGGGCCCGAAAGATTACGCTTAGGCCCAAAGTATTAGATGAGCTCTCGATTTTAAATAGCTCCCTGAAAATTTACTTGCCTTTAGGAGGATAATGTGAAGACTCCCGGTGCCTTAAAAGACCCCCTTAAAGTGGCTGAATCGATTTCTGGAGATTTTGTGAGCAACACATTAACCGCGACGGGTCTAATGCCGTTTTGGAAATGCTTAGTGCCCTAAAGGGGTCGAACATTCCGCGTCATTGGCCGAGCTATGGTTGAAAGGTTTAGGGACACTACCAATTCCTTTCACTTGCCTGTGGGTGAAATGACTGTTACTCCCACAGATTTCGTTATGATCACCGGCCTTCCTTGGGGTGGGCAAGACGTAGTCTTTGATGCAGAGATTCCACCAATGGTCTTGGATAGATTGGGTCCAGTGTTAGCGCGCTTAGGCCAGGGGCAAGGTCTTTCGAACCTTTCTTATACGCATTTTGAAGCGGCCATCCGTGATGCAAGCTTCCAAAATTTACCTGGGAGCAACGTCATTTTATTCTCCTGCCGTACATCATTTCTGCCACCTTTTTTGCCAGCTGTGGGGACAACATTACCCTGACCTGGTTTCGAAATCTTCTGGACCTTAATAACGTTCGGAACCTGAATTGGGGCAAGGCGGCCTACGCAAACTTCATTCTCTGGCTTCGCCGATGCGTCAGACTTTCGCAGGATGATGATTCGGTCTATCTCCATGCGACTCAGACTCGCTACCAGTATGGCCCTACTTTGTGGATGGTGCTCGAGGTATGCACTCGAGACTCTTCTCTTGGTAATACTGACGATCTTTTGCTCTTTCCTTAACTTTATGCTTATTGATGTATGCACAGACCTAAACCAAATCAGAGTGCACTAATCTGGGCATACATCTAACGTAAGAAACACCAAGGATCCAAAACAAACAAGAAAAGATAGATAAACATTCACTCATCTAACGAGGGCAAGGACTCTATTACCTCAATGGATACAGACACACCACCATTGAAACAACCAACCTCTACACACACCACTAGGAATGCCAATCCTAGATACTGAAGTAGATTTAACCGGATGAAAGTTTAACGTCACTCACAAACGCACAGGAGCAAGGCTCTACTGATTTCATAAACATTCACTCATATTTCATTGATTGATTTCTAACTATTACAAGGGTGCTTATATAGACATACACGGCTGAGAAATAAAACAAAGGCAGCAAGCAAGTAGGCACACTAGCAGGCTGCTTTAATTGTCTAATTTGAGCATTCCTAATCATGAAGAAAGCTCTAATCAAGCTTAATTAATACTAATACATAATAGCTCAACTAATAGATAACTTCAGCAGATGGATCTCGCCCAAAAGGGTGGCAACGATGACTAATTAGAACAAAACACATGGCACTTCTCCATTGGGTGATCTCTCTTCACTTGGATTCCAATCTGTGGCTGCCAATTGATATAATAATGTTGGTGTGCTTCTTCAAACAGCTGAGAGTTCCTGGGATGTCCAAAGGGGAGGAAGTAACACAAACCAAGTGCAAAGATAAAAACAACCTTGCTGAATTAACCAGAATAATAAGTTGTTCTACAATAAATGTTCTTAGTGCAAGGTCTGATTGCATAGGCTGTGTAGGATGCAATCAAACTCCAAATTGATCAAACTTGGGCTCTTTGGAAATCTTATTCAATGGCCCACAAAAGTCTCCAAGGGAAAAAGTTGAGGAGAAGTCGAGTTCAAGATGAATAGACCCAAATAATCCTTTAAGATCAAAGCTGCCCAGAACACTCTTCCCTGACATTCCCGGACTGATTGAGCTGTAGAACATGTCCCTCAAATTCAGTCACGTACACGTTTTGAACAGTATTAGAGGACTTATTAAGGGAACTAATGGATTTGAAATCAACCATTTTGGGCACCAAATGAGCATGTACGAAACAAAACACTACAGCTTGTAAAACTGATTTTTCTTGGGAAAAACGGCTTGTAAAATGCTTTGCTGGGAGTGATCCACACAAGCTTTGATCCTCAAAATTGGCTGAAAATTATGATAAATTATAAGGATCATGACTGCAAAATTTCAAGTTAATTGGACTTGAAGTGAGGTATGTGAATTTTTCCCAAAAATTAAGTCAAGGCATGATGAACATACATCACTTATGCAGTCGTGGGCGTATGTGTACATTCTGCCTTTGGGTATCCAATCGAAGAAGGACAAAACAGTTCCGACTACTGAACGCTAGACTGCTGAGGGCATTCATGGGAAAAAATTCTAGCCAGACAGTCTTGATCACATTTGCCATGTGCTGGATGACCTTGCACCGGTATTTATTTATGCCTCATATCTTTCTTTTATTTTCCTCCATTCTTGAACTAACTCTCTTCCTTTCATAGAATCAAGTGAATTGGCGTCCTTGGTTGGAATTCAACGTGGAAGGGCTTCTTACTCCTTTGCACTTGGTGGAGCATGACACCTGTCTTCGCTTTCTGATGGAGGGACCATCAGGCTTCGCGTGGTACTTAGGGGAAAGAGCTTCGAGGCAGATCTTGGGGGGATATCCTGACCTTATTCCCCGGGATCCTCCAGAGCATATGTTCGAGCCATGGCGCATTGACCCGAGTGTTATGAGGGATCTGATTCGGGGTCAGGATTTTGACAACTTCGTGCATGATGTTTCGCAAGAGCAATTCAATGAAGAGTTCGAGCGTTACCTTAGCCGTTTGGCTCCCCGAGTGGTATGTATCCTCCTCCTTTATCTTTATTATGTCTTGGTTGATTTCTGACCATAAAGTTTACAGCTGGGGCCTTATGCCAAGGCCGTTGAGGTGGAGATTCCACCAGAGAGGAAAACGATTAGCGGTTTTTTTGGACGTGGAGAACAGCAACGAGTTTTCCATGCTTCAAGAATTTGAGCGAAAACCAGTAAATCTTCATTTTTATGTTGCTTCCTTTTTATCCCAAATGTTTCATATAGATAACCCCGATTTTGTTATCTTTTAGCCAAGATGGGCTTTCCTCCGGCAACTGACTAAGGAATGGAGCACCATGAGAAAACATCTCGATAGGATGTTTATAAGCTCGGGGAGATACCAAGGCAATGTAGCTAGAAGGGCCGATATGGAGGCCAATGCGGAATCCGTTCCTAGGGAACCGCCCCGACGTTCCACCGCAGGTGCTCTTCGCGCAGAGCCCCCACGCCGTTCTTCGGTAGGGAAATATTCTTATCGAGGGCGATCTTGGGAAGAAGTTGGTGGATCTTCTCGTCCTCCTCTAACGGCTGTACCGGAGGGTCGCGGCAAAGGTGTTCTGGTCGAAGGTCAGTACTCATCCAGTTCTCATCGTAGCAGGTCTGGTAGTAGAGATCGTCGCCCTCCAAATATGGAAGAGGACATGGCTCAGATGTCCTTGGAGTAGCCACTTGGTCAGGGAGGGTCGTATCACAGTGTTGGGTATGGTGGTGATACTCAGCCCCATTCATATTGGGTGGAGGATGATTCGGAGTCAAGCGCCACCAATCGGCCTTCGTATTCTCGCCGCACTCCAGCTTCGGTACGCTCTGCTCGTAGTGGTCGGGAGATAGTAGTGAGGGATCGTGACTCAAGTGCATCCGTGGGGTATCCAAGTGGACACTCCTGGATGGGTCCTTCATGGCCCGTGAGTTCACAAGAGTGGTCTGCGCCTCAACACTCTTGGCTAGGACGATCTGCTTCTTCTGGTCGACCAGCCTCCGGTTATGGGACCGCCCCTGTATGGCCTACACCATCTGTTGAGTGGTAGGTTCCTGATCATTCATCGTTGGCTGCTTCACAGGAGCATTCCATGTCTTCACCGTCGAGTGTACACCCTTCTGGAGCACCTTTGTCTGAACCATCGCCTCCTGTGCAGACTGCTCCCGGTCCCGATTACTATTCCTGGGACACTTATTTTGGCACGGCAGGCACTTCCAATGCTGGGACTTCACGTGCTGGTAACAATCCGGTTGAGGATAGCGGCGATTCGGGCTGCTTGTAGTAACCAAACTAATGCCAAGCAAGACTCTATGTATTTTAATGCAAGACTATTTTTTGTACTTATTATTTTTATTTTAATGCAAGACTCTTTATGAATTTTTTTTTAATCCAAGACTCGATAAATGCACGTCTTCACTTTTATTAATGCATGTTTGAATGATTTTCTACATTACGGGATTAATCCCAAATTAATTCCGCTTCCCCAAAAAGAAAATAAAATAAATGAAAACATAAAACCTAAATGTCAGAGTAAACTCGAGCAAAAATTTCAGAACCGAGTGCCATTGGACCAACGACAAGACCCAAAACATAAAAGATACATGAACTGGCCGATTTAATTCACAAAAAGCATGGCCCAAGTAATATCAGAAGGCTGATGGGCTGATCATTGAAGGCGGGCCCAATTCGCCATAAAACCCCCGAGGGTTTTCTCTTCAGCAGGCATTGGGCCTAGGCTTGGGCACGCGCGCACGTGGGTCTGGGAATATCAAAACCCTCGGGGGTTTTGATTATCCCTTTTTGTTTTTGGCTAGCCATTGTGGATAACATAAATCATGGGATGTGATGGCAACGGCTATATGATCACTTGCTGACTGTTTTGCTCCATTTTGATCATTGATGAAGGTGTATAAGCACCTCATCTTATGCATATGATCATTACTCATCATCTTCACTTTAAAGTCTTCATAAAATATTCTCCAAAAACACAAAAGTCCTCCAAATTCTCATGGCTTTTGAGAAGAAGCTTGCTACTTGGATGAGCACCTTGTCCAAGGAAGAGAAGAAAGAGCTCGAAAGGTATAAGTTGACGAGCTTGTTGAGCCTTCGACAAGTGAGGGTAAATCACGACTTCCTTCGTGCGGCTGACAGGGCCGCAAGCGCACGGTGTACATAGTAGCACGTCAAGGTCGATCCCATAGGGACTCAATTAGCAGCTCAATAAACTAATCTCTATCGCGATTGCTAAGCTAATCGGATTTTTGGGTTTGAAAAGGTCTAACATTTAATTAAAACTTATAAAGCAGGGAAAATCATTCACAAATTCTATCAAGAGAGAAAGACTTCTAGGGAGATGCTAACCTAACAACGAGTTCGATTACTAAAGTCTAGTCTGCACAATCATACATTCAAGAATGAACCAAGAATCGACAACCTCTGAATTCTATCGCCCTTTCGATGCTAAATAGAATTATTATAAACAACCTAATCAACAACTTTCGTATGCATTTTAGGTTAAACAGAATTGAAGGTCTCAAAAGGTCAGGTTATCTAATTGATTCCCTAGGTTACTACTCCTTTCTCAACTTTCGCAAGCCTAGGTAGGTAGGTTGGTAGTCAGATTATCCTAATTCACCTTTCAGTACTTCTCAGGCTAATCTCTAACTCATGAGTATTCGAGCGCTTAAAGAACACATATGAACATGGAAAACACAACCTTCTATTGATTCATAACAAGAATTCATGCACAAACTAATAATATAAAATCAAACAACATTGTTTCGGGTTACAAAACCCTAGAATTCAAAGAAACTACTCACTCATGTTCAAGAAAAGTACGACACGAGTTCCAAACATCGTGATTAATTCTCAAAAAGAAGAAAGAATCGAAAAGAAATATAATTGTGAAAAATACAACCGTCGAGTCTTTCGATCCCGGGGTGGTGTCTTCCTCGCAAGTGTTGATGAATTCTTCCCGATTCTTGATCTTCAACCTTCTTAAATTAATCTTGATCTTGGTCTTGATGGACTAATTAATGAGTGGATGATTTGATTAGGATCTATCTCTTGATTTCTCTCCTCCAAAAGGGGTCGATTAAATAATGGATTGATGATCTTATGAAGAAAACATAACCGTCACTTGTTGCCCCCTTTCTTGCGAGGCACGGCCAACACACACAGCCGCTACGGAGCGTGGCATTCCCCATGGGATGCCCGTGACAGCTTCTACCTTCCTTCCTATTTGTGCTCGGCAAAGTCCAGGGGAATTCAATGAATTGTTGACCTGGATGATATCAATTGCCTACCTCTTTCACCTTTTGATTGGGTCGAATAAGTGTTGGGCGAAAATATGGCCGGATGAATGGAGTCAATGGCCCTCTCTTGCTCCCCTCTCATTGGACCGAATGAAATGGGCTGAAACAAATGGAATTCAAGTGCCCCTCACTTTCTCCTTCTTTCATTTGCAATTGGACCGATTGAGGGAGGTTGATAGCAATCAATTTCCTCCTCCTTTTCCTCTTGTTCATTGGGCCGCAAGAATGGGTGGTAAATGAATAAAATGAATTGAGTCCACCTCTTTCCCCATTGGACTGCATGAATGCATGGAATTTATGGGCTGAAATGAGTGCTTAGCTGAATGAACTCGAATGGGCTTCTACTTCACTCCCTTTTTATTGGGCCGAAACATGGCTCTCTTTCTTCTGATTGGGCCGAGTGGAGTGGATTAGTGGGCTGAATCAATCACCTTTCCTCTTCTTTCGTTCGTGAAACAAGCTGGCCCAAGAAGTCCAGTCCACCACGGACCGGGTCTGCCACCACGGGCAGACCGTGGTGTCTACTGTCCGGGCACGCCTTGCTCATTTCTGTCCCAAATTTGTAACACGGTTCGGGTTTATCATGTAGATGCCCGTGGTGTATTCACTCTTGCCAAATGTTGAGAGAAAATTGGTGTTTTGACCTTAAAACCTATAAATTCATATTAAAAACAACACCAAGTGTAGTAGGGAAATTGGAATAAAAATTAAAGTTCACACTCAAAACTATCCCTAATTCACCATTGAAAACCCCTAAAAATGTAGTCATGAAATGCAGTTATCAGCGGCGGAGACCTTTTAGGATCTAAAAATGCATGTTTTTCGGTTCACTTTGAAGGAGTTATGTCCGCTTCCGGAGGAGTGGTCCTCAATCCTAGGGACGAATCATTTTGCCCAACTGACATCGCCTCCAACATCAATTGACGTCCACAAACAATACAAAAAGCTGTTGTGTCTTCCATCTCAGGTCGTCAAAAGTGCAATATTTGGCAAAAAAGTACACTTTCAAACCATAATTAAATAAATTCAATCTCCCGATACCTTGGAATATGACCCAGTGATACGAGTGCGAGCGCTCGTATTATGCCTCTTTGGTGAGTTTTGCTTCTATCACAGAGGCAAAAGAATCGGACCGGCAAACTTGGTTCAAATTGTTGAAGACATGTCCCAAGGCTACAACCAAGTGCCACTAATGCTTGCGGAGACCATGATGGCCTTAGACGACCCAGATCCAGAACACGAATTTCCTGGAAGCCCCCTGCTACTTCAGGTATTTCTCTCTTCTTCCTTTTTTTTATCTCTACTGATCATAAAACCCCCGCGGATTTTACATTTTTTTTCGTTAGTTTGGGATAATTGGCATGCATTTCTGACCCTTGCTAACTTACGGACAGATCTGGTTGATGGAACACTTGAGCCTCATCGAAGAGCTCCGAACTTCTTCAGCATTGGCGAACTATTGTCAAGGAAGAGGAAGTACACCGATCTCCCCTCAGTAATGGAATGGATCGCATTCCTAAAGGAACCTCTCGACGTCACATGGTTGATCAAACGGTGGCATATTTCCGAGTATGTGACCCATGATTCACGCAACGCCTATGTGTGCCTTACCGGCTTGACGTACATGACCTTTTATTTTCCGGAGCGAGTGAGGCGGCAAATGGGTCGCAAACAAAACATCCCCGAGCTTTTGTGTGAAGCACCCGAGCTCGGTGATAGAGTCATGGCTGAAATATTGGGAAAGAAGACCAAGTCTTAGGGCTCCGCCAAAGCCGCACATATCCTAAGTTGCCAATAACGGTTACCACGGATGGATAATTGCGGCCGTTGAATCTCGCCGTGAAGGAGAGGCGAGAAGAAGACAGACATCCGTGAAGGCAAGATTCGGTCCTCGCATATCGGTAAAGGACCCCCTTGGTAAAAAAGTCTCGGTGAAAAATAAACTTGGTCCGAGGGTTGAGATACAAAAACCGAGTAGGTGGGTCTAGAAGCCCAAAGACAAAGAGAGAGACCTCAACGGACCTAGAGACACGGAGATCGATCTTGAGACCCAAGGGCGGATCTTGGGCCTAGCTAGGGGTGTCCATGGACACCCCTGATCCAGAAAAAAGTTTAAGCAGCCCATATGAGTTTGGAAGCAAAATAGTATCCATAGGTTAAGTGGACACCCCAAAAAAAAAGCCCAAAACCTTGATATAGAAGCTTGGGCCTGACGCGCGCCCATCAGCCCACTTGAGACAAATTTTTTTTTTTTATAAAATGAAGTATTCTTTCAATTTTAAACTAATTGAAAAATTTTAATAAAAAAAGTTTCTTTTCTCAATTCTCAGTTTGCAGAATCCCTACGCACACCCCAAAGGCCCAGACCACCCCTTTGAGTCTTCGATGTTCGACCCAGTCGCCCACTACCCTTCTGCCCTGCTGCCCCACGCCACGCCCCCACCGACATCCGCCACTCGGCAGCGACCACCGCAGCACCTCCCATCAGCCACCGCAGCACCGACTCCGGCGACGTTTTGTCCTGTCTTCTCGCCTGCATGCGTGATTCCGCGAGTCTGCCCTATCTCAACCAAGCGGCCGAGGCTAGGGCGCCGGCGCCGCCAGAAACCCAGCCTAACGTCCCACTCCGTCACTCCGACTCGGCGACTCCGGTGACCGGTGAACGGATATCCAACTTGTGAGTTCTCTGATTTTCAATTTTAGGGTTTACACTTTAACAGTTAAGTTAATTATTTCAATTTTAACTTGTGATTTGTGTGTGGTTTGTGAATTAGTATTTAGTAAATACTAAATACTGTAAATTACTTATTACTATCAAAGTATCAATGATTTGCTAATTTTGCTCAATAATTCAATAATGATTTGTGATTTGTGTGTGAGTGTGTGGTCACTGTGTGGTGTGTCGTGTGTGCTACTGGTAGTGAGCTACTGTTGTCACTTGTTTGTGGTTTGTGAATAATGAATTAGTAATATTTGTGATTTGTGTCTTGTGAGTTGTGAATTAGTAATAATTCAATAACTCATTAATGATTTGTGATTTGTGTAAAGTCTATTAGTAATATTTGTGATTTAGTAAATTACTATCATTGTGATTATGAATGACCGAATGTTGAGTATTTTGTTGTGATTTGTGATTGTTGTTTACTTGTTTTGTGTTTGTATGTTGTTTTTTCAGTGAGTAGCAAAGTGTTGGGTATAATATCGATCGTTCTAATTCAATTTTACGATACTACGCCTCAAAAAGAAAAGAACCGGAAAGTAGTGGACAAAATGTGGGAGATGACAATGAGGGAAATAGAGCAAGTGGTGTTGAAGCTACTCCTGAAAATGTTTGTGATTGTAGTACTCTTCCAATGGATCCTGGGTTGAGAAAAATGATTTTAGAATATCCCCCTGATTTAAGAGATCAAATAAGGAGATATTATATATCTAAAGGGCCTGTCCAACCTTGTGAGCACGATTTTCCAGCTAAATTGATTGGTGGAAGGCTTGGTCGTTTTAATCGTAAATGGTTTGATGATTATGGGACATGGTTGGAATATAGCAAAGAAAAAGATGTCGCCTTTTGTTTATGTTGTTACTTATTTGCTAATGTGAAAGAAAATTCAAGTGGGGATTTTATCAAGGAGGGGTTCTCAACTTGGAATAAGATTGACCGACTCAAGGGGCACATTGGTGATGTTAATAGCATTCATAACAGAGCTTTGAGAGATTATGAAAATTTGAGGAGACCTGCACAATCTATTCGAGTTGCTTTAGATAGACATGATGAAGAAACTAGAAGGAAATATCGTATTCGTCTTAATACTTCTGTTTCTTGCTCAAGATACTTACTACGTCAAGGGTTACCCTTTCGTGGTCATGATGAATCTAAAGAGTCAGAGAATCAAGGGAATTTTCTCGAACTTGTGAAGTTTGTTGCATGTTTGAATAAATGTATTACTGAAGTTGTATTGGATAATGCTCCAAAGAAGGAAAAGTTAGTGTCACATACGATCCAAAAAGACATTGTGAAGTCTGCAGTTGAAGAAACATTAAATACCATTATTGAAGAGTTTAAGGGCGATGTCTTTGGGCTACTTGTTGATGAATCTAGAGATGTGGCTAACAAAGAGCAAATGGGCGTTGTTGTTCGTTATGTGGATAAATTGGGAATCTTGAAGGAGCGGTTCATTGGTGTTGAACGTGTTGAAAACACTTCATCCTCTTCATTGAAAGCTGCAAATTGAAAAATTGTTTGCAAGACATAACTTGAGTTTGTCAAGTCTGCGTTCTCAAGGCTATGATGGAGCGAGCAATATGCAAGGTAAGTTCAATGGACTTAAGATTTGATCTTGAATGAGAACAAGAGTGCATTCTCCATTCATTGTTTTTCTCATCAGTTACAACTTACATTAGTAGCTCTTGCAAGGGAAAATGATTATGTTGGGGAAGCTATTTGATGAGATTACTAAAGTTGTGAATATGGTGGGAGCTTCTTGTAAAAGACATGATCTTTTACGTCGTAAACAAGCTGATAGGGTTCAAATGGCATTGAGTAATGATGAACTTGAAACTGGGCGCAGGTTGAATCAAGAACTTGCTCCTATAAGGGCAGGTGAAACTCGTTGGTCATCTCATTACAAACAATTAGTGAATATTAGTCATATGTTTGATGCTATAATGGATGTGCTTGAGTATATTCAAGAGGAAGGGGAGACATCAACTATAAGGAATGAAGCTAATGTGCAGATTGCTTATTTGATGTCATTTGATTTTGCTTTCACTCTTCAAATGATGTTAAATATTTTGGTGATCACTCATGATTTATCACAAGCTTTGCAAAAGAAGGACCAAAATATTCTAAATGCCATGAAGCTTGTTGATATCACCAAGGAGTCCTTAGAAGCAATGAGATGCGATGGGTGGGAAGCTCTCTTGGGCAAAACATATGGGTTTTGTGAGAAACATCATATCCCTGTCCCAAACATGCAAGATATAAGGGTCATTCCGGGGCGACCAAGACGTAATGTGGAGGAACGTACTTATGAGTTCCATTATCGGGTGGAAGTGTTGTATACTATTATTGATCTCCATCTTGAAGAGCTTAGACGTCGCTTCAGTGAAACTAACACCGAGCTTCTTACTTGTGTGGCTTGCGTGAGTCCATGTGATGGATTTCGTTTTTTTGATCAAGCTAAGTTGGTGAAGTTAGCACATTTTTATCCATATGATTTTAATGATTTTGATATTATTTTACTTGAGCATCAACTTTTGAATTATCTTCATGATGTGTTAGATGATGAAGCTTTTCAGGGCTTGAAACAACTTGGTGATCTTTGTAGAGTGATGGTGGATACTAAGAAGCACATTACTTGTCCATTTGTGTTTAGGCTACTCAAGTTAGCATTGATTCTCCCGGTATCCACGGCAACCGTTGAAAGAGCATTTTCGGCTATGAAAATCGTCAAGAGTCGACTTCGCAATTGAATGTGTGATGATTTTTTGAATGATTGTTTAGTGTGTTATATAGAGAAGGATGTATTTAACTCAATTACCAATGAGTCTATTATGAGTCGAGATCAAAAAATGAAACCACGTAGTGGCCAATTGTAATAGTTGACTATTGAAGTATTTGACGGTTTGTGTAATTTTTTTTTTTCAAATGTACGATGGTTATTGGTGTAAGTGGACACCCCTATTTTGGAACTCGAGATCCGCCACTGTTGAGACCACTGGCAAAGTGGAAGAAATGAAGCAAGATTAGAAGATGGAGGGAATGAAGGAACTGAAACTGCTTTGCCAGAATAATCTTTTATTTAATTACGCCTTTTTGAATTTTCTTATTTACAAGCAGTGTACTTGCATTATCAATTAATAAAAGAAGAAATATTGTTCACAATTATTGTATTCTTGCAAACTTTATTTTTCTTATACACATGAGCATTTATTGAATATACACCAAGTGTCTGAAAATTGGTTTTCTAATTGCTTGGTTGTGTTAAGTATAATATCGCTTGAGCTGATCCAAATTTGTAGGTTGAATTACATCCTCTCCATCCATAGTAGCAAGCCGAGCAGGTCCTCCTGGAAAAGTATCCTTGATCATATAAGGACCCTTCCAATTGGGTGCAAATTTTCCCCTTGGGTCATGTATAGGTACCCTTATTTCTTTAAGCACCAAATCACCTACTTGAAGTGAACGACTTTTCACCTTCTTATTAAAAGCACGAGTGATCCTACTTTAGTACACTTGCACATTATGCAACGCCCTTAGTCGCCTTTCATCCATCAACATTAACTCCTCAAACCTTGCCCTAGCCCATTCAGCTTCTGGCAATTGACTTTCCGCCACTATTCGTAGCGAAGGGATTGCTACGTCAATTGGCATGACTGCTTCCATCCCATACACCAAGGAATATGATGTTGCACCTGTAGCAGTTCGTATCGAGGTTCGGTATCACCACAAGGCAAATGCCAACTTATCAGGCCAATCTTTGTAAGTGACAACCATTTTCTCATTGATTCCTGCCACTGTTTTATTGGCCGCTTCTACAGCTCCATTAGCTTGCGGTCGATAAGGTGAAGACCGGTGATGCTGAATATTGTAGTTGGCGAGCAGAGTCTCTACTTCCTTCCCAAAATGGCTTCCATTGTCACTGATGATCTCTTGAGGCACTCCATATCGACATATGATGTTTAAGAGAATGAATTTGGCCACTTGCTTGGGTGTGAGCTTAGCATAAGAGGCTGCCTCCAACCACTTAGTGAAGTAATCAATGGCAACTAAGATGTATTCATGTCCTCCTGTTCCTGTTGGGTGTATCTTGCCAATGATGTCGATACCCCATACTGAAAATGGCCATGGTGATGTTAAAGTAGTTAGATATGATGGGGGTTGATGCTGTAGGTTGGCATATGATGTATGCCAGCTCACTAAGATCAGCGTATGGAACTAGAATGCACCATACAACTCACACAAACACAGTTGAAAGCTCAAAACACAAGAACTGTTTGAAAACAATTAGCTGGAATAGAAGGCAACCCAAAACATAATATAAAGGATAGGCTTGCTTACAACTGTTACAGACACACCTTCAGCTGCAATCAAGGGCAAAGGACTCTCACATTCATGCCTCTACAAACACACCAAAGCATGGATGATCAAGCACAGCTGACACTTGCTGGATGTTTGCCAAAATCCAGTGACAGGAGCTGTTTTAACCAAGACTGAGAGTTATAGGACACTCACAAACTTTCAGAGGTACTAAGACACTCGAGAATTCTATTGAATGAACACTGAGATGCCTTTCATTGATGGAAAACTTCAGAATATAAAGAAAACTAACAGTTTGACTAGCAGTTGCTTAAACATAAGCTTCTGTCTGATCTCCCTGATCTAATCTAAGCTACAAAGATTTAAAATAATACAACTGATTACACAACTATCTCGAGTATATTTGATAATAAAATAAAAGCAAAATACTTAGCTAAGCTCTGATTGGACCAAATGCCAAAAGAGTGGCAAAATGGACCAATGAGAGGCTTTCGTCTCTAGGGGGTAAATATTGATTTGCTGAGGTGATTCCCGCGCCAATGTTAACCTGGAAGTAATCTCAACAGGTTAATATTATGCTGGAAACACCAAAACAACCCATATGGACAAAAGGCACGGGACTTAGCCTCAGAACTAAGGTTCTGGAAAAACTAATACAAACAATCCTGCTTGGATTGCTTGTTCTTGCTTGTGAAACTTGCTGATGCCATGCTCGAACATGATGGGACTTGGCTTGGATTTGAAAATGGCATGACAAGGGACAAAAAACTCCTAGGAAACCTTGGCTGAATCTTCCTCAATCAACAGATATGACATTGAGAAAGACTGCTGCTTGGACTGTTGTTGCTGGGAATGGAGTTGGTCTGAATGACCAATACCAATGGGCTGAGTGGCTGTAGGTGCCAGGACTTGCTTTACAAGTGTGTAACAAGCTTGGGTGGATGCTGTTGGTGGATTGGTGGATGCTGGTGAGGTTGTGAACCTCCTGTTTGATGTCTGAACTGCTAAGGGACATGCTGAATAGGCTGCTGTCTGTGTTGGGATTTTGAAGCCTGTTGTTTCTACAGGAAATGCTTCCTTAGCTGCTGAGTTTGGTAAATGAGCATAGTCTCCTTCTTGTGTCGCTGCTAAAAGTGCTGGTGAAGCTCCTATAGATGCCTCTTTTACTGATGAAGCTGCTGCTGTTGGTTGTTCTTCATGATGGTCTCCATCATCCTCCCCAGGTTGAGGAAAGTTTGTCCTCAAACTTGGAAGGTCTTCATCTGTTGGGTAGTATGGTCGATGATCTGCTACATTGAATGTTGCTGAGCCTCCACACTCTTCAGATCGGTCCAACCTATAGGCATTATCTGCAATTTTCTCAAGTACTTCAAAGTGGCCATCTACTCTTGGTAGTAGCTTGCCTTTTCTCTTGCTGGGGAATTGTCCTTCCTTAGGTGGATCCAAACTAGATCTCCTGGCTGGAAAGTCACCTTCTTCCTATGCTTGTTTGCTGAAGTAGACACTTGTTTAGTATACTTGGAAATTTTCTCCTTCATTTGCTGATGAAGCTCCTTGATTTGATCTGCTTTTTTACCTGCTTCAAAACTAAATCTGACAGAAGTAGTTAGCTGAACTAAATCCAAAGGGGAAATTGGATTTTTACCATAGACTACTTGGAATGGAGAGTAGCCTGTGGCCTTAGATGGTGCTTTGTTGTAAGCAAACTCAGCATGGGGCAAAAGAGTATCCCATCCTGCTTTATTTTTGTGGTTCAATGCTCTCAATAGAACTCCAAGTGTTCTATTAGTAACCTCTGCCTGTCCATCAGTCTGTGGGTGGCAAGTGGTGTTGTATTTGAGTTGGGTGCCCAATTTCTTCCATAAAGTAACCCAGAAGTGGCTCAAAAACTTGGTATCTCTGTCAGACACCATTGTCTTTGGCACTCCATGCAACTTGACAATCTCCTGGAAGAATAATTCAGCAACTCTTGTGGCATCAAAAGTGGTGTGGCATGGTATGAAATGTGCCATCTTTGAAAATCTATCAACCACCACTATGATTGAATCCTTCCCTCTCTGAGTTCTTGGCAAACACACAATAAAATCAAGGCAGACATCTTCCCAAGGGCTGCTGGGAACTGGCAATGGTGTGTACAAGCCTTGGGGTAGGCTGTGTGACTTTGTCGATTGACAAATATTGCACCTCTTCAACAGATGCTCCACATCATTCCTCATCTTTGGCCAACTGTAGTGCTCTTTCAACTTCAGCAATGTTTTTTCTACTCCAAAATGTCCTGCTAAACTCCCTCCATGGACTTTTGAGATCAGTAGCTCTCCGAAACTGCTCTTAGGGACACACAATCTACTCCCTTTGAACAAATAACCCTGGTCTATGTGATATAGACCCTAGGGTTGCTGCTGGCACTTCTGGTACACCTGTTTAAAATCTCCATCCTCCTGATACAAAGCTTTCAAATGCTCAAAACCAACAATTCTAGTATCAAGTATATGAAGCAACATATACCTCCTACTTAATGCATCTGCTCCTTTGGTTAGCACTCCTGATCTGTGGTGGATCATGAAGGGGAATTGCTGCATGTACTCGACCCAAGCAGCATGCCTAGTGTTGAGCTTGTACTGTCGTTGAATGAACTTCAAGGCCTCACGATCATTGTGTAGGATGAATTCTGCTCCAATAAGGTCGTGTCTCCAGTGTTGAAGAGCCCTAATGATGGCATAGAACTCTTTGTCATAGGTGTTATATTTCCTCTTTGCATCGTTCAATTTCTCACTGAAATAGGCAACTAGCTTGCCCTCCTGGGTCAGTACTGCTCCTATGCCAACTCCAGAAGCATCACATTCTACCTCAAAGACTTTGCAGAAGCTGGGCAATGCTAGAACTGGTGCTGAAGTAAGCCTCTCCTTGACTTCTTCAAAGGCTCTTTAGGCTGTTGTTGTCCAAATAAAGGACTTTCCCTTCACCACTTCAGTCATTGGGGCCAAAATAGTGCTGAAATTCTTGACAAATCTTTTGTAAAATGAAGTCAGGCCATGGAAGCTCCTGACTTGCTGAATAGAAGTGGGCACAGGCCACTCCCTAATTGCCTTGATCTTCTCCTCATCAACCTGGATACCTGCTAATGTGACAATGTATCCCAAGAAGTTCACTTGGGCTGTAAAGAAGTGACACTTCTTGAGGTTGCCAAATAACTCCTCCCTGCTCAGAATAGTTAAAACCTCCTGCAAATTCTTGACATGCTCTTGTTCAGACATGCTATAGACAAGAATGTCATCAAAGTATACCACAACACTCTTGCCTATGAGTGGCTTAAGGACTTGGTTCATGAGTCTCATGAATAGAGATGCGGCATTAGTGAGGCCAAAAGGCATGACCAACCATTCAAACAAACCTCCTTTGGTCTTGAATGTTGTTTTCCACTCATCTCCCTCATAGATCTTTATCTGGTAGTATCCACTCCTGAAATCAATCTTAGAAAAGACTGTTGATCCATGTAACTCATCCAACATATCTTCAAGCCTAGGTATAGGGTACCTATACTTGATTGTGATCTTGTTAATGGGCCTACAATCAATACACATTCTTTAGCTTCCATCTTTCTTAGGCACTAACAAGGCTGGGACTGCACATGGACTCAAACTCTCCCTAATCATTCCCTTCTCCAATAACTCATCCACCTGCCTTTGTATTTCATTAGTGTCTGTTGGTGTCATCCTATAAGCTGGCTTATTAGGCGACACTGATTCAGGCACTCAGTCAATTTTGTGCTTGATATCTCTTTTAGGTGGCAAACCAGGTGGCATTTCCTCAGGAAATACATGCTGAAACTGCTGGAGTAAAGGTAAAAATAAAGGGTGGTCATTTTGTGGGGCTGAGGGTTCTTCAAGGTCTAAAAGGATCAAGTCTTTCTGTGTGCTAAACTCATGTTGATCAGATAAAAGCAACACATCAAGACTAGGTTCAAGACCTAGGCTCTTGGATTTTTTGGCTAACTGTGAGGGTTTTATGGGGGTAAGAATGATCTTTCTGTTGTTTAGGGTCAGGGTATAGGTATTAGCTTTACCACATTGGCTCATTGATCTATCATACAACCAAGGTCGACCCAAAAGCAAATGACATGCATCCATAGGTAAAACATCACACCAGACCTCATCTTTGTATGATTGACCAATTGAAAAGGCAACAAGGCATCTAGTAGAGATATGGATACCTTTCCCTGAGCTGAGCCACTGAATGGTGTATAGAGCTGGGTGGGGCTTGGTTGCCAGGCTTAACTTCTTCACCATGGTGCTGGAGGCTGCATTGGTACATCCACTGTCCACAATCATAGAGCAAACCTTCCCTCCAATAGTACACCTTGTATGAAAGATATTCTCCCTCTTCTCTTCTGCTGAGCTGCTCAGAACTCTCCTTCTATAACATCATCATCATAAAACAGATCATGTTCAGGCTCTTCATAATCTTGTTCTTCTCCCTGCACATGTTCAGGATCAATAAATAAAGTTGTCTGGTACTCAGCAAGAGTAACCATTCTCTTGTTTGGACATTCTGAGGCAATGTGCCTTAGTCCTTGACACCTGAAACATCTTCTTTCTGAAAAGGTTCTGCTGATAGGGACTGGGGTTCTTTGTGGGGGATTTTGTAGCTGATTTTGTGGGGGTCTTGGGCTGGATTTCTTGCTTGAGGTGGGGGTGGGGGTGGATAGGTTCTTTGTGGGGGATTGTAAGGTTTGTAGGGGTTTGGCTAGGTTGGTGCCTAAGGCTTGGCTGAGTATTTGTTGTATTCTTTCACTCTAGCCTTCTTCTGCTGCTCCACTTTGTGACCTAAAGAGCTTAACTCATCAAGTAAATCATAGACATGCAACTCCACAACATTCTTGATCCCTTCATTCACGCCTGCAAGGTACCTGATATAAGTTTGTACCTCATTCTCCTGCATATTACACTTCCAAAGTAAGTGCTCAAACTCCTTTGTGCACTCCTCCACTGACTTGTTTCCCTGCACAAAATGCTGCAACTTGAAGTAGTTCTCCTTCATGTAGTTATCTGGAAGGAATTTCTCTTTCAACTTCTGCCTCATCTCAATTCAGGTGCTCACCCTGGCTTCCCCAATCTCCATTCTCCTTCTGTGCAGATTAGTCCACCAAGTATAAGCATATTTCTTTAATTTTAAGGCTACTAACTTCACCTTATGCTCTTCTGAAACCTTATTTAAATCAAAGACTCTTTCTACTGTCTGCAACCAATCTAGGAAAACATCAGGATCTAACTCCCCTGCATACTCAAGTGTATCAATCTTGAAATCTAACTTCTCTATCCTCCTATCTTCCTTCCTTACTTCTCTTTCACTCTCACTATTTCCCTCAGGTTCACTAATCGTAAGTGATCTTCTAACCCTTCTTCTCCTTCTGTGTGTAGGCCTAGGACCTCGACCTCCTCTTCATGTCCCACTAAAAGGATTCTCACCAACTCCCGCCTCCATTTCTTCATCAGTCTCCCTATTCAACTCATTTCTATGCAATCTCATGTAATATTGCAACTGCTCACTCTAAAACTTCATTTTCTATTCTACTTCTTCCTTTTCCTTTAAAGTCTGTTCTGAGACTTCCTGGGGTGTTTTACTAGTTCCGGCCATTTCAACTAAAACAAGCAACACACTCCAAGATAGAACACAATGCTCTGATACCAAGATGATGTATGCCAGCTCACTAAGATCAGAGTATTGAACTAGAATGCACCATACAACTCACACAAACACAGCTGCAAGCTCAAAACACAAGAACTGTTTGAAAACAATTAGCTGGAATAGAAGGCAACCCAAAACTTAATATAAAGGATAGGCTTGCTTACAACTGTTACAGACACACCTTCAGCAGCAATCAAGGGCAAAGGACTCTCACACTCATGCCTTTACAGACATACCAAAGCATGGATGATCAAGCACAGCTGACACTTGCTGGATGTTTGCTAAAATCCAGAGTCAAGAGTTGTTTTAACCAAGACTGAGAGTTATAGGACACTCACAAACTTTCAGAGGTACTAAGACACTCGAGAATTCTATTGAATGAACAGTGAGATGCCTTTCATTGATGGAAAACTTCATAATATAAAGAAAACTAACAGTTTGATTAGTATTTGCTTAAACATAAGCTTCTGTCTAATCTCCCTGATCTAATCTAAGCTACAAAGCTTTAAACTAATACAACTGATTACATACTAACTATATCGAGCACATTTGATAAGAAAACAAAAGCAAAATACTTAGCTAAGCTCTGATTGGACCAAATGCCAAAAGAGTGGCAAAATGGACCAATGAGAGGCTTTCCTCTCTAGGGGGATAAATATTGATTTACTGAGGTGATTCCCGCGCCAATGTTAACCTGGAAGTAATCTCAACAGGTTAATATTATGCTGGAAAGACCAAAACAACCCCTATGGACAAAAGGCACAGGACTTAGCCACAGAACTAAGGTTCTGGAAAAACTGATACAAACAATCATGCTGGGACTGCTTGTTCTGGCTTGTGAAACTTGCTGATGCCATGCTCGAACATGATGGGACTTGGCTTGGATTTGAAAATGGCATGACAAGGGACAAAAAAACTCCTAGGAAACGTTGGCTGAATTTTCCTCTATCAACAGATATGACATTGAGAAAGACTGCTGCTTGGACTGTTGTTGCTGGGAACTGGAGTTGGTCTGAATGACCAATGCTGATGGGCTAAGTGGTTGTAGGTGCCAGGACTTGCTTTACAAATGTGTAACAAGCCTGGATGGATGCTGTTGGTCGATTGGTGGCTGTTGGTGAGGTTGTGAACCTCCTGTTGGATGTCAGAACTGCTGAGGGACATGCTGAATAGCCTGCTGTCTGTGCTGGGATTTGGAAGCCTGCTGTTTCTGCTGGAAATGCTTCCTTAGCTGCTGAGTTTGGTAAATCAACATAGTCTCCTTCTTGTGCCGCTGCTGAAAGTGCTGGTGAAGCTCCTATAGATGCCTCCTTTGCTGATGAAGTTGTTGCTATTGGTTGTTCTTCATGATGGTCTCCATCAGCATACTCTTGGCATTTGTGTCACCTTCGAACGAACTCTAAGCAGTCCACCTCCATAGTTAACCATTAATAACCATCCCTTTAAATCTTCTTCACCGGCATGCGTCCATTAATGTGAGGCCCACACTCTCCTATCATGTACAGTAGCCATGATCTCCTTTGCGCTCTTAGCATCAATGCATAATAAATTCATGCCCCCGGGTGATTTCTTGTAAAGGCGATCTTGGATCACGCAGTATTGTGCTGCTCAGGATCTGATTGCTCGTTGTTCTCAAGCATCTAACTCAGCTGGATATTCTCCTTTCCGAAGAAAATTGTATATGTCGTGAAACCATTCCTCAGTTTCTTCTTCTTGTGTCTCCATATTGCAGACATATGCTGGTTCAGACTATCGCTCTTCTACTACTGGTAATTGGAGCATGCCTGATGGCATTGATATCATTGAAGACATCTTGGCTAGAGCATCAGCCAGTTCATTGTGATCACTAGAAAGGTACTGGAAGCTAATTTGCTTAAATTGGTCAGCAAGTCCCAAGAGCTTCTACTGATATGCCATAAGGCATTCATTTCGAACTTTCTACGTGTTCTTAGCCCGATTGATGATGAGGCTAGAATCTCCAAAGACCTTTATATGGCGTATGCCTAGAGCCAAGGCAGCTTGCAAAACTTTGATGCATGATTCATATTCTACAGCGTTGTTAGTAGCATCAAAATCCAGCTTTACAAATACGAGGACGTGTGCCCATTCTGGGGATATTAACAGGATTCCTACTCCACAACCCATTTGGTTAGAAGTTCTGTCAAAATACATTTCCTATGTAATCTCATCAGTGAAAAATACATCTCATCTGGGAATTCCAAGTTAGTGCTTGGAGGTTCCTGCGATGGTGAAGCAGCCAGGAAATCCGAAACAACCCGCCCTTTGATGGATTTCTGAGGCAGGTACTGGACATTGAATTCTAAGAGCATGACCACCCATCGAGCAATGCGGTTGTTGATGGTAGGTTGCTCCATGATGAATTTGATGGGATTATTCTCAGTTATGACATATGGTGTGTGCGAAAGCATGTAATGCCTTAACTTCTTGGTGGCTCATACTAATGGGAGAGCCATTTTCTCTATGTCTGTGTATCGACTTTCATAGTCTAGGAACTTCTTGCTCAATTAGTAGATGACGCTCTCTTGACCTTTGACATTTTGAGCTAGCATAGCCCCCATTGCAAAGCTAGCCACGGTAAGGTAAAGGAGTAGAGGCTCATATGGTACTGGCGGCATGAGGACTGGAGGATGTTGCAAATACTCCATGATTTTATCAAAGGCCACTTGGCATTGATCGTCCCATTCTATTTTACTTCCTTTCTTAATTTTCTTAAACAAAGGTTCACAAGTCATGGTGAGCTTTGAAATGAACCGACTGATATACTGAACTCGCCCTAGGAAGCCTCTTATCTCTTTTTCTGTCTTGGGCGGTTGCAATTCTTGGATAGCCTTTATCTTTGAGGGGTTGACTTCAATGCCCCATTGGCTGACCACATAGCCTAGCAACCTCCCAGAGGTGACACCAAAGGAGCACTTCACTAGATTAAGTCGCATTTTGTATTTGCGAATTCGTAGGAAGAACTTACGGAGATTGGGTATATGCTCTTCCCTTGTTTTGGACTTAACAATCATGTCATCCACATAAACCTTTAGTTCTATGTGCATCATGTCATGAAGTAGGGTGTTGGCAGTTCTTTGATATGTTGCTCCGGCATTTTTGAGACCGAAAGGCATGGCCACATAATAGTATGTGCCCCATGGTGTAGTCAATGAAGTTTTCTCCATGTCTACTTCTGCGATTTTGATTTGATTGTAACCGGCATATCCATCCATAAAGGACAGGAGCTCATGCCCGCAAGTGTTATCCATTAATACATCGATGTGAGGTAAAGGGAAACTATCCTTGGGACTGGCCATGTTGAGATCTCGAAAGTCTATGCACATGCGCACTTTCCCATCTTTCTTGGGTACTGGCACGATGTTAGCAATCCATTCAGGATATTGGGCTGCTTTGATGAACTTAGCATTAAGCTGCTTGATCACTTCTTCTTCAATTTTCTTAGCCCATTCAAGCTTGATCCTCCTAGCCTTTTGTCCAACTGGCTTCGCATTAGGGAGCAAAGGTATGGTGTGCTCCGCAATTTCCCAGTCAATCCCCGGTATGTCCTCGTAGGACCATGTGAATACGTCCACAAACTTTTTGAGAAGCTCTGTGAATGCTATCCGTTCTTCTGCTGTGAGCGAACTGCCTAACTTCAACTTCCGAGGTTGTTCTTCTGTGCCCACATTTATGGTGATGGTGTCTTCCAACACCGCCCTTTTATGCTTATGTTCATTAGAAAATTCTTTTAAGGATTCATTAAATTCCATATTATTATTGGCGCAACAGTTCAGGGAAGAGGGGAAGGAAGAATCATAGTAAGAAGAAAGGTTCATCTTATAGAATGCAGAAAGGAATACATCGCCAGCAGACTCAAGACCAGACTCACTTGACTCTAGACCCTTAAGATCTGACCCTATGCCCTTAAGAACAGACTCTCCTACAGATAAAACAAAGCTATTTTCCTCAGCATCAACCTACAAGACTGCCTTAACTTCTTCTTCTTCAGAGATCGTGAGACTCGGGTCAAAGCTTGGGTTGGATAATGCAGCAGTAACGGCGTGAGCTTCAGTCTTCTCTTGGACGGCCTCTTGCCCAAACAGCATGCCAAATATGTTGCTTCCGGCGAGGTGAGTCCATTTTAATGGTGGCTGTTTGTCCCGAGCGGGAACGAAATCAGTATCCATATTAATGGTATAGACATTGAAAACTTCTAACCCAACAACTTGAACTCATTTGCTCTTCAGGTAGAATGGTTCAGGGAACCCACAGTAAGGCAAGTCATCTCCTTTCCTGACAAACTGTCCATTCAGAGTAAGGGGATAGGGCTTCATTTGGAATAAAGTACAAGGATTGTCCGTCCTCTTCTGCTCAGCTATAGCCATTTTTGTGAGTCTAACTTCCTTCTCAGTTGGCCTGTATCATAAGCCAAACCTTCCCTTCTGCTTAAAGGTCTTGAACACTGGAGTAATTTTATTTTTCGGGTTCCTTCCCAGCGGCATTCCAAGGAAATGACCTTGTCTCTTGATTATAACGTGTACCTTGGGATTTGAGTAAGGATCGAAATCAAAAGGAGCTTCGTCCTGGCTCATCCTTGCCACAAGTTCAAAGTTGTGGAGTTCTTCATCCATTGAACTGTGCTCCACTTCAAGGGTTGACTGCTTGGGAGTGAAAACATCATTGATAGACTCTCCCGAGATGGTGATCACCTGACCTTGGATCAGCATTTTCACCTTTTGATACAAGGTGGATGTTATAACATTACACTCATGAAGCCATGGCCTCCATAGTAGCAAATTGAAGGAGGCTGGGATGTCCATCATCACGAACTCCGCATTCCGAGTGATATTGCCAGTAGTAATGGGCAATATTATGGATCCGACTGATCTCCGACGTGAATTGTCGTAAGCCCTGAGTTGTACACCATTTTCAGCCAAGTGTTGTTGTTGAACTCCCAACTTCTGTGCCGTCCTCCAAGGGAACACATTTACAGCTGAACCATTATCCACCAGAACCAACGGGATAGTCTTATTGGAACATTGTACTGCAAGGTACAGTGCCTTGTTGTGTGATGCTCCTCCTTGAGGTAGATCTTCGATCCCAAAGGTTATGACCTCTTGATGAGTGGTCATATGAGTAACCAAAGATTCAGGATTCATCGTGGGAGATACTGGTAGTGTAGTGAGAGCATCCAACATCCTTTGTCTATACGCTTGTGATGTGCATAGCAACTACCAGATAATAACTTCAGCTCTCGTCTTTTTGAGTTGCGAGAGGAGAGGATCTTCAGGAGGGACCTGATTGTCATTGCCAACCGTTGGTGTAGGGTTAGGAAAGCCACTGGGTGGTGGTGTTCCTATTTTTGTGGCGGCCAGAACGAGTGAGGAATGCCACAACACTTGATATTGGTTCATTCGTCTCCATCCATTCTGTCTCAGAATTCTCGTGCTCGTCATCCTCATCATTGTCCAACTACCGTAGATGAAGAGACCTTCATGAAACCTGAATACTTCGGGGATAGGTTGACCGTTTCTACAATCAAGGAGGAGGGGTCAAAGCTGAAGCCTCCACAGAAAATAGCATTTGCATGCTCAAGCATCGGATTATTTTGATTATTGGGTTTCTTGGCGGCTTTTGGCATTGGCAGCGTCCCTGCCCTTATCATATCTTCTTTTTTGTTCCTGAGAGTCCAGCATTTCTTAGTGCCATGCCCTCGGCAACGGTGATAGCGGCAAAATTGGTTGGCATCCCAATTTCTGCCTTTGATTTCTAGCTCCTCCTTCAGTAAGGGCAAGACCAAGATGCCCTTCTTGACTAGACGGTCGAGACCCTGAGAGTAAGGAACGTCTAGTGGCGTATAAGTCTTGTATTTCGGTGCATAAGGCCCTTACGCTAGATAGAGTTAGTCTCCACGATCTTATAAGGGTGGCTAGCCGCACTAGTGGCCCTCCTGTTGAAGCTGGACCCCTTCCATCCAGGCGAAGTGGTCTTATCATTATGCACCGCCTCAAGTTGGACACAAATGTCCTTCAAGTAATCAAAATCTTTGACTACATGGTACCCTAAGTGCTTGAACAGACTGCTCTTGAGCCCTTGCTTAAAGGTAGATAACTGTAGGCGAAGAGAGATCATCTCATTGATGTGGGACAACTTCGTATGCCATCTTTCAATGTAATGCATAAAGGATTCATCATCCCGCTGCTTCATGGTGGTTAGGTCATCCACCGTAGCTTGTTTCTTCTGGATGCGACTATAATGGTTGATGAAAGCTTTGAATAACTCACTCCAGTCGGCTTTGGTTTGGGGTGACAACGCATGATACCATACCTTAGCTTCACCATCTAGCGTGGATGGGAAGACGGTAGAGTATAAACCGACATTAATCCGGTTTAAGGGTGCTAACCTCATGAACTCTTCAACATGGTGAGTAGGATTCTCAGAGGGCTTGAACCTGATATTTGGCACTTCAACTTTGTCAGCTATCTTCAGGGTTGGCTGAACAGGTAATGGCACCTCCAGGTACTTGTCAACAAAGGCTGGCACAGTGCTCATTGCTTTGGTGAGGCTCTCTAACTTCTGCTCAAGGGCCTTAACAGCGGGGTCCCTTGTAGGTTTTGATATTTCAGGAGTATTAACCTTTGTCTTGGATATCCCTATTCCTCCTGAATCTGAGGATGTCTTCATGATTCCATGTTGAGATTCGTATCCATGCATTTCTTCGTCATCTTCTTCAACATTCAGCCCTAATTTGGTATTGATCTTAGTGATGGCCTGCAGCATACCATCCATCACTTGTTGTTGTTCATTCAGTCTTTTATTCATCTTCTGCTCCTGTTCTAGGGTATTGGCAAACACAAGACCTTGCATTTTGGTGTAGGGCTCGTCCAGATGCTTCGTGATGTTGGCTTCGGTGCTCTGGACCGGGATCTCCTGGAATTGCTCTCCGTACATGATGCAGTCACTAGATGCGGATGGATCGTAGTGAGGGTTCGGAATCAAACGGCCAGTTTGCGGATATCAAATGCGGGCTCAGAGTCAATCACCAATGATGCCTGCATGGAAATTCAAAGTTAGGACACTCGATGACATACTACCTGATGCATGCATGACCTAAGGGACCTATATGATCCTAACAGACTCGACGCATATATGCTGACACAAGGGATCCACCCACTTTTTGGGAGTACATGATCTAACTCTATATGGACTTAAAAACAGAACATTATAAAGGGCCGAATAAAGCCAAACATAGCGAGCGAATCATAAACTGATATGTTTAAGTCAGTGTTTCTCAATTCGGATGGGCCCAATCCATTGGCCGAGCGTTTTAAGAAGAATCCGTGACTTGACCCAATAACTCAGACAGCTCAATCTATACTGGCTATTGCACAGACTAGAATAATGTTCAACAAGTCTGACGACCCACTTTTTTTTCTTTTTTTTTTTTTCTTTAACCCCTTTTTTTTTACTCAAGGAAGATGGATATTGCAGAGGACTGAATAAAGCCAATCGATAAGCGAGTCATAATTAATTTACGGGCTTAATTGATAAACCCAATATGGTTGGGCCTAACAACGGGCCGACCATAAATGTGATGGATTTATTAATTAAATCGATAAATTAATTTACTCAAGCCTAGTGACTAGTATGCAGTCTAAGACGCTATCCATTAACTTTGTCGGACTTTTAATTAATTTTTTTTTTGGACCTTCGTTAAGAGAATTTCATAAAGAGCCATATAATATCATCAAAGGCGAGTTAATTTTTATTCATTAATGAAGATAATCAACTTTCAAACATAAATGGGTCCATCCAATTGGGTTCACCATAATGCTTTTGAGTTAATTATACTAATTAACAAATAGCGTTTTCTCAACCCAATGAATTTTATATGGACTAGAACAAAACCTCCAAACTAGGGTCGACTCTTTACAAGAAAGAAAAGAGGAAGGTGTACACATAGCACATAGCATACAACATGAAGGGTTACCCTAAACCAAGGCTCTATATTCATGGATTTCTATGGTTGAGTTACATGACCTACCGCACGTTCTCGCCCTGATGCACCATACCCTTAGGTAAGATGTGTGAGGTGTTGCTCAAAGAACTTCAAGGAAGCCCTTTGAGTGTAACATGGAGAGAGGAGAGACCGAATACTTGGCGATGTAGGATGCATCACACAGGTAGTGGCCTGCCCGCTCTCGAGGGAAAATCCTAGGTATAACCTAAACCGTTGCCTTTGTGCTCCCGTGTCAAAAGAACCGTCGAATGGCCCGGTATGCAAAGGATTCCTAAAAAAAGAATTATAAAATCGCGAAATAAATCAACTTCTCCCTTTTAAAATTTCAAATTAATTTGATTTGTTCAAGTTTTACCCTCTTTCTAGTTTAAGTCCCCAGTGGAGTCGTCAATCTGTAGGACCCCGGGAAAAGGCGACCGCTTTTCCCGTGATGCGCTACTTAATTGATCGGAAGCCGACTAAGGTTGCTTAATCCTTAAATAAGGATATTTTTATTTTCGAAATTCGTTTCCGGGGTGATGACACTTTATTTATTTATAAGTCCGTTTTTATTTACTTAAACACTCGAAATTACACCACAATATACTTTAGGAAATAATTCAATACCGACCAAACACCCGACCCAGGCCTAACAGAAGGAAAACGGGCCGCCATAGAGTGTTAAAACCCGCGGGGGTTTTAATACTCCATGAGTTGGACTGTGCGGTTTCGTGGGCTAGAAAAGATGGGATGAAATTGATAAAACCCGTGGGGGTTTTTATCAATTTCAAGCCCATTTTCTCTCGGTTTTAACCTTGGATTAGTGTGTGGAAAATATTAAACCGTTTTTTAATATTTTGGTGTAAATCCATATGTTTAAAATAATTAAACGGGTTGTAAAAGAATTAAGAGTCGCCAACCGATTTAAGAAAACCGACAAACCGTAAAAAAATAATAAAAGTGACTCCGGTCTACGGAACCCGATTCTAAGTCTGGGGGTAAGGTTACGAATTCGAGAATTATAAGAACTCTCGAACTCGCCTATTAGAAAACAAACTCTACTAAAATCGACATCCCCATGATCATGCCATGCAATCGTAAAACCTACGCGGGTTTCGAAAGTCAAGGCAGAAGTCAATGGCATGTAGGCTAAAATCAGGGGAGAGTGATCAAGATTTTGGCACCGAAGTTTGAATAGAAAACCCCCGCGGGTTTTAAACGATCTCGCACGGATCACTGACGTGGCTTGATCGAACGACGCGTTCTGGGTAGGAGAAAACCCCCGCGGGTTTTCTCTTCTGGGTCGGGGCGCGCCTTGGGCCTGTTCTGGTTCTGGGCCGTTTTTTTGAGGTTATAACCTCCGCGGGTTATATTGTGAATGTGCGGCCCGTTTTATTCTGCTGGGCTTATTTCGTCAACTACATGGGCCCAATGACCCATTTAGGTGTCCGGCCCAACTGACTTGGATTTTGATGGGTCGGGATTGTGTCGGTGCAAATCCCGGTGTCTACAGCCATGCTTAGGTTAGAAAGAGAAGACACAAAGAAAGACAAATGTGTAGGTTGCGCCTCCCTGGACGCATGTCGTGCCTCTGCCCTTTTTCGTTCATAAAAGAAGAGCGTCGTAGACACGAAAGGGGGACTTTGAGTTCGATTTTTTCCCTAGCTTTTCCCTTCAGGGATTTCATTCATCCGTCATTTTATAGCTTTTGGAACCGTTTTCAATACCAACCAAGAAGAGGTGAAGAAGAGGATCGACTTGGGTGACACAAAGAGATTGGATTCGATGCCTCAGATTTTCAATTTAGTTATCTACTTTTTTATGCCTTATTGTTTAGATTTTGTTTACGTTATGTTAGTTTTTCTCAAGCATGAGTATTTAGTTCAATTGTTTAGGGGACATACTCGATGTTAATTAATTGATTTATGGTGTTTAATTTCAGTATTAGTTATTAATTTAGTTTGTTTAATCTTTGTGCTTCGTATGTCATAGTAATTGATTGATGACCATTTACTTGGTTTAGATTCTTAATATCGGATTGAAATATAGTTATTTTAAATTGGATGAATAAAAGATTAGATAGGTATCGAATACAGTTAGAAATAATGTGTTCATGCTTAGGGTCGCTTATAACGTGTTCCTATCTTTGGTTGAATTAAATAGCCATGAGAATAGGTGTTTAGATTAACCATCGCAACTCACCCCGGATCGAAAGATTGTTGTGATAGGCCTTAGATTGACTATAGACCTAAAACCCTATCAATTTTACTTAATATTGAAACTAACGCTTAGTCAATTAGTTAACTAGAGTGGACTCACCTAAACTCCAAAAATAATATGTTAAATACCTGAAAGATTATCGCTTTCCTAGTTTTTGTTTAGAGAATTACAAAAACAAAATACCCTTTGGACGACCTAACATCCTTTGTATTGAGATAGTCTAGTGCGTAGTCTGAGCAAGTCCTCGAGAGAACGACCTTGGTATACTACATTGTACCCCGTGCACTTGCAACGTATCAATGATATCGGACAGTGTTCTCATCGCCCAAGAAAAATCCTCTCCCTCTTGAATCGAGAACGGGATGAAAAACATTATATGAGGCGCTCAAGGTGAATATGAGTAAGGCTTATGACCGGGTGCGCTAGGGTTTTTTTGTGAAAAACGCTCAAACCATTTGGTTTCCCCAACCATTGTGTTAATCTGACTATATGGGTATCCTATTCGATTTGCATCGATGGGGTCCAATCCCAATTCTTTACCTGGAACGGCGGCTTCGTCATGGGAACCCGTTATTTCCTTACCTCTTTCTTCTGGTGTTGGAAGCCTTATCTATTAAACTCTTAGATTTTGAGAGAAAGCGGTTATTCGAGGGGGGTTAGGCTGTGAAAGAGGAATAGCCTAATGGTTTCACAATTGTTCTTCCCATACGACTCTATCTTTTTTCAGTGCTGCTAATATGCAATCTTGTCTACATCTGAAATTGATGTTGGATATGTTCATGAGGATCTCTGGCCAGGTCATCAATGTGGAAAAATCGGTGGCTTTGTCCTCCAACGATCTTTCGTATTGGGATAAGTAGGGATTAGGGATATAATCGGGTCCATGGTGGAGGAGTAATGGGATAAATATTTTAGTCTCCCCCTATGATTGGGAGGAAGATGTTGAAAGAGTTTTCACACATTGTGGACGAGATTGAACGGCGACTGTAGAGTTGGAAAGCTAAGGTGTTTTCAAAGGTTGGTAAGTTGACCTTAATAAACTCAGTTTTGTGCATGTTGCACCAACATATAATGGTGATCTATAAGCTCCATGTGGGGATTGTGAAAAAGATCAACGTTGCCATTGGGAGATTCCTTGGGCAATGTAATGATGCAAGGAGGCCTACTTTGTGGCGGAGTCAGAAAGTTATGCACCTACCGAATGGGAGAGGTGGCCATGGTCTTAGAGAGATCTATACCCTTATTGAAGCGTTGATTGTTAAACAAGCCTGGAGATAGAAGGAAAACCCGAAGCTTTTGGTCTCTCGAGTTTTTCAGGATAGACATGGTGCTGCATCCCCGTCTTTCATGAATGAAAACTGCAAGTGCCCTAACTCGACATCCATTGCTTGGAAGAGTCAACACTTGATCTGCTGAAGGTTCAGGATGCTTGCACCTAGAGGATTGGTCCTGATATGAATATTAGGGTGACGGATGGGCGATGGAATGGAATTTCAAACATTGAATTTAAATCTGAAGAAGTTAAAATGGCCTGGGGGGAGAGAAAAGTGAGGGACCTTTGGATTAAAGGAAGGAAGCAATAGGATGCAATCATCATTCGTTAGATTTGTTCTTGGAGTTCTGCGCAAAAAATCCTCTCAATTTCCATCTGAGAAATGGGCCAAGAAACTAATTCTCTAGAGTGGGGCTTGAGAAAAGGGCAGTTTCTTTGTGAAATTCTATCATGCATTCCTTAAAGCGGAGGAATTGGAAAATGGTTTCGTTAATAAGCACCGGGTTTGGAAGCTTGTGTGGAGGTTAAAGGTGCCTCCAAAGTGGAAGGTCTTTCTATGGAGTTGTGCTCGTAATGCGTTACCCCTTGGGGAAAATATGAGAGCAAGGAGGATGGCAGTGGAGCGCTTGTGCCTCTTTGTGCTACAAAGAGCTTGAAAACATTAACACATCTATTCGGGGATTGTCCTCTCACTATCCACATCTGTAGGGCATGTGACTTAGGGCTGAGGATGGAGGTTAGCGTTGTTCATAATAATCGTGATTGGTTTCTTAACTAGTTTGTCTTTTTGTTTGAATAGGACAAGCGATCCCAGGCTTTGGCCAAGACATTCTCTGCTTTACTTTGGGAAATTTGGAAAGCCGGGAATATTGAGCCCAACCCTAGGATAATTGTGGATAATATTTGTGAGACTGTGCATCTCTAGTATAGAAGCTCTAAGGCGAAAGAGTATCTCCTGTAGGCACAGATGATTCAACCGAACAAGAACCAATATGTGTTTATGTGGAGGCTTCACCCCCCTCCCCAACCAGCAGGAGCGCTTTTTTTTTTGTGGGAAAGTGCTTGGAAGTTTATGGGATGGCCAGAAGTGTCGAGACTTAAAGCTGTGGACGACTCTTGGTTCGTCTCCCTTAGCGTCTGAAGCCTTGGCTGTTGAAGGAGCCCTACAATTTGTTGTGGACAAAGGTTGGGACCATGTTGTTATCAGAACGGATTCTCAAGTTCTCGTGAACAACTTTATGATGCCCTCTGCAACATCGAGTCATATCAGGCCGATTATAGATAGTTGTAGGGTTTTGTTGTTGCGGTGAAATTTAGTCGCTATTGTGAAAGTTGCATGATCGAGTGTGAAACCGACCCCTATGTCCTTGCCTCATCGGCAAGGAGGGGTTGTATGTTAGGATAGTTTCGTTTTGTTATCTACCACTTTTGGCCAAAAAAAAAAAACTATGGGTTAGAACAAGAGAGAGAGTAAAAAGGCATGTGTTTATAATAATAATTTAGTCTTATGCATCAATACCAAATAGAAAAAGGCTAAACATTTCAATCTATAGTAAATAGTAAAATCTTATGTTGGAACGTCTTACCATAAATTTATCGTGACACATATAATTTTAGTGGTGACTTTTCATAAATATATGGGTGACTAATGATTCATTTAGATAACTTTGATTAAAATCATCCATTGATAAATTATTAATCACATTTATATTAAAAAAAATTGTAATATAATTTATTAGTCATAATAAATATTAAAAAGTCATATCAAAAAGAGTTCATTTCATAATAACCATATTTTAGATAAGACACTCACATACTAAAATTTGCAATAGGAAGAAGACTTCCCATTTTTACATGGTCAAACAACTGGTCTCACCAACACTAAAGATTACTTTGAGTAATAAACCAAAAAATTACTCTGAGTACCCTAACTTTTGGTGAAATGTTTTTCCGGTACTCCAATTTTTCAAAACTAATTTTGAGGTACCCTTTCTTCTTGGGTTAGTAATTATTTGATATTTTTCCGACCATTAATTTTATTAAGTGATCAAAATGTGATTGTTCTTCCCTTCTTGAAGAAATACCCATGAAGAAGAAGAATGAGGGTATTTAGGTCACTTAAAGAAATTAATGACCGGAAAAGCATAAAATAATTACTAACCCATAAAGTATGGGTACCTCAAAATTAGTTTTGAAAAATTGAGGTACCGAAAAATAATTTTCCTAAATATTGGGGTAGCCCGATTAATTTTTTGGTAATAAACCATTCAACAATGGCAATAGTATGTCAAACAGCCCTTAAATACATTGGAAACCCAACAGGCCAATGAACAATTTTCTTTTTTTATTAAAAATAAATAAATTGTTTAAGAATTGAGAAAGCCCTTACCCAGCTGGCCCCTCTTTGTGTGTGTCCATCTGAGCATCTCCATTAAATTCCCTGTATTGATTATTCCCAGCTGTCACTCCTTCAACCCTTGTCATGTGAATTAATCCCCTACCCATTGCCCCATCCCTCCATTCATCACCACTCACTCACTGTGTGACTGACTCATCCCCATTTCTCCCGCAAAGAATGGCGACCTCAACAGTACTCTGCTCGCTCCTCCTCCTCCTGGCCTGCAGTCAGGGCATTGTGGTGGTGAAAGCAGCACAGATCCAAGAGTGGGACTGGGCGGCCGCCTCAACCACCGACGCCATGGGTGTATACCAAGGTGGAGCTCTGGAGTTTGAAGATGTGATGGAGTCCGAAGGTCATATTGAGCGGAGATCTCTCTACTGGAAAGGGACTTACTACATCTCATATGGTGCACTTTCAGCCAACAGGGTCCCATGCCCACCCCGCTCCGGTAGGTCCTACTACACCCACAACTGCTTCCGTGCTCACGGCCCCGTCCACCCTTACACTCGCGGCTGCTCCTGCATTTCTCGCTGCCGACGTTAGTTAGTTGATCCTTCATTCTTCCTCACTTCTGCTACTAAATAAGTGAACATTACTTCACTTACAGCCTCCATTAATTCTCTCTTTTTCTTTTTCTTTTTTTTGTGGTTTCTCTCTCTTTTTCTTTTTTTCTTTTTTGTGTTTAGGGATGGGATTGGTTTGGATTTTAGTACAACTATTTATTTTGTCCCTAATAATCCAAACAAAGTTCGAATCATGGAATCTATGTGATTGGTTGTAGTATATCATATATGTTTTCCCCATTTTAACATTTGTGTTATATGCATTGTAGATTATAATGCACTGATTAGTTCCCTATGCTTACACCTGTCAACTGACCGACTAAGTTCAACTGGAACCCGCCTGAAAATTCTGTATTTTGAACCTCCATATCAATCGAATTCAAAAATCATGCTAATCAGTGGGTCAAATCTAACCCATTTGTTTGATACGAAAAACTTATTTTTTAAAATTAAACTCTATTAAAATTTGTGTTTTTTATTGGAATTAATGATTATTAAACTATGGCCATGTTCTTTTGTCATGTTACACCTAACTATTTGAAATTATCTTAACTTATTGTGACTTACCTTAATCTAATACAATTTTCAAAAATTAGGCTTTGTCAAATTCATTGGTAAATATAATTTATCAAAATTTATCAATTTTTACCTAAATTTACCAAAAATTATCAAAAGTTAAAAAATAAAATTTTTTTATTTTAATATATTGACGTAAATTTGTCAAAAATTGTCAAAAATTATCAAAAATTAATAAAAAGTACTAAAATTTGCTTTTTACCCATGAATTTTACACAAAAATACAATTTTAAAAAAAAACGCAACTTATGCTAACATAACTATCCTACTTGAAAATAATTCATCCAAAAAACATGTCTATCAGTGTCCGTCATTCATTTGTTATTTTTTCAACTATTGTTTCTAAAAGATAGTCATTTTTCATTATATGCATAGTGTATAAATAGTATTTAGTGACAATTTTTTCAATAGAAAAAAGAGTTTTTGACCGGGAGAAATCCGTACTGAGGGCTTTGTGATTAAGATTAATCTAAAGTGACTTTTTGGTTGGTGGCAGTTTATACTTATTCATTATTTTCTCGTATCATCCCAGATTGAAATTCGGGCACCGGAATGCTGATGTGCCAACCGGAGCACGTACCCTTTTAATTAAAAGCATGACACGTCAATTTTTTTTAATTCTATTTTATCGTTTAACTTATATTATTCACTTTGCACTTATATTATAGAGGAAAACATTAGCAATGAATTAAAAGCAAAACATGTCATCCCAATTTTTTTAATTCTATTTTATCGTTTAACAATAAAATAGAATTTTTAAAAATGACGTGGCACGCTTTTAATTAAAAGGGCACGTGCTCCGGTTGCCACATCAGCATTCCAGTGCCAAAATTTCAATCTAGGATGCTACGAGAAAATAATGAATAAGTATAGATTGCCACCAGCCAAAAAGTCACTTTGGATTATTCTCGATCACAAAGCCTTCAGTATATATTTTTCCCAACCAAAAACCCTAGAAAAAATTGGTAGATTTTACTCGAAATCAAAATATGCAGCTCATATTTACTCTGACATTAAATACATCTAATCCGTATTTACCAAAACTCAATATAAAACCAACCTTCCGCCCATTTGAATTGATAGATCTATCTATGTTATTTCTCGTCATTATTAGTGTGGTGAAATTTTTATCACTAATACAGTTACTTTTTTCAAAAGCATAAATAATGTTACTTTTTTCCTTAAACAATCAAAATTAATATATATTAACAAGTAATCCTACATATATTAATTTGTATAAAATTTAATAATTTTAATGAAAGTTATAACAAATATTAATTTAATAATAAAAATTAAAATCAATTGGACCTGTCAATACGGGCGAGTTACGGGTCAGTCGTATATCAGGTTCGGGTAAATACAAGTCGATGTATTTCGGGTTCGGGTAAATACGGGTCGCTTATATTCCAGTTTCAGGCGGTTTGGATCGGGTTTACAGGTCATGACCGCCTTTTTATCAGTCATTTACAATTAATAAAATTGATTATAATTAGTCAAAGACACCTTTGTAATGTACCATTCCATTCCAAGTTCAACCACCATGATATGTTATAGGTGTGTAGACATATTACTATACACCTAAGGGACAAAATTTGGCAATCTTCAAGTCTACAAGTATTATGCGATTTACGTCAACAATCCACGAATAACAATACTTATGAAATATATAGGGTTTTAGGATGCTAAAATACTGAACTTTCGGGGTATTGGACAATAATTTACTGAACTTTGACCTTGGATAATAATACACTATTTTATTGAAAGAGAGGAGAGAGGCGGGATTACAGAAGTTTGACGGTTCATTGAAAGAGTGAGTGAGTGACTGTGTTAAGGTTTTGTTTTGGTCATTTGTTATTTGATTATTTCATTTGTATGTCACTATATCTCTCTCTATGCATAGCTTTCCAAAGTCACCCAATAATTTACTTTTGGGCCTTAATTTTCATGAAATGGGGCAATTTTTTTGCACAAGGGCAAAGTAAAAAAAAAAAACACTTTAAAATTAAAGTGTCTAACTCAACGGGTCGACCCTGACCCGACCCGTTTTTAATCGAGTTCTTTGGGTTGGGTCATTTTCGGGTCCCGGGTCGAAATTTCGTGTTCAAAACCCACTTTTTGCGGGTTGGTTTGGGGCGGGTCGAGATTTGCAAGTTCTAAAATCAATATATATTAATCAAAGTAATATGTTGATTCTGTTGATTATATTTATTAAGACATAAATTTTATAATGGATGAGATTTACGTCATGTTCTTTTGCCAGGTTAAACCTAACTATTCTAACTTATGGTAACTTATCACAATTCCCAAAAAAAAATATTTTAACTTATCCTAACTTATCTTAACCTAACATAATTATCCTAACTTGAAAATAACTCATCTAAAGAACATGGTCTTATTTTATACAAATTAAAGCGATGAAGTTTACAACTATGTTATAAACTTCAATTATAATAGAATTTTCAAGAATATGTTGGATAAGTTAGGATAAGTTAGTAAAGGATAGTACAACAGATAAGTTAGGAGAGGATAGTACAAAGGATAAGTTAGGATAAATTATGATGGATATAATAATACGACTATGTCGAAAATTCTTTTGTCAGGTTAGAGCTTGTAAAGTTCAGTGATAAGCGGTAAATGTGGTAAATGTTAATTTTGGTAAATTTTGGTAAGTTTCGTTAAATTTTGGTAACTTTCAGTAATTTTTTATTTGTTTCCATAAGTTTAGATATGTTTTTGAAAATATGTTATGTTAAATATAGAAAATAAACAAATTAAAAGTTAAACTTTTAAAATTTATTATTTTCGAATATCTAACGAACTTGAAAATTTAGTAATATGAAAATTAAGAACTTAAATTTTGACAATTTAAAAAAAAATTTAACAAATTAAAAATTATAATATTCAAATTTAAAAATTCAATTTTTAAAAAAAAACTAAAAATTTAAAAACTGAAATTTAAAAATTAAATTTTTAAAAAGATAAAAAAATCAAAATTCAAAAAGTAAAAAGCTAAAAAATTTAATAATTTAAAATTTCAAAGAATAAAAACAATTTTAAAAAATTAAATTTTAAAAAAATTTAAAAAATTTGGAAATTAAAAATTAAAAATAAAAGAGAAAAAATATAAACAAAAATAATTATAAAATTATAAGAATATACATTCAAAAAAATTAATTTTAAAATAAATATTAAAATTTGTAATTAATAATTCAATAATTAAATAATTTAAGAATAATATAATTTAAAATTTAAAATTTAAAATTCAAAATTAAAGAATTTAAACCTTATAAAATTTAAAAAATAAATAAATAAAAAAATTAAATATCAAAAAATGGATATTTATAAAATTAAAATAAATCAAAAAAAAATTAAAAAATAGAAAATAATAAAATAAAATTTCTAAAATGAAAATGAAAAATTAAGAATTAAAAAATAAAAACTTCAAATTTCAAATTTTAAAGTTTTCAAAATTTTAAAATTTTGAAATTGTAATATTAAAAAATAAAAGGAAATTGGAATTAAATAAATCAACCTTTAGGGTGTTTTGATATAACGAGCCTACTTTAAACATTTATTATAGACAAACTGAACTTAACATGGTATTTTATCTAACAAATCATCACCAAGTTCAACTCGCCGGAAGTATGACGTGACGGAGGTTTATGTGGCAGTTGCCTAATCAAAAAATAAAATATAAAAAAAATTCAACTGTTATGAAATATTTTATTTGTGAATACCCATTTTTCATATGTTACATTACATTAGTTTATATTTTTCCTACCTTGGAGTCCAAGATTATATCTCTATAAATACCCATGGTGTATGAGCAATGAACAACATCCATCTCCCTTATTTTCCAAAAAATTACTCGGAGGTACCCCAATATTTGGGGAAACTATTTTTCGGTACCCCAACATTTTAAAACTAATTTTGAGGTACCCTTACTTTTTGAGTTAGTAATTATTTGGTGCTTTTCTGGCCATTAATTTTATCAAGTGACCAAAATACTCTCATTTTTCTTCTTCAAGGGTATTTCTTCAAGAAGGGAAGAACAAGGGCATTTTGGTCACTTAATAAAATTATTGGCCGGAAAAGCACCAAATAATTACTAACCCAAAAAGTAAGAGTACCTCAAAATTAGTTTTAAAAGTTGGGGTAGCTGAAAAATATTTCACCAAAAGTTAAGGTACCTCAGAGTAATTTTTTGCTTATTTTCTCCCATTTTCTCTTCTTAGTATTTTCTCCGCTCTCAATCCATTCTCTCAATTGTTGAAATTACAATTTAAATGATAACACGTTATCAGCAACAAGCTATACCTTTCATTATCTCATTCATAATCTAAGGTATTTATTACAAGTTATAATTTTGTAAATTAGGTTTATTTTCGATTTTAATTTTCTGATTTTAGTATAATCCAGCCACTGTTTGAATTTCTGCATAAAATTGGTTTGGTGAAAATTTCTGAAAATTTTACTGTAGGTTAACAATAATTTTTGACACACTGTGTAAAAATTTTTAATTTTTGGAGTTATATTTTTCGAGTTAAAAATTTTGCAAATAATTCTGCCCAGTTAAATTCGATTTTTCTGTGATGTATTTATGAATTAATGACATGTATTTTTGAGTTATGAATTGAATATGTCCTACAATTGAGTTTCTTGGTTTATTCTCATAGCACTGTAGACACCGGAATTTGCACCGACAAAATTTCAACCCGTCAAAATTCAGCAAGTCATTTGGGTCGAACACCAAAATGGGTCATTGGGCCATATAGTTGGCGAAATAAGCCCAACAAGTCGAGACAGTCCGCATAAGTATTATAAATCCCCAGGGGGTTTTAGCAAGTAAAAGCAACCCGGAACCAAAGCAGGCCCAGAAGCGTTCCCGACCTTGTAAGTTTTAAAACCCGCGGGGGTTTTATACTCCGTATGCAACGCGTCGTTTCATTCGTCCACGTCAGCAATCCGTGCGTAATATTTTAAAACCCGCGGGGGTTTTCTCTCCAGAAGCTGGCGCCAAAATCATCTTATGCAAAGTCCATGATTTTAGCCAACGTAGGTTGACCTGCATTGACTGCCTAAAACCCGCGGGGGGTTTGTGATTGCATGGATTGCATGGCATGATCATAGGGATGTGTCCCCATGATTTTCCCTCCTAAAAACCTCACTCACTCACTTATAAATACCTCCCATTCTTCCACTCATTTCACCAACGATTATCATCCATATACCTAAACTCTCTCCAAACTTCATCTCTAATACTCCCATAGTTACTCTCATTATCATCACAACACCCCTCTTATATCATTCTCTCAAACCATCCTTATACTCATAATTCCAATCAAGTTCCAAGCCAAGGCTAAGTCAAGGAATTCGACCGTTGCATTCGGGCATCCAACATCAAACGAGGTTCGCTTTCATTATTATTATTATTATTATTATTATTATTATTGTTTTAATCATGTAATTTATTCTTTAATTCCTCTACTTGTACATATTTTGTAAACGAAAATCGCATTTTATATTGCATGATGAGAATATAATTTCGTGAAATTAATTAAACTTCTCCCCGCTCTTTTTCATTTCAATGTCAATTTTAGTAGAGTCTGTTTTCTAACATGTGAATTCGAGAGTTCTTATAATTCTCTTATTCGTAACCTTACCCCCGAACTTAGAATCGGGTTTCGTAGACCAGAGTTATTTCATTTTACAGTTTGTCGGTTTCCTTAAATTGGCTGGCGACTCTTTTATTCTTTTATAACCCGTTTAATTATTTAATATTTGAACTTGCACCAAAATAATTAAAAAAATGGTTTAACATCTTCCTCACACCCATTCAAGGTTAAAACCGAGAGAAAGTGGGCCCGGAATCAATAAAACCCCCACGGGTTTTATTGGTTCCAACACCCTTTCTCTGGCCTAAGGAAATAGACGGCCCAGCCCAGGATCTGTCAAAACCCCCGCGGGTTTTGACAGATTTTGGCGGCCCGTTTGCTTCCTCTTGGGCATGGATTTGGTGTTTAGGCCGGTTTTAAACCATTATTAAATATTTCGGTGTAATTTCGAGTGTTTAAATAATAAAAAACGGATTTGTAAATAAATAAAGTTTCATCACCCCGAAAATGAATTTCGAAAATAAAAATATCCTTATTTAAGGATTAAGCAACCTTAGTCGGCTCCGGATCACCTAAGTAGCGCATCCGAAAACCGATATCTCTAAACGGGGGCGATTTTCCCAAGTCCTACAAGCACTCTATAACTGAATAATGGTAATCTTCTTGATGAACTTGCGGGATTAACTATGGGAGCTGTTTAGACCCAATTTTGTGTCTAAATAGCGCCTTAATTCTTATGCTTTTGACTCGTTTCGTGGTTGATGGAGACCATCCAGCAAGTCCAGCAACAGCTCAAGTGTCACCAGCCAGTTTAGATCAGGAGGAGGAAGATGATTCAGCAACACAACAGCACGAGAAACTTCTTCATCATCTTCATCACCCAAGGAGGATCACGCAGTAGTTTCAGCACCAGTAATAACCGTCACAAGCCTTGCTAAACCACACTCAGCACCTGTTGGAACATTTCCAGCAGAAACAGCAGGCTTCCATCCAGCTCAACAGCAGTGCAAGAGTTCTACAACAACCACCAGCCCACCAACTTCATCCATCCAGACTTGCTACACCCTGGTAAGGCAAGTCCTGGCCAGCACAACCACTCATTCAACCAGCATTGGCCATCCAGGTCAATTTCAGTTCCCAGCACAAACAGTTCAAGCAGGCCTCTTTCTCAATTATGTATCTATGAATTGAGTGAGATTTAGCACAAGTTCCCCAGGAGTTTTTTGTTCCTTGACATGCATTGTCCAAGGACAAGTCAAGTCCCAGCATGTTCGAATAAGAAAGCAGAAAGTTACAGGCACTAGAACAAGCAAACCTGCAAGGTTGTTTGTTATCAGTTTTTCCAGAATCCCAGTCCTGTGGCCAACTTATTTTGATGCAGCTACAATGAGGGTTAGCTAAGTCTTTTCCAACCTTCCTTAAGTTATTGAGGTTATATCTAGCTTAAGAAAGCCCGGGAAAATTACTGAGATAACATAGTTTTACCCCCTCAGCTAGGAAAGGCTCTGATTGGCTGAAATTGCCAACCCTTGGGAGTTTGGTCCAATCAGAAGCAAGCTTTGTTTTTCTTTTCATTTTCAATTGTGTCCGGATGATATTAGCTAGACTAAGATGTAATATAATGTATTTGATTTAGTTCTGCAGCTAGCTTAGAAAGGAGATTAGCAGGTTACTTAAATTAAGTGCCTCTAATCAAACTGCTTTAGATTTGCTATATATAGTGATGTATGCAGCTGCTTAAGAACACAATCAGTGATATTTCAATAGCATTCTGAGTGCCATAGTTGAGCCTCTCGTTTGTGAGTGTCAGTAAACTCTCAAAATTGGTTAAATCTACTTCAGTATCTAGGAGCTGGCAAACTTGGTGGTGTGTGTAGAGCTTGCTTGCTTCAATGGTGGTGTGTCTGTAGCTGTTGAAGTAACTAAGTCCCTGCCCTTGTGATCATTCTGTGGTGTGTCTGTATCAGATTGAGCATAAGTCTATCGTTTTAATTCTTTATTGGGTTGTCATCCATTCCAGCTAATTGCATCCAATTAGATTTGTTATAAAGCCTCAGTTGCAAGTGTGTTTCTGTGTGGTGTATTGTAAGTTCCATACTCTGATCTTTGAGAGCTTGCATACATCATCTTGGTATCAGAGCTCTGTGTTCTTTCTTGGAGTGTGTTTACTTGTTTTAGTTAAAATGGCCGGAACTAGTAAAACACCTCAGGAAGTCTTAGAACAGACTCTGAAAGAGAAGGAAGAAGTAGAACAGAAAATGAAGTTTTTGAGTGAGCAGTTAAATTATTACATGAGATTGCATAGACATGAGTTGAATAAGGAAACTGATGATAAAATGGAGGAAGGAGAAGTTGAGAATCCTTTTAGTAGGACATGGAGAGGAGGTCGAGGTCCTAAGCCTACACCCTGAAGAAGGAGGATAGTTAGGAGATCACCTAGGATCAGTGAACATGAGGAGAATAGTGAAAGTGAGAGAGAAGTAAGGAGGGAAGACAGGAGGGTTGAAAAGCTTAATTTCAAGATTGAAATACCGGAGTTTGCAGGAGAGTTAGACCCTGATGTTTTCCTAGATTGGTTACAGACAGTAGAGAGGGTCTTTGACTTGAAGGAGGTTACAGAAGAGAATAAGGTGAAGTTAGTAGCTTTAAAACTAAAGAAATATGCCTCTACTTGGTGGACTAATCTGCAGAAGAGAAGAATGGAGATTGGAGAAGATAGGGTGAGCACTTGGAGAGAGATGAGACAGAAGTTGAAGGAGAAATTCCTTCCAGACAACTACATGAAGGAGAACTACTTGAAGTTGCAGCATTTTGTGCAAGGAAGCAAATCCTTGGAAGAATATACAAAGGAGTCTGAGCATTTGCTTTGGAAATGTAACATGCAAGAGAATGAAGTGCAAACTTACATCAGATATCTTCCAGGTTTGAATGAGAGTATCAGGAACATTGTTGAGCTGCAGGACTATCTAGTTCTTTGCGAGAATCCATCGATTATGCCTCGGGGGGCATGTTCCTCAAGAAGACGGCGGAAGAAGCAAACGTGTTCCTCCATGAGTTATCTCAAAACTCTCCACATTGGGGAGGCGGCCATGATCCGAAAGATGGAGATCATTCTTTAGAAAGCAACCCTATTATTAAAATTCTCATAAATGTGGTACTAGAGATGCAACAGAAGAAGACCTTGGAATAGACTACGAGGCAAGTAAAGGCAGCTCAAGAGGTACCTATGCTTATTCCAGATGACCGAGTTCTTGTATGTGATTTTTGTGCAGGGCCACATTCTTTGCAAAGGTGTGAGGAGTATCAAGCCGAACAAGTCCAAGCTATCTATCCAAACAATAACCTTTCCCATTCCACTCAAAATCCCGTTCGTCCTCGTAGGAATTATGCCTACAACAAACAAGCTCCACAAAACCAAAACCCACCCCCTGGTTTCCAAAATCAAAACCGCCGCCAATACCAACAAAACCCCCACCTTGGCCAAACTTCCCAAGCACCCAAACCACCACAACAAGAATTTTCCATTGAGAAAATCCTACAAAAGATCTCCTTAACTCAAGAAAAGATCTCCTTAACTCAAGATAGAGACCAAGCATGCATCAAGAATCTTGAGTTACAAATGGCTCAAATGGCACAACAATCTAAATCCATCCAATCTCTTCTTAGCCAACCTCAACCAAACCCTAAGGGCTTGCTTGGGAGGAGAGTAAAGGGGGGTTAGGAAGAGTTAAGGAGGGTACTTACTCCTCCTTACCCTTGCTTAGGAGGAGAGTGAGAGAGGGTAAGGGAGAGTAAGAGGGAGTGAGGTTTACCCCTCTTTACCCCTCTTAACCCTTATTTTTTTAATACCCCAATTTGGGGTGTAAAGGGGTGTATGATTAAATTATAACATACATACAATAAAAAATGACCATATTACCCTTAACCCTAATTGAATCATAACACACACATCCATCTCTCTCCAACTCTCTCTCTCTCTCTCTCTCTCTCTCTCTCTATCTATCTCTCTTTCTCTCTCTCTATCTCTCTCTCTCTCTGTCACATACATACACACACACACACACACACACAAACACGCACACACACACACACACACACACACACACACATCACTCTCTCTCTCATCTCTCTTTCTATCTCTTATATACACACACATCTCTCTCTCTCTCTCTCTCTCTCACACACACACACACACATACAAACACATCACTCTCTCTCTCTCTCATCTCTTTCTCTCTCTTACATACACACATCTCTCTCTCTCTCTCTCTATCTCACTCTCTCTCACACATCTCTCTTTCTCTCTCTTACATACACATATCTCTCTCTCTTTCTCTCTCTTACTGAAGAGGTCCGGGTTCCATTCTCCACTTTGGTGATCTCCGCCAAGCGAGCCGCTTCAAGCAACTTGAGCCTTGAGTTACAATTCCCGGTCACTTCCGGAATTGCGAGGCTAGTCTCGGCCATCCAGTGGATGGGCCCCGGGACTCTCTAGGCGGGCCCGCCCAAAGCACCGACCCCGGAGGCCTCGGGACCGGACCGGGTCTTCCCGAGATTGGAGAATAGGAGGTATCGGGGTGCGGGTGTAAAACCCCGGAAGCAACAAAGTCCAAGCACAAGAGGGCGTCATGCAGCAGGTCGTCACGCCCGTGACGCATCAGTCCAGGTCGTCACGCCCGTGACCCTCGCCAGGTCACGCCCGTGACCCTCGCCAGGTCACGACCGTGACTCGTTACGGCATTTTGGGGGAAATTGGGCAGAATTCGTCACGCCCGTGACCCTCGCTAGGTCACGCCCATGACTCGCTGCGGCATTTTGGGGAAATCGGGAAGAAGTTTGTCACGCCCGTGACGATTCAGCGTAGCGCCCGCTACGATCGCGCGCCTGAAAATCGCCTGGAGTTTTCGCTCTGGTCACGCAATGACCATCTGGCGTAACGCCTGTGACGACGCTGTTTTGCGTGTTTTGCTTGGTTTAAAACGCTGAGTTTTGCTTATGTTATAAAAAGTTGTTTAGCACATTTTCCAAGACAGTTTTTGATAATTAATGATATGCTAAAGCATTGCTAGGGTTTCTCCCTATTCTCTATAAACCTTGTTTACTTTATCCATTGTTAATGGTGGTGTTGCAAGTCACTCCTTTATTGATCATTTGGTGGAATCTTCCTTTATGATGGTCATGGTGGGGTGTTAGGTTTTGGTGGTGGAATCTCCTTTATCCAAGGTCATATCCAGTCCCTTTGGTGTCTAAGTTATTACTTAATTGTTGATTCAAGTCACTCAAGCTCGTCCATCAATCTCTCCCATTGCGCCACGCTCCATTTGGTATTAGAGCTCAAGGTTTGCAATTAGCTTGAGTTTTGTTCATTCCTCCATTGTTCATTACTAGTAGAGTGGTATTTTGATTGAAATATTGGTGTTCCCCAACCCTTGTGACTCCAAGTGTGTTGGAGAAATTGTTATTGCTATTGTGTTTGTTGATTTTGATGCATATTGGAGCTTTGAGGTGAAGTTAGAAAATTGTGCCCGCTAGGTGTTTGATAAAATGCCCAAGTGAGAAAAACACAAAGAACCCTTAGCCAAACACAAGCCAACTACAAGAAAACCCCCAAACTCCACAAAATATCCCAAACACAATCCGTCCCATACTTTTCCCTCGATATGGATGATCACGATGATTCCGATCGAGAGGAACCTAGCCACCGGAGGAGTTCCCGAGTCCAAGGAATTGAGGACCGACTCGCCACGATGGACGAGAGGTTCACTTCCCTTGAGAATCATAACGCTAACATCGAGCGGACTCTTCTGGAGATTGCGGCACAAATGAACAATTTAACGGTGCAACGTCAAGGGCAACCACAAGTTGAACGTCGAAGGCGTGCACAAAGCCCTATCCGTCCTCCTCCAAACTTTGAGTCGAGTGACGATGCTAGATGCTCTCCGCGACACCGAATTCGTCGGAATGTGCAAGATCTACCTCCTCGTGACGACTTCCAGGACGTTAAGATTGACATCCCCGAATTCAACGGCTCTACAGACCCGGATGACTACATCGAATGGATCCAACTGATGGATAGGATCTTCGAGACCAAGGAGTATGATGATGAGAAGGCTTATAAGATCGCAAGCTTGAAACTCACCAGGGCCGCTTCGCTTTGGTTTGAGAATATGAAGTTGCAACGGGCTCGTGAAGGGAAGGCGATGATTTCCACTTGGACCCGGCTTAAGCAAGTGATGAATCGCCGCTTTTTGCCAAACACTTACCGTCATGACGTTCTGAAGAAGGCATATGCCCTTACCCAAGGCAAACGAACCATCGGGGAGTACATATCGGAATTCGAGCAAATTCTTATCAAAAGTGGCCTCCAGGAACCTGAAGATCAAACCATAATGCGCTTTTTGAATGGCTTGGATCCCACCATCGCAAAGAGGGTCGAGATTCAATGTTACTATTCCATGGATGAGTTGTGTAGCTTGGCCCTTCGGGTTGGATCCCACCATCGCAAATTCTTATCTATCTATCTATCTATCTATCTATCCATGCATGCATGCATGTCTGTCATGCCTGCATGCATGCATGCGTCTGTCTGCATGCATGTCTATCTATCTATCTATCTATCTATCTATCTATCTATCTATCTATCTATCTATCTATCTATCTATCTATCTATCTATCTATCTATCTATCTATCTATCTAGAAAGATTGCACGTATTACACGTATTACAATGGCATAGGCAATGACATATATAATCCTTGAGGTAAAGCATATATAATCCTTGAGGTAAAGCATGAGCTTTAGAAAGATTGCACGTATTACAATTCTTGATCATATGCTCGATATCTTTGATCATTCTTGGCCAAAAATAGTGTTCTTTCATCATAAGATATGTCTTCTCTATTCCAAAATAACCAACAAGAGATCCTCCATGCACTCCAATATCAATAGCTCACGAATACTACTCTTGGGAATGCATAATTGATTTCCCTTAAAAAGAAATACATGCTCAATATGAAAGAGTTGGTGGGGATGCTTCTTACATACCTCATAAACTTCTTTGAAATCTTCATCCTCATATAATGCTTTGATATGCTCAAGTCCAAGCACTCTAGATTCAAGTATATGAACCAACATATACCTTCTTGATAAAGCATCGACTCCTTTATTCAAATGACCCGCTTTATGATAAATCATAAAATGAAAAGATTGCATGAACTCTACACATTTGGCATGAAGAGGATTCAACTTGTGTTGTCCTTGTACGTACTTCAATGTTTCATGATCACTATGAAGTATGAATTCTCCACTCAACAAATAATGTCTCCAATGTTCCAATGCTCTTATGATGGCATAGAACTCTTTGTCATATGTACTATACTTCCTTTTTGCTTCACTTAGCTTTTCACTAAAATAAGCTATTGGGCGACCTTCTTGAGATAGGACAGCACCTATCCCAACTCCATTTGCATCACATTCAACATCAAACACTTTAGAGAAACTAGGTAATGCAAGAATAGGGGCGTTACATAGCTTGTCTTTAACCAACTCAAAAGCTTAATTGGGGGCTTCATTCCAAGAGAACTCTTTACTCTTCATCAATTCAGTCATAGGAGATAAAAGAGTACTAAAGTTCTTGATGAATCTTCTATAAAAAGATGCCAAGCCATGAAAACTTCGTACCTCATTAATGGTAGTAGGTGTTGGCCGTTCTTTGATAGCTCTCACTTTCTCTTCGTCTACTTGGATCCCTTCACTTGATAGTACATATCCAAGGAACACAACTTTGGACGTGAAGAAATGACACTTTTCCAAGATTCCATATGGATTTTCGCTTTGCAAAATGAGCATGACCGATTCCAAATGCTTCACATGTTCCTTTTCACTCCTACTATATACAAGAATGTCATCAAAGTATACAACTACACACTTACCAATAAGAGGTTTCAAGACTTGGTTCACGAGTCTCATGAATGTTGATGGTGCATTTGTAAGACCGAATGGCATCACAAGCCACTCATATAATCCTTCTTTGGTTTTGAAGGTCGTTTTCCGTTCGTCTCCTTCATGGATACTTATTTGATGATATCCACTTCTAAGATCAATCTTGGAAAATACAATGCTTCCATGTAGTTCATCCAATAGATCTTCGAGTCTAGGTATTGGAAACCTATATTTGATTGTGATCTTGTTGATGACGCGGCAATCTATGCACATTCTTTGTGATCCATCCTTCTTTGGTACCAATAGGGCGGGAACAGCACAAGGGCTAAGGCTCTCACGAATCAAACCCTTAGCTAATAGCTCTTCCACTTGTCTTTGCACTTCATTTGTATCCGTTGGATTCATTCTATAGGCTGGCTTGTTTGGTAGCATAGATCCTGGGACAAGAACTATTTTGTGTTGAATCTCTCGTTTTGGTGGCAACCCATGTGGCATCTCCTTAGGGAACATATGAGAGAATCGCTCCAATAGAGAATTCAAGAATGAATGGTTGCTTGGTGGCATTTTGCTTTCCTCTAAGTTTGCAAGAATAAGACTTTTATGCTCTTCATACTCATGATATTCCGCCTTCAAAAACGTTACAATGTTGCTTTCATTCTCCTTAGGCCGAGAGATAGACGATGGTGCTAGAGATGTCAAAGTGATCTTCTTTCGATTGAGGGTGAGAGTGTAAGTGTTGGCTCTCCGATCATGTATGACACTCCTATCAAATAACCATGGTCTTCCCAACAAAATATGACAAGCATCCATCGGAATAATATCACACCATAATGAATCTTTATAATTCTTGCCAATAGAAAGACTTACCAAGACTCTTTGGTCAACACGAATGCCTTAGCCTTGGCTTAGCCATTGTATAGTGTAAGGTGTGGGATGAGGGCTAACCTCCAATTGCAACTTCTTGACCATTGTTGTAGAGGCGACATTGGTGCAACTCCCTCCATCTATGATCAATGAGCATACTTTTCCTTTGATGGTACAACGAGAGTGAAAGATAGCCTCCCTTTGTATTTGGTCATCCGACACATGAGCTACATTCAAGGCTCTCCTAACTAAAAGTAACTCTTCATTATCCGGTTCTTCTACATACTCCTCTTCTTCTACATTATTCTCCTCATTTTCTTCTTCACATACGTCATTATCTCCTTCTGGTTGTATATATAACGACGTTTGGTACTCAACAAAAGATACTACTCTCTTGTTAGGACACTCCGAAGCATAGTGACCTAAACCTTGGCAACGAAAACATCTCCTTGGGGCAAGGGTTCTTGGTTCGGAGATAGTGGGTTTGGAGGTGGTTTGTGGCTGATTTGTGGTGTTTTTTATGTAGGGTGATTTAGAAGATATGGATGGTCTTTGTTGTGTAGAGAGCGGGCGTGTAGGGTAGGTTGATTTTTGTGGAGCTTGGTACTTGTTCAAGACTTCTTTACCCTTATTTCTCCTTTGTCGTTCAACTTTGAGTGATAAAGAACTCAATTCATCCAAAGTTTTATAAGGTTGCAACTCAACAATATGTCTAATCCAATCATCAAGACCAATAAGATAACGTACCAAAGTTTGTGGCTCGTCCTCTTTAAGGTCACACCTCCAAAGCAAATGCTCGAATTCCTTGGTGTACTCCTCTACGCTTTTTCCTCCTTGGATCAACTTTTGAAGTTTGTAGTAGTTGTCACATAGGTAGCTAGGTGGTAAGAACTTCTCTTGAAGCTTCTTCTTCATCTTATCCCATGAACGTACCTTATCCTTTCCTTTAGCTTCTTGCTTTTTTTGCAAGTTTGTCCACCAAATGCTTGCATGCTTTCGTAATTTCAAGGCAACATATTTGACCTTCTTATCATCATTCACGTCTTTGAGATCAAAGACCCTTTCCACGAACTGCATCCAATCCAAGAAAACCTCCGGATCAAGACTCCCTTCAAAGTCTGATATTTCCACCTTGAAGTCGAACCTATCCTCCCTTCTTGGACGTCTACTTCTTTCACTTTGTATGTCCTCTTCGTCCTCATGGGAATTCCCAACATAAGAATCATCACGCATCTCTCTATGTTGAAGATGCATATACTTCTTCAATTGGTCGGTGAGGTAAGCGATCTTTTGCTTCATTCCTTCTACATCCTCTTGGGAATTCGTGGGTGACTTCGTTGGAGAGCTTGTACTAGCCATTTAGAATCAATCTTGGCAAGAAAAATGCTTCAAGACTCACGGTTTTGGGGTTTTGGGTGTAGGAGACATGGGGGGTTTGTGTTTGGCTATGGTTTTGTGAGGGAATGCGTTTGGTTTTGGGGTTCTTTGTGGAGTTTTGGGTGGGACGTGTTTTGTGTGATGGAGATGTAGGGGAAAGATTGTGAAAAGATTGTAACAAGAACCATGAGAGTCAATGTCCTAGGCTCTGATACCAATTTTGATGTATGATAGGATCAAAATCATCAAATCACACAACAAGGCTAGGATCTTTATGTGGTTCTTTATGAATGAACGATTGAATGTAAGGATGGATGAATGGAAACAATGTAGATGAACAAGAAATATCAAACAAGCAACGTTTGAAACTCACCAACAAGATTGATTTGAACGATTGATAATGGTTTTTGGATTCTTCAATGGAGATATAGGCACACCACTCCAATGATTCCTCAAATTCTACCTTTCACCTTCTAAGGATGCCAACCCTAGAATAGAAGTAGAGATGGGCGTATTCCTCCCTCAAGAGAACTACAATTCTAGTTTGAAACTAGAGAGAAAACAACATATTGTGTTTTGATTTGTATTTGATTGATATTGAATAATGTGTGTTACAAGAGGCTTCCAAAGGGTCTATTTATAGTAATCCTAGGCCCCTTAGGCGTGACCCTCTCATCAAGAAACAAAGATTACAAGCTTACATCATTCAATACAAAGATTACATCACAAACTATTACATAAAACTCCTATGTACTTAGCTACAAAGAAACAATGAGAACTTGCTCAATTTTACTCTAAATCTTACGATTCAAAAACCAAAAGAAAGATATTCCAAAGATCTTCATTTGATCGTTAGACTTCATCTTCCATAGGCTTATAGATCTTGAGATATTGAACAAAGTAGTCCCATATAGCCATTGATGTCATTTATCGTATGATTTGATAATAATGACTTAACCTCTTCTTCAATAGAAGCTTGAATTCCTTCTTGATTACTTTCTTAATGTACTTTAGCCTCCAAACGTACATCAATATGAAAGTCCCCGAATACCTCCAACACTTTTGTTGGAAGGTTGGAGTTGGGATAGTTAGTATTCTACTCACGAAAGTGAATAGAAGCTAACTAGAGAGTCCCGTTTCTTTAACCCTCCGGGTCCGTGGTGGGCTTGTAGGAAGTTAATCTGGATTATCTTTGAAAAAGGAAATCCGGTGGGTTTATTCTAACAGGATTGTCACTTGATTCTACTATTTTGTTGCTTTCTAATTGCGAAACCCTCGTCCTTATTACCGTTTGCATCCCAAAATCTCCCGACACCCATTGTTTCCCATTTGGCTGAACCATAGTTGTGTTTGTTCTGTTTGTCACCAAAATCCCTCTTGTTATCTTGTGATCCTAAACCTCACCTAGAGTCAATCAGTCCTAGCCAAGGCCCCTAGCTCTCTGAGAAGAACGATACAAAACCGGGGTACAAAACCACGTTCAGGAGCCTTGACTATTGGAGAGTCGTATAATTAATTAAGGGATGACTCTCGTTCGACCCCTTTTCCTGGCCCATTATGAGAAACCTGAAGCTATATATTCGAGGGAGTACCTATGGGAACTGGGTTAAAGGTGTGTTGTTGACGAATAATAGCCCCTTATCGACGCCAATCATCTAAGGCCCATACTGTGAAACCCGAGAATCACAAGTCTAAAACATGCAAATATTTTTGCTTAATTCTGTTAATGAACCTGGAGTTCACTCCAACATTGGGATTACCTAAATTTTATTAGTGACCAGAAGTTCACTACTCCGATACTGAATTTTTTTTTTATGAATGAACAAGAAGTTCACTCTACCTTTAATGCAAAAAATTTATTGGGAGGTGCCTTACATTTCTAACAACTGATCATTGGGGGACAACATTTTTTTAATGCACTCATAGGGGACTAAGTTGTTAAACAATTGGCTTCCTGGAGACCATGCTGCCCTTCTTTTTGCCCGCTCAAAAAAAACGACGCCTTGTCCCATTGTCTTCTTCAATGGATGCCAACTAGCACCACCAGAACAAAACATTATTTAATCAAACGTTTCTGAAACTCATCATCAAGAGAAGGAGGTGGCTGGGGTGGTGATCGGAATTCGACAGCGCTGCCTTGAATGTCAAAAAGCTGCTGTTGATCGTCTGGTGTAGAGTTTATCGTCGAAACAGAGTGAAACAATGGTAAGTGAAATTGTGTGTAATTACAGTGAAGTTAGGGTTTAAATTTTGTTTAGGGTTCGAAATTTGATTAGGGTTTGGCGAGTATTTGGTGTTTTTTATGTAAACATTTATTATTAATGCAAGTTTGAAATTTGATTGAAGTTTGAAAGTAAATTAGAGAAAAAAAGATAGTTCAGTGCTGGGTGTTAGTTGTAACCTGCGCAAGATTTGACTTTTATAGTGATTCAATTTTGGGTTCTTAATATGATTTGTAGGGCGATTTAATGACGTCATTCATTGTTAGATTCCACACTAAAAGATTTTACATCCCATAAAAGGACTTAGACACATACAATCAGAAGGAATTTTTCGTTCACATTAGGTAGAGGTTTATACAAGATATGGAGAAGTTTCCTAAGTTTGTTGGGTTAAATTGGTACCTACCTGGGAATGAGAACAAGAAGCTACCTCTGATAAGTGACAATGACTAGAATAAGTTTGTGGGTGTATGGTCAAATTTGGAGCAAGTGAAGACCTTTCCTGTTGAATTGGTTGAGTTGGCTGGTAAAGGAAAGCTTCAGCAGACTGTGGAAAACATTGAGGTTATAGCACCTGATGAAATTTTGGTGGAAATGTCACTCAGTCAAGCAAATGCATGGGCTAATGAATTGATAGAGACCCCTATTGATACTCAACATAGCCAAATTGGTAGCCAGAAAGTGAACAACAAACCACCATCTTTTGCAAATTTGTCATCTACAAGCATCAGCCAGAGGTTTAGTAGAAGGCCACCGAAGTTACCTGTCATCAGGAGTTTGCATAGAGAAGCAATGACAGCCTAAGCAAAAGGAGCTGGGTCAACACAAGATGGGCCTATGGAATCTGAATGTGGGCCTAGAGAAGATGTTGGTGGGCCTAGAGAAGCAGTTGGTGGGCTTGGAGAAAATGTGAGCATTAATGATGGAAGCAACAGTAACAATAACTTGGAGGAAGTCAATAAATGTGGTCCTGCTTCTACAATGCTGCACACTCCACTATAAGCTCCCTAGCTAGATCAAGAAAGGGAATCTCTGGCAGAGGAGTTACCACATCAATTCCAATCTCAGAAGCTAGAGATGTATCTCCACCAGCTCGATCAATCACACCAAACCCATCCTCAGAAGCTGGACCCTCAAGGAGGGCCAGTGACAAGATCTATTTAAGTTGGTTCACCTACACATGAAGCAGAGACAGACTTACCTTCAACCCAATCAACTCCTTCCAAAAAGAAGACTGTAAAAGGTAAGAAATCAATGGAGATTGATCCTAAGACGCTGGAAAACATATCCAAACAGTTTGGTGGTCTAGATCCAAAGGAAGTGCAAGATATCGGAAGGACAGACATATCTGAAATTGATGTGTTCTTTGAGGAGGATGAGAATGCCATAGGTGTATCTGATGAGGTAGGCCACGCAGAGGATGATGATGAAAGTGATGATGATGTTTTCTTTCCATCAGAAGATGAAGAAGACAGTGACAGTGATAATGATAATGACAATGAGGATATGGTTGATGAAGATGTGGAGGAATCAGATGTAGAAGCTGATGGAGATTTGGAGGTAGAGAGAAGACAACAGCTGGGGGTGGTGTTAATGAAGATGGACTTGAACAACACAAGATGACTGTTGCAGGCAAGATGGCCAAATTGTACAGTCAATGTAGAGTTTGGACTGAAAGTAGAGATGGTAAAGTTGACATAAAAGTTGTGGATTTGTTCACTTGCAAGGAGCAATTCTTAGATGTTATGAAATCTTACACAATTCAAAGAGGTATAGTGTTGAAGAAGGTGAAGAACAACAAGAAAAGGTTCACTCACACATGTTCAAATGAGAAGTGTAGTTTCAGAAAACACGCAACTGTGATGCAAGACAATGTCACTTGGCCCTTGGCGGGTTAATTATGTGAAGGGGGGCATGTATGCTATGAAAAAACAGCCCATCATCGAGCTAGTAAAGAGTAGGTTGCTAAGCAGTTGAAGAAGGACTTCATGGCAAACCCAAACATGGATGCCAAGGGAGTTCAGGGATTAATTTTCCAGAGATCTGGGGTTGCAGTCCCTGAGTACACTTGCTATAAAGTTGTTAGGCTGAGGAAGGGGGAGTTGTTTGATAATCATGATGAGGGCTATAGGAAACTTCCTCAATACTGTGCTGAATTCACCAAGGTGTAGACATCGGGATTTTGACGCATAAATGATATGAAAAATAAGAACGGAAGAAATAAAAGCAGCTCGATAATTGTTAACCTAAAATCACATGCATGACCACATGTGATTCTTCCTAGCTACATGTACATTTTTATATAAAAATGGATCCATGCAAACCCTAAAAGCAAGTGCCAAAGGTCGCGCGATCGAATCCTCACAAAAACACTTCAAAAAGTTAGCTAAATAATATACACTCTCCGTCCAGTGTGAATGGAGGCTTCCCTAACTTATTTAACTTATTTTTAGAAACAACTGAAAATAAGATAGCTTTAACTGCATCAAGTCGCAAACATCCATCATGAGCCAAAGTCAAATTATTATGGAAGATTTTATTTTCAAACAAAATCAATAGTATCAACCTTTTTTTTTTACATAAAACATTCATTTGCAAGAAATGATTGACATTTGTCCCTTTTTTTATTTTTATTTTGTATAGTAGCAACAAAACAACAACAACAACAACAACAACAACAACAACAATGCTCCTCAATATTATTGTCCTGCTGGTGCGGGGTTTGAGGGGTTCAAGATGTATGCAGGCTTCGTTTCATTCACAGGATTGCCTCATCCCTTTTTATGTAATTTTGGAAAAAAATTGCAAGAAAGATAATTTTAATCGCACGAGCTAGCCAATATTCATCTTTACCCAGGGTTGGACTAATATTAAGGATGTTGTATTTGAAACTCATACACGCTTAGCGTGTATATCAAAACTAGTATATATAAATTAACATTTACCTATGTTATTTATAAATTGGATTATGCAAATGTTGTGAAAACAAAATTTGCTAATTAAGTGCACAATTTACTATTTTTCTATTTGATTTTGGAGATTGTCAATTGTTAGGATTTGGAATACTTACTTGGTAGCTAATTTATTATTGAACGTCTAATTTTCCAACTTATTAATGACAGTTCCTGTTCATTAAAGGGGTAGGATTAAATTATGCAAAAAAACAGTATTGGAAGAAATGTCATATTATCTATTTCTTTTTATTTTTAAATAAATTCTGTTTGTTGAATAAAGAATTTTAAATACAAATAATCTAAAAGTATAGTCTTGTTCTTTTGGATGATAAGGTAAGGTAAGATATGGTTAAACTTAGCCTATTGATCTAAAGAACAGGGGCTCAATGTGGTTAAATTAGATTTGGCAGATAAGTTAACTTTTCACGTGTGTTGGTTGTATGACACTCTTAATGCTTTATTTGTTGGTTCTTTTGTGTTTTAGGGTTGTGTTATACATACCTAGCTAATTATAATTTATAATTTCAACTTGAATGTGGGATGAGTTTTAAATAATGTTATTACTTATTTTGATGATGATGTCTTTCAAAAAGTACCCAACGACAACTATCATTAACCTTTTAGGAAAATGTATGATCGTCAATCCAATGTTGCGATATGTACTTTTGTTGAATATCATTTTCATGACTAATATTAAGTTTGCTATTTTGGTAAGATTTAAGTTTCTCAATGTTGTTAAATTTTAATTTTTCTAGCAAGTTATTCTTGACACCACTAACATTGAATCTTGGATCTGCCCTTGGTGGCTCTGTTCTAATATTCTCTTGTGCGTTGAGTTGCTAAACTTAACTAGTAGAGCAAGAAATGGAATAGCGATGAAGGTAACTTTTTCTTTTTAAATAGGGTTTTTGGATGCTAATATACTGAACTTTTGGGGTATCGGACAATAATACACTGAAGTTTGATGTTGGACAATAATACATTGTACTTTGGGGGGTGTGTTGAACAATAATGCACTCAGAACGATTACAACAGTGCGTGACTTGGTAGTAGTCCTACGTAGCAGGTGGAGGAGATGAATTGATCCAAAATTATTTAAATTTAGGATTTTTCGATGCTAATATACTGAACTTTTGGGGTATTGGACAATAATGCACTGAACTTTGACCTTGGACAATAATGCACTGAACTTTGAGGGGTGTTGAACAATAATGCACCCGAAACAATTTCAATGGTGGCTGACGTGGTGACAATTTTACGTGACAGACTTAGAAGATGAGTAGGCTAAAAAATATCTAAATTTATGACATGTCAGCTAATTTACACAAGCAAAGGTGATTTTATACAATTACAACAACAATATCTTGGTGAAACCACATTTTTTTTTTTGAATATAAAGCCGCCAAACGAGCGGACTAGCTATTATTCATTGATAATCGAGAAACATCATCAAGGGCCAAGGATAGAATTTCCTCGGGTCCCTCCTCCGACCAAAAGCGTTTAGAGGTGTTATAAGGTCGGAGATGGGCTAAAGAATGAGCAACCCGATTCCCCTTCCTTAGTACATGATGCCAAGAGATAGTAGAAAAGGAGGTAGCTAACTTAAGAATTTCTGCAACTAAAACACCCATTACACTGGGTCCTGAAAATTTGCCTCTAATTTTATGTATCAAGGTCAAGCAATCACTTTCAACCATTAGCTCCCTGAAGCCTTTGTCCCACGTTGCCTTCAGACCAAAGAGACAAGCTTGAGCTTCTTCAATCTCCGCATTCAAAACCTCCGCTTGTTTGGAACTGCTGCAACCATCGCTTCCATCAAGGCGTCGAATGATGAACCCCCAGCCTTTTCCCCATTCTCCCAATTTCGCAGCATCGAAGTTCAGCTTCCAAAGCCCAGTAGGAGGGGGCAACCATTCAAATACATGGTATTTGTGCAGTAGCTTTCACGGAAGGGACGGCTTGGTAATCCTTGAGTGTATCTTGTACTTTGTTGCAGGATACCTCAGTAGGGATTTGGGAACCTTTGACAATAAAATTATTCCTCCCATTCCAAAGATCGCCAAGCTACAAGATGAAAGTTGCCATGTCTTTTCATCCAACATCTTCATGGTTGCATAAATATGATCCATTGTTGTTTGGAAGGGCGACCAAAGTGCATCATCTAATCCACTTAATTCCCAAACAGCAACGGGTGGACATTTGAAGATCCGTGATAGTTTGTCTCGATGCAAAACCGCAAATTTCTGATCGGCATCAGCGATTTTGATTAAATCGGTTGATTGCGCCTGCAGATGGTAAGATTTCATTACATAATCGCCAACCGAAAGATTTGATTCTCGGGGGAAGTTGCAAATTCCAGATTTTCTTCCATATGCGCCTGATAGTTTCTGAGCTTGAACAAGCCAACCGAGATTGCTTTGAGTTTTGTAAAACACGGTTACCAGCTCTAACACTGTAGTTCCTATTCTTTTCAAAGTTGATTCTCTTTGCTTATGTGTGGATTAGCTAATATGTCATAAATTTAAATATTTTTGGATCTATCCATCTCCTCCACGTGCTATGTTGGATTGTTACCAAGTCAGTCACTGCCAAAATCGTTCTGAGTGCATTATTGTTCAACACCCCTCAAAGTACAGCGTATTATTGTCCAAGGTCAGTGCATTATTGTCCAATACCCCAAAAGTTCAATATATTAGCATCCAAAAACCCTTAAATTTATAACATGTCAACTAATCTAGGCATAAGTAAAGAGAATCAACTTTAAAAAGAGTAAATAAAAAAAGGGATTTGGACACAAATTGTCCGTACTGAGGGGCTTGTGATTGGGAATAATCCAAAGTGACTTTTCGGTCACTAGTAGTCTATACTTTTTCACTATTTTCTCATAGCAGTCCAGAATCAATTTTCAGCACCGGAAAGCTGACGTGGTGATCGGAAAATATGTTTATTTGTACTTCAAAAAGGAAATTTCCGGTCGCCACGCCAGCTTTCCGGTGCCGGTAGCGCTGGAAAAAATCCGGGTCCGGGTAAATCCGGGTCGGACAAATTCGGACAATGTCAAAATTCGGACGAGAAATTCATGTCCGGACCCGGTTTTATTTCGGGTCAAACCGGGTCGGACAATTCGGATGAAGCTAAAATCGGGTTCGGACAATAGAAAAAAGAGAAATTTTATGTCCGAATATTCGGTCAATTCGGACAATATAAAAATTCGGACGAAAAATTTATGTCCAGACCCGGTTTTTTCCGGGTCGGACAAAATTTTGTCAGCTCTAGGTGCCGGATATTGATTTTGGACTGCTATGAGAAAATAGTAAAAATTACATACTGCCAGCGCCCGAAAAGTTAGTTGGGATTATTCCCAGTCACAAACCCCTCAATACGGATTATTTGTGGCAAAAGCCCATTAAAAAATCACATTTGTTTAAACGTGGTCCCATTGAGAGATCATTGTTGTAGTTATATAAAATCACCTTTGCTTGTGTAAATTAGCTGACATGTCATAAATTTAGATATTATTTAGCCTATTCACCTTCTCATTCTACTATGTAAGATCGCCATCAAGTCAGCCAACGTCGAAACTGTTTCGGGTGCATTATTGTCCAACACCCCTCAAAGTTCAATGCATTATTGCCCATGGTCAAAGTTCAGTGTATTATTGTCCCATACCCCAAAAGTTAAGTATATTAGCGTCTAAAAATCCTTTTAAAAAATAGTGTAACATGTTAAGAGAAAAAGAAAATTAAAAACAATTCAATATCACCTGTTATAGCTAGTAATCCTTGAGTTTTTTGGCATTTTCGAAATTTTTTAAGGTTAAGTGATATATTTGACTTATTAAATTTTTTTAGTAAAACAAATAAAATCTAAAACTTATGTGGCATCGAATTCATTTAACTTTATTTATTGACACGTATATCTTTATAACGTATGAAATTTATTTTAACCAAATTAATATTAAGGAACTTTCAACTACCACAGTTAAAAAAATATTCAACTATGGTATAATTTTTCATAAATTTAAGAGAAATTCCATTTGATAGGCTCTAATTTTTGCCTATTTCAAATTGTCAACTATGCACTTTGCAAAATATTTCAAGTGGTAAGCTTATTTTTATAACTTTTTCATCTAGTGAGCTCCTTTTTGTACTACTAGTTCATTTCTACTCAGTAACTCTCATCATCTCTTAATCTCACTCACTTTATCTAACATTCGGCTCGCTTAGACTAATTTTTAAAGTGCTTGACAACTTGAAATAATATATAAAATGTTCAAAATAAGCCTAGCACTTGGAATTATTTTCAAAATAAGCCTACCACTAGGAATATTTTATAAAGTGGTTGATAACTCGGAATAGGCAAAAGTTGAAGCCTACCAAATGAAATTTCGCTAAATTTAATCAAGTATCTAATTCTGTAAATTTAAATTTGACACATTATTTTTATCTTATTGTGTATATGTATGTGTCAGTACATCCTTCCTTCCTAAATTATTTATCACTTTATACTATAATTCACAAAATCAACAAAACTTCCACTTTACATTAATTTAATTCCTTGGAAATGTAAAAAAAATAAATGGTGAATAAAAAAGAAAAATGATGAATCAAAAAGAAAAATTGAAGAAAAAGATGTAATTAATAAAATCAATTTATAAATTAGTAATTAATGTGTTATTGAAATTGTACATTGACAAATGTTATGAAAAAAGTTACTTAATGTCACAAATAAAATGGAAAAGAGGGAGCATATATGTATAATCCATCAATTTATTGAGTTACCAAAGACAAATATCCGTAATTCAAATTATTAATCCTACTAATAGAGTCGCATTATGAGAATGTTACGTTAAATTGAAATTTTAATTAGTTCAATTGTACACTAATAAATTATAAACCATGGGCATATTTACTGACAACAAAATTAAAATACACGAAAATGTGACTTCTGGACGTGGTTTAGAAGTTATTAAAGTTGCGAAAGTCGAATGTACACCTATGATTCATTACTGTTACTCCTTCTGTTACAAATTAATTGTTATAATTTTGACTTTCACATTCTTCAATATCATTTTTTGAGTGATAGTTTCTAACATATTATATTATTAACAATTGCAATATTATACTTTTATGATTGGATTTTTCATTACGAATCTAATGGTATTAATTTTATATAGCAACTCATTGGATATATTGATAAACTTATAGTCAAAAATGTTGAAAATTGATTACACAATTTCCAAAGACGACAGTTAATATGCAACTGATAGACTACTAAAAGCATTAAATACCACTTACCGAATTTCGTGCATGTATTTAATTAACGAGGCTATAATCAATCTGATATTAACGTGGTGAGATGGAAGCTCGCGTACGAAGGTACATTTGGTTGGATTCTGTGTATGTTCACATTAGTTAACGTAAATCGACCAAAAATTTACATGGAAATGCCATGACTAGTATTTTTAATTACAGTTGACCATGATATGTACTGTATCAAGTATGAACCCACCTCTTTTTTGCCACATGTACATCGTTCAAACATTAAATTTTGACCTACATTCATAAAATTCAATTCTACATTCCTAAATCAATTCAATTTATAGCACAAGCTACACCCTTGATATAACCATGGTTGTTGCTAGTGGCGGATCCAGACATTTATTTTAGGGGTGACCAATATACTTGTTATTTCATAGTAAACAAGACAATTAATTTGTCCTGTTACCCAATTCATTAACTCCCTCTCCGTCCCAATTAATTTGTCATGTTTACTATTTTACGATCTTCGATGCAACACTTCGAACACTAATATTTCACATTTTTTCTTATCAAGACTAATAATATTGTATTCAGGTAAAAATATTTTTCATCACAAATCTAATAGTTGTAGTCTTATATAAAAACTCAACATATAATTTGATAAATTAATGATCAAAATTTAAAAATGTTGACCTTATTAGTTAATTTGGACAAGTTATTTGGAACAAATGGAGTATTATTTTAAGGTTTTTGGGTTGCCGCTCAATTGGACACCCATATTATATTTTTTGGGATTTTTTTTACGGTGTCCACTTGCTCCAATTAAAAAAATTTCTTCCGAATAATATAAGAGAATCACAATTTTTTTTTGGTTAGAGGTGTCCGTGGACACCTCTAAGCTACATACACATCCGCCCCTGGTTGTTGCTAAAAAATGGCTTCGGAGGTACCTCAATATTTAGGTAAATTAATTTTCGATATCTCAACTTTTCAAAACTTATTTTGATGTACCCTTAATTTTTGGGTTAGTAATTATTAGGTGTTTTTCCGGTCATCAACTTTATTAAGTGATCGAGATGCCTTGCTCTTCCATTCTTGAAGAAATACCATTGAAAAAGAAGAATAAGGGTATTTCGGTTACTTAATAAAATTAATGGGCGGAAAAAACAGCAAATAATTACTTACCCAAAAACTAAAGGTATATCAAAAGTCAAAATGAGTTTTGAAAAGTTTGGGTACTAAAAAATAATTTCCCCAAATATCGAAGTATCTACGAGTAATTTTTTGTGGCTATTGATATGGCAAAATTGTTAAATAATATTAAATTTGTGATAAAAGTTTATCAATGATAGATTGTTGATTAAAAGTTATTATCAAAATATATTTTAGCAGCTATTAAACCGTGGTTCGAGTTCGTGAAGTCTCATCAACAAATTCAAGATCAATCCCCAAGTGGTAAACGTCTAGGGTGCCCGCGTTCTCTTCGGACATATCATTGACTTTGTGGTTTCGTTTTCAAATTTTGGGGTGGATATTTCAAAAAAAAAAATAATTCAGTGTACATTGCAGTGAAACTACAAACAAAAAACATTATACAATAACGATGATAAAAGTTTAGGATGCCCTCTTGAGGGGTTTAAAGGTTGGGGGTAATGACGGTGCCACTAAGGTGGCTCTTTCCGATAGTGAGCGCACTGTTAGTGATATGCATGGCAATGATGGTGGTGAAGGGATTTGTTCTCCTCCTCTTGATGTTGAGGTTTCTTCTCATAATGCTTTCAAAGTCAAGAGCCGTCATAAAAAAAGAATGTAAGCTTCTTTTGGAACCCAAAATGGAGGTTGGTTAGGAGAGCTTCGTGTAGGATCCACTCTAGTGGTCCTAGTCGTGCTAAAGGGGATAAGAAGACATCTCGAAACTGCAATTCTCTCGTTGGGAGCAAATCAACAACTATTGATGATTTGGTGGATCGACTGACGGTTGATATGAGCAATAAAGGTGGCTTAAAAATTTTACAAGACCGAGAGGCGGCTATAGATCTGCTAAAGAAGAAAAGGTTGAATGAAGACAAGGGTTGATCGGGTGTGATCGTCCCTTGAGCCTCGGTGTTTTCTTTTGGTTATGATCTATCCTTTGGATAGTCAGGAGGAGGAGGCTTGCAGATCGGCAAAGGTTGTGCGTCTTTTGAAGATATCTCGGGAAGATTTTAAGACTGTGACAAAGGCCTTCAGGGAGAATTTACTGGAACTTATGAAGAACCCTGTTAGATAGCTGTTTTGTTTGTTTGTCTGTTGTTTCCTCATTGTTTCGAGTTGTGTTGTTTTCTTGTTTTGCCGTTGCTCTGCTGGACTGCGTTTGTTGTGGTCTTGTAGCATCTTTGATACTTTTTTAGCCTTGTATGGCTTGCAAATTATCGAAAAAAAAGAAAAAAAAAGTTTAGGATGGAAGACATATGATGCATAAACTAGCTTAATGCAGAATAGTTAATTATACATTTTTTTATTAAAATAGTTAATTATACATAGTTTTCCGATACTGAGTGTTAAATATTGGGGAGACGGAAAATTCTACCATAGTTGAATTTATTTTCAACTATGGTAGTTGAAAATTTTATATCATTCATTAAATAAAAATAAATCATATTTTTTAAAAAGATTTATATTCTCCTAAATATGATTAATTATTGTATCAAGTTACTTTGATCAACCTACATTGATTTTGAATTTTTATAGTAAAATTAATGGTCTTTTCACTTTTCAACTACGATAGTTGAAAAAAAGTCAACTATGGTAAAATTTCCTTTAAAATATTCAATTTTGTAAAAAATTATAACTTAACATATAGATTTACTTATTGTAACAAGTCCTATGGTGAATATATGAACCGTGTCGGGCTCGGGTCCGAGCCTCCAAAGCCGGGCTTGTGCGTGGTAGCGAAGAGGAAGTAACCCCGACCCGACATGCCCGCCCTAAACCCACGCACCCGGTCACTTTCAAGAACAAATATACCTTCTCCAAGAGTGGGGCGTTGAGTATCAAGCTAGCGTGGCTTGGGCAAGTCGTCCGATGTTGGAGCTTGGAGAGACTAGGGTTTGCTCCACCAGCCCCGGAGGCCTCGGGATCGTACCGGACCGTCCCGAGATGAAAGGCAATGAGGTATCGGGGTTCGGGCATAGCCTCAGAGCCAACAGAGTTCACGAAGGAAACAACTCCTAAAATCAGCAGCTTCGTCGCGCCCGCTACTGCTTCGGTCGCGCCCGCGACGGACTAGCCTAGGAGGTAACGCCCGCTACCTCCACACGTAGCGCCCGTGACCACCCACGACATTTTGGGAAATTTGGGAAAATATTTGTCACGCCCGTGACGATCCATCGTAGCGCCCGCTACGATCGCGCACTTGCCAAATCGCCTGGAGTTTTCGCTCCGATAGCGCCCGTGACATCCCGAGCTTGCGGCCGTGACGACTTCTTTCCAGATGGTCGCGCCCGCGACAAGCCGGCGTAGCGCCCGCGACCAGCCTGTTTTCGCGTGTTTTGTTTGGCTTAAACGCTGAGTTTTGTTTCTTTATTTTAATTAGTATAAATACTTGTTTAACACATTTCCTAAGACAGCTTTTGATGATTATGAATAAGCTATTGCATTGGTTAGGGTTTCCCTAAGTTTTCTCCGAAAATCTAGATTACTTTATCCAATCTCTTGGTGGTGTTTCTAGTCATTCCTTTATTGATCATTTAGTGGATGTTTCCTTTATGATGGTCATGGTGGGGTGTTAGGCTTTGGTGGTGGACTACCTTTATCCAAGGTCATATCCAATCCCATTTGGTGTTCAAGGTTATTGATATTGGTTATTATTCTTGTTATTATTCAAGTTCAAGGCTATTGTTGAGAAGTTCAAGCATGGGTGATTTAGATGTTCACCTTTCTCCCCTTATTCTATTGTTTATGGATTTCTCTCATCTCTTCTACAACAACAACTCAAGCTAAGTCTTCAATATCTCCCACCGCGCCACGCTCCAATATATATATCAATTTTAATTTTTAATGACAAAAGTAAGGGTAATTATACATTTCAACTACCATAGTTGAAAATAAATTCCTACTAATTAGATTTTTCTTCAAACCTTTACTTGAAAATTACTGTAAAAACTTACTCCCTCTGTAACGCCCTAGAAATTTAATTCTAAACTTAACGGTCAAATTCAAACGTTGAATAACAATAACAGCGGAAGACTCATTTTTTTTTCTTTTTAATTGGGCGTTACTACCGTATCCCCGAAGGAATACAAGGAAAGAAGGAAAAGAAACTAACTAATCATTAATTTACTTCTATTTAACAACCAAAAGAAACTTTCAATTCTAGAAACAACGCAAACTAAGCATTACTACTTCAACTCTAAAACATAAACTAAACTTATTCTCAAACTAACTTCGTCGTCCTCACTGCTAATTCACATTCCCATCATAGAATGCATCACTTGAAAACAAAACATTTAAAGACATGAGGAGGACTCAATAATGTCTACCCCTAACCGTTAAAACAATTTGAAATTCATTTCAATTCATTTTTAAGGGAGAAGTGAACAAGTCAAATCTTTTCGAAACCAACTTTCTTTCCCAGCCAACTAAACCATCTTTCAGAATTATTAAGCAAGCGGACCTTGCTTATTTGGCCCTCAAAGTCAAAAGACTTCATAATAATCATATCACAATCTCAATCTTAATATCAATCTCAATCAATCACAATCTCAATCATACGGATGGCCATCCATTTCACACACGTGAATATAACTAACCCCGGGGAAGTAGCACCTATCAGACATCCATGATCTCTTGACAACCCCCCTACAGGATGCCGAGAACTTGGTCTGCGGGGGAATTGCCCGAACCCGCGTTTACGTCACGTTTGAATTATTAATCAGGTTTAAATATCGTACCAATCCAACTCAAACAATCCAATCCAATCCAATCCCAAATTTCCAAAACCATTTCCAAATCACATGTAAACGACTGTCCACATTTTTCCAACTCAAAGAAACATAACAATATCCAATCAGACAGCCAATTTTACAATAAAATCCCCTTTCGGGATGCAATTTCCCAAACATAGTAAAACCATAAAACACATAAAACGCATCCACAAGGGGATTAGGACATAGACATTACCTGACAATTCTTCTCCTTACTTCAGAACACACTTGAGCTCACTAGATCGAACGGTTTAGAACGCGCCAAAAAATAACGAAATTTCTAAAATTAAAAACATGTCGTACGGAGTTAACGCAATCTAATTTCCACCTAGCCCACCCCTAGGAACACTATAAGGTTCCCATCATTCACAAATTAACATTTTAAACATATCTCACATCATCTAACTATCACATATCATAAACACTCCCATATTACAATCAATTGAATAATTCACACATAACAACACATTAATTCAAAAGAATAAATTGGACAGAATTCAATACTCCAACGAAAGGAACTATAACTTGACTTCCCGACCTCCTATGTCTACTAAAACCCTTATGTTGACCTCAGGACATAAACCACCCCCTAAGGGCCTGAAAAACAGCCAATTACCCAACCTGTCCAGTTTTGGCCTAGGTGCGCTATTTGGGTCGTAACTCAAAATATACACCTCCAAATCTTGACCCGTAAAATTTCTATGAAAGCTAACACACAAAGGTACTTCCCGGTCAAACGGTAGGGCTAAATATTTACTACACAATAAATGGTGACCAATATCGTACGACTTATAAAATCTGTCCAAACTGATCTATCTTTAGCTCGGAGTTTTTTTTTTGGTCCTACTTTAACCATGCTATCCCGGGACTCTAACTTGGGTCTCTAAACAGTTCACTTAAGGTCAAATACCTTACCCTTCACCCCCTAACACAACCAATGTCAAATTATACTCAAACCTACACCAAATCCTCATATAAACAATTAAATTTTAAAAATAAACATTTTCTTTAACAATCAACCATAAAGGTCACAATAAAACCCAAATTTTCGACATCGAAACCTCATGGAAAAACAACCCACGCAGAAAGGGTACCAAACTCTCACTCATGACCAAAATTAAAGTATTTTACAGAAAGAAAAACGATAAAACTCGTAATAAAATGTAACGCATTGTAATAATTAATAATAATACGATTATTACATCAAAGATCGAAACTTTACTAAATATAATTTGATCTGTAAACCAAATGAAAGGTAATATGAGCAACCAGTAATTATTAATCATAATATTTGCATCTAGTAAATAACTTATAGTCATAAAATCATGCATAAAATAGATCATAATCATATATAAATTATCCAGACCATTGAAATAAGTTTTCACAATTTACTCTAATCAAAACCCTAACAAAGCCACATATATCACAACTATAAACAAAGCTCACTAAACTCTATCTTAGAAAAATTAAAACATTTCTACGGCTAGATTCATACGTGCATGGATTTGGCATAAATAATAAAATAACAATCAGGTTATATGAATGAATAAAACTAATTGATAACATAATACTAGAACTAATAAAACAGTAAATAAGTCAACACAAAATAGAAGGGGTTTAGGGGTTTACGTATGGGTGTACTGGGCAAACCGCGGCGGTTAGGACGGTGAACGATCGATGGCGGCATTGGCGGCAGCGCGGATGTCGGGCGGTGCGGTGTCGGCGGTGGTCGGAGTTTGGGGTCACGCACAGCGGCAACAACAACAGCAGCACGGGTATTCTTCCTCGCGTCTGGGAACGTGCAGCGGTTTCTGACGACCTCGATGGCGGTGCGACGGTTGACGGTGGTTCGACAGGCGGCAAAGACGATCGGCGGCGGTTGGGAGACGGCTAGTGTGGCGCACACACAAGCAGGGGTGAGGGAGAGAAGGTCGAAATAAATACAGGAATGGAGAAGGACGATGAAAACGAACGGGAAATGGATGGTAGTGGTGGTTCGCGGCGGTTGCGGCGGCTGCAGGCGATTTCCAGGCGATGTGTGACGGCGGCGGCGCGGTGGAGAAACGGCAGCAACGACAGTTACACCGCAACACGTAGAGGAGAGGGGGAAGTGGAGATTAGGGTTTGGAGGTTTAAGCTAATTAAGGTAATTAAAAATATTAAACCACTTAATTTAGTAAAACCAAACTTAGGAGCACAAGCCCCTATAACCGGCCACTAAGAAAATAATTAGTTAGGAAAATATGATTTTAAATTTCTGAAAAGCAATAATAATAATAATAAGAATAATAGTGATAATAATAGTAGCAATAATAATAATACTCACATAATTAATTAAATAAATTAATACATAATCATCAATTATTAACATATAATTACCAAGGTACCGCTACTCTCATGCATAACCATGTACATAGAAAAAGACTATATTACCCTTAATGATCCCACGACGGTCCTACAAGCTCAAGTGTTAACCATTTAAACACGAAATAATTAACGGACGTAAAATAATACTAACGACGTACCGACAATTATAATCCGATTTTCTGGAGTTTTACATCATTACCCCCTTAAAAGAAGTTTCGTCCTCGAAACTTAAACTCAAAACCAACGACATGCCGAATGGAACTAATGGTAGCCTTGACCAAAACCTCGGGGTTTTACATCATTACCCTCTTCAAAAGAGTTTCGTCCTCGAAACTCAACATATCTTATGCTTTGGATAGGTGCAAATATTTTGATCTCTTCTCCTCCTTGGCTTTCCAAACGAGTTTAATTGTGGCATGGGTCTCCCATCGCACTTTTACAACAGGGGTGATATTTCTTTGAAGCTGTTACTTTCCATAATCAAGAATCTCCAGTGGCTACTCCTCGTGGGTCGGGTCTTCTTTCAGCCTCCGAATCCTCATCGGAGTCTTCTTCTGGTTCAAGGCCCTCCTCAGGTCTCTCCATATCCTCCTTGGGATATTGGTATTTTAGAGAAGCTAGAGTCGGGCACTCATAGAAAAGGCGGCAGTATCTCATCCAACATATGTCAGCAACAACCACAACATGCAATTTCAACATAAAATGAAACAAAGAAAAAGACACACATCCCATTCCCCCAACATACACTCATCACTCCTAACGTAGCTTCTTAAGCTCTAACTAGAAATCTAATAGACACTTAGGAGCTACCAGGTCGTAACCCAGAGCTCTGATACCATTCTGTAACGCCCTGGAAATTTAATTCTAAACTTAACGGTCAAAGTCAAACGTTGAATAACAATAACAGCGGGAGACACATTTTTTTTTCTTTTAATTGGGCATTACTGCCGTATCCCCGAAGGAATACAAGGCAAGAAGGAAAAGAAACTAACTAATCATTAATTTACTTCAATTTAACAAACAAAAGAAACTTTCAATTCTAGAAACAACGCAAACTAAGCATTACTACTTCAACTCTAAAGCATAAACTAAACTTATTCTCAAATTAACTTCGTCGTCTTCACTGCTAGTTCCCATTCCCATCATAGAATGCATCACCTGAAAACAAAACATTTAAAAGCATGAGGAGGACTCAATAATGTCTACCCCTAACCGTTAAAACAATTTGAAATTCATTTCAATTCATTTTTGAGGGAAAAGTGAACAAGTCAAATCTTTTCGAAACCAACTTTCTTTCCCACCCAACCAAACTATCTTTCAGAATTATTAAGCGGGCGGACCTTGCTTATTTGGCCCTCAAAGTCAAAAGACTTCACAATAATCATATCACAATCTCATCACAATCTCAATCTCAATCTCAATCAATCACAATCTCAATCATACGGATGGCCATCCATTTCACACACGTGCATATAACTAACCCCAGGGAAGTAGCACCTATCAGGCATCCCTGATCTCTTGACAACCCCCCCCCCCCTACAGGATGCCGAGAACCTGGTCTGCGAGGGCGTTGCCCGAACCCGTATTTACGTCACGTTTGAATTATTAATCAGGTTTAAATATCGTACCAATCCAATCCAATCTAATCCCAAATTTCCAAAACCATTTCCAAATCACACGTAAAAGACTGTCCACATTTTTCCAACTCAAAGAAACATAACAATATCTAATCGAACAGCCAATTTTACAATAAAATCCCTTTTGAGATGCAATTTCCAAAATATAGTAAAACCATAAAACACATAAAACGCATCCACAAGGGGATTAGGACACAGACATTACCTGACAATTCTTCTCCTTACTTCAGAACACACTTGAGCTCAGTAGATCGAACGGTTTAGAACGCGCCTAAAATAAACGAAATTTCTAAAATTAAAAACGTGTCGTACGGAGTTAACGCAATCTAATTTCCACCTAGCCCACCCCTAGGAACACTATAAGGTTCCCATCATTCACAAATTAACAATTTAAACGTAAGTCACATCATCTAACTATCACATATCAGAAACACTCCCATATTACAATCAATTGAATAATTCACACATAACAACACATTAATTCAAAAGAATAAACTGGACAGAATTCAATACTCCAACGAAACGAACTATAACTTGACTTCCCGACCTCCTATGGGTATAATTTTGGACTTTCTGGAAACCTCGGGATGTCTACTAAAACCCTTATGTTGACCTCGGGACCTAAAACACGTCTTAAGCTCCTCAAACACAGCCAATTACCCAACCTGTCCAGTTCTGACCTAGGTGCGCTATTTGGGTCGTAACTCAAAATATACACATCCAAATCTTGATCCGTAAAATTACTATGAAAGCTAACACACTAAGGTACTTCTCGGTCCAACAGTAGGGCTAAATATTAACTACACAATAAATGGTGACTGATATCGTACGATTTATAAAATCTGTCCAAACTGACCTATCTTTAGCTTGGGGTTTTTTTTGGTCCTACTTTAACCACGCTATCTCGGGACTCTAACTTGGGTCTCTAAACAGTTCACTTAAGGTCAAATACCTTACCCTTCACCCCTTAACACAACCAAGGTCAAATTATACTCAAACCTACACCAAATTCTCACATAAACAATTAAATTTTCAAAATAAACATTTTGTTTAACAATCAACCATAAAGGTCACAATAAAACCCAAATTTTCGACATCGAAACCTCATGGAAAAACAGCCCACACAACAAGGGTGCCAAACTCTCACTCATGACCAAAATTAAAGCATTTTACATCAAGAAAATCGATAAACTCGTAATAAAATGTAACGCATTATAATAATTAATATTAATAAGATTAATACATCAAAGATCGAAACTTTACTAAATATAATTTGATCTATAAACCAAATTAAAGGTAATATGAGCAACTAGTAATTATTAATCATAATATTTGCATCTAGTTAATAACTTATAGTCATAAAAGCATGCATAAAATAGATCATAATCATATATAAATTGTCCAAACCTTTGAAATAAGTTTTCACAATTTACTCTAATCAAAACCCTAACAAAGCCACATATATCACAATTATAAACAAAGCTCACTAAACTCTATCTTAATTAGAAAAATTAAAACATTTCTACAGCTAGATTCATACGTTCATGGATTTGGCATAAATAATAAAATAACAATCAGGATATATGAATGAATAAAACTAATTGATAACATAATACTAGAACTAATAAAACAGTAAATAAGTCGACACAAAATAGAAGGGGTTTAGGGGTTTATGTATGGGTGTACTGGGCAAACCGCGGCAGTTAGGACGGTGGACGATCGATGGCGGCATTGGCAGCAGCGAGGATGTCGGGCGATGAGGTGTCCGCGGTGGTTGGAGTTTGGGGTCACGCACAGCGGCAACAACAACAGCAGCACGGGTATTCTTCCTCGCGTCTGGGAACGTGCAGCGGTTTCTGACGACCTCGATGGCTGTGCGACGGTTGACGGTGGTTCAACAGGCGGCAAAGACGATCGGCGGCGGTTGGGAGACGGCTAGTGTGGCGCACACACAAGCAGGGTGAGGGAGAGAAAGTCGAAATAAACAGAGGAATGGAGAAGGACGATGAAAACGAACGGGAAATGGATGGTAGTGGTGGTTCGCGGTGGTTGCGGCAGCTGAAGGCAATTTCCAGGCGACGTGTGACGGCGGTGGCGCGGTGGAGAAACGGCAACAACGACAGTTATACCGCAGCACGTAGAGGAGAGGGGGAAGTGGGGATTAGGGTTTGGAGGTTTAAGCTAATTAAGGTAATTAAGAATGTTAAACCACTTAATTTAGTAAAACCGAACTTAGGAGCACAAGCCCCTCTAACCGGCCACTAAGAAAATAATTAGTTAGGAAAATATGGTTTTAAATTTCTGAAAAGCAATAATAATAATAATAAGAATAATAGTGATAATAATAGTAGCAATAATAATAATACTCACATAATTAATTAAATAAATTAACACATAATCATCAATTATTAACATATAATTACCAAGGTACCCCTACTCTCATGCATAACCATGCACATAGAAAAAGACTATATTACCCTTAATGATCCCACGACGGTCCTACGGGCTTAAGTGTTAACCATTTAAACACGAAATAATTAAGAGACGTAAAATAATACTAACGACGTAATGACAATTATAATCCGATTTTCCGGGGTTTTACACCCCTCCTTTCCAAATTATGTGTCATTTAAAACATAATTTTAAAAACAAAGAAAACTTTCAATTTACATTAATTTACATTCTTGGAAATGAAAAAAAAGGAGGGTAAAATGGTGAATAAAAAAGAAAAATAGTGAATATAAAAGAAAAATTGAAGAAAAGATGTATTTAATAAGGTTAATTTGATAATTAGTAATTAATGTATTATTGAAATTATAAGGTGATAGATATTATGAGGAAAAAAGTGTTTTTGGCCATAGATAATACATGTTGAGGGGCTTGTGACTGGAAATAAGCCAAAGTGACTTTTCACCCACTAGCAGTATGTACTTTTTCACTATTTTGTCATAACAGTCTAGAGTCAATTTTTGGCACCGGAAAGCTGACGTGGCGACCGGAAAGTATGCTTATTTATACTGCAAAAATGAAATTTCCGGTGGCCACGTCGACTCGATCTGGAAATTGACTGGATCGCTATGAGAAAATATTGAAAAGATCTGATCGCCATGTGAAAGTCACTTCAGATTATTCTCAGTCACAAGCCCCTCAATACGGATTATTTGTTGCCAAAAACCCAAAAAAAAAAAATGAACCAAAATGACAAATAATATGGGATTGAGAGAGTGCAAAATAACTAAGTGATGACCCAAAATGTTGGAAATGACAAATCAAATTATACGTACACTACAGAAGTTATTTTGGAAATGACAAATCAAATTACATAAACTCCACAAGTTATTTTAGTACACAACTATTCATGCCATCTTGTGATCAATACCACATAGAGAGATCGAGAGGAAGTCTCTAAATTAAAACATATTAGTAATCCTCAGTGGATCTTTCATGATTTTCTCCTTGTTTGGATTTTCTCGTGGACCGTAGTGTCTTGTTTGCACTCTTGGACTTGTTTAGTGAACAAAAAAGGAATGAAATTTACAAGGAATGAGTTATAGTTCCTGTTTTTTCTGTTTGGATAACAGTTTCTGGAATGAAACTACAATTCCAAGGGATTTACTATCCCTCCCGAATAGGGGGATTAGAAACCTCGTGGGGGAAATAACCTATTCCTTTTCTTTCACAACAACAACAAAACCTTTAATAATAATAATAATAATAATAATAATAATAATAATAATAATAATAATAATAATAACAACAACAATAATTATTATACTAATAAATGTAAATATTAGTAATTATTACTAAAAATATTATTAAATGTTATTAATTAATAATAATTTATAATAATTAGTAATTTACGAATATGAAAATTAGTAATTAATAGTTAATAATTAATAATAAACATATATATTAATAATTAATAAGTAATTATTATAATTAGTTAATAACAATTGATAATAATTGATAAATAATAAATAATTATAAATAATTTATAATTATTAATAATTAATATAATAAAATTAATAATTAATAAAAAATGTCAAAAATTAAAAGTAATTAATAACTATTATAGTTCATCGTTAGCAATTGATAATAATTAATAATTAATAAAAAAATAAAATATAAATTATGATTATAAATTATAAATAATAATTTATTATTTTTGATAAATTATTAATAGTTTATAATTGATAAATAGTAAATAATATAAAATAATTAATAAATAAAAATTAATTATAATAATAATGAATAATAATTTATAATTTATAGTAATAATATCATTAATTAATATGTAGTAACTAGTAATTAATAATTGATAATTATTAATTATTGAAATTTAATTATTGGCATAATAATAATGATGATGATGATAATAATAATAAGAATAATAACAACAACAACAACAACAACAACAATAACAACAACAACAACAATAACTATAACTTTGATTTCATTCCATTGCTCACCAAACACTTTCATTTAAGAGTTCTAATTCCATTCCCAATCCCCTAAGATTCTTATTCCATATCCAACTCATTCCATTTTTCTCTCCAAACAGACCCTTGGCAATGATATTTTTGTATATTCCACAAATTTAGAACTCATTTTAGCAGTGGCGGATCTTGACCTTCTGATTAGGGGTGACCAATACACTGTTATTTTATATAATAAACATAAAATACATAATTTTTATTCCAAATTATACTTTTTTTTTGGGGTTAACGGTGGCTGTGGCCACCGTCACCGATGCCCTAGATCCGCCCATGCATTTTAGACTTGTAAACCATTCCAAATTATGAAATCTACACCTTGCATCATTCCTTACTTTTTATTGGTGGAAAATTAATTTTTCTTTTTTATTTTACTTTAAAAATATATATTGTATATGGTAAATTAATATAATGACAAATATTTTATTTTAAATTACGAGTTGGAATTCCTTCCATTGTACAGAATGAAGAAATGAGTTCCGAAATATTTAAAATAAGATGATGAGTTAGGATGAGGTTATTTGCATTTTGGACCCCAAAGTATAGGGATATTTATTTTCTAGACCATTGGTTTTCATTGTTTATTTTTGAGACCTTAAAGTTTATGGATTGAATAAAAATGATCTTAAAGTTTGTAGGTTGAAAAAAAGTCCGTGTACTGTTTTTCTTTTTCTTCTCATGTTTGAATTTATCTCCCGATTAGCGTCAAACTTCAGGACTAAGGTTAAAACTTATATTAAAGTTGTAATACACCTCTCTTATTCATACCGAAATTACTTAGACCATGGGTACTTCAGGGTCTAATCAGTTCCGACATGAATAAGAAGGTTTATTATAACTTCAATATCAATTTTAATCTTACTCCTGAAATTTGACGCTAATCGAAAGATAAATTCAAACATGTGAAGAAAAAGAAAAATAGTACACGAGCCTTTTTTTTCAACCTACAAACTTTAAGGTCCCTTTTTATTCAACTTATAAAGTTTATGGTCCCAGAAATAAACAATGAAAATCAAGGGTTCATAAAATAAATACCTCTATACTTCGGGGTTCAAAAAGCAAAAAACCCGTTAGGATGAGCCCCCACCTAAGATCCAAAACAATAAAATATCATAGTACATGCTCTAATATTTTCTATCACTACCGAATGTTTCATAATAAAATTAAATTAACATCATGAAAATGCGGAATAAAACTAAATTCATTTGTGAAATAGGTAAGTAAGGGAAGTAAGGGAAGTAAAGTTGTGTAAGTATGGGTGAGCAAGGGCAGGGTCACCCCATTAGTCATATAGGATCGAGTCGGGTTAAAGTCGGCCCTTTGTAGTAGTGGGTCTGATCAAGACATTCTAGTAAAAATAAGCGTCAACCCATGGGTTGATCTGTTTGACCCTAAAATTAAAGTTAAATGTATTTGCACCAAAAAAGTAATTATGCTAATTATTATTATTTAATGTGGAGTATTAATACTATATTCAAATAAAGTTAGCATTTAAAATAATAGAAAAAACTATTTATTTTTGTAACACCCCAGGATTTTAATCATCAGGTTAAGCTATTAACTCACTTAACCTAATGATTAGCGCAACGGAAATACTCCCTGAGAGCATTATTGCCGTCCACACAAGGATGGACAAGGATAACTACATTCCAACAATACCAAAGCATATATAACCTTAAATCATACACCATCACAATCATGTCTTAATTTAAAACAAACCCAACAAAACTTCAACACAATTCAAGTTCATACAACTCCAAAAAGTTCAAAATCATTCTTCGCTTAGACCACAAGAGAGTTTCGCAATTCACCTTCAACTCCTCAGGTAGCTTTAGTGTTTCGTCCTTCCGGGGCTTTTCCTTTTCCTTTGGCTGAGCTTACTAAAATGAGATCACAACTTAAGAGAGTGAGTTATACTCATCATGTAAGGCCCTATATAAGAAAAAAAACGTTAGAAGGTTTCTTACTTACTTTAGCGCGGTTCCTTAAGCTATAGCAATAAAAGAAAAGGCGAAAAACATCAAGTAGGGTATACTTACAAAACATAGCCACACTCAACCCTTTTCAAGTAAACTGAACTTCAATTGGAAACCAAAACATAAGTTCTTTCTTTAATCACGCTAGAACATAACATGATATGAAGGAAGAAACTAAAACATGAACTCTTACTTAAACGTCCGTGGAAAAAGAAGCGATTCACAGAATCACACTTGTGAGAATAGTGAGAAAACTTTTACAACCTTCTCTTTTAACTTAAGACTGTAGACTTCAACTTTATTTCAACACTTGGTTGGCTTTAATATCTATAAAAGGTCCCCTACTCGCGATCATTGGCTAAGCCTTTGTATGCGCATACCCGGACCGATCGGGAGATCTGGATGGTGGATAAAAATCCTATACTGGGCATACTTCCATGGTGTGCACTAAAGGCACTATATATATATATTTTTCCCTGGTGTGCATTAATGCACGATTAACGTGGTGTGCTCTAAAGCACGAGTTCCCTGGTGTGCGCTAAGGCACGATCAAACATGGCGCGAGGCCTATATTAACTTAAGAAATTTCATAAACTTTAACCTTAAAACCTTGTTACGACTAGACTTTATACCAATTTACTCGTAACTTAAGGTAATCCCCAATGTCCTCTGGATAAAGGTTATACTTGTGAGGAAATTTAAACATAAGGTGTCCTTGATATTAAAAGTATTAGTTTAATAAGATTTTCTAATCTGAAAAATGTCTAGCATGAGTTCTTAAAGTACTTTGAAGGTAACTTTGTAATTCACTTTGGTGTTTGAAAATCATAAGAACTAGCACATGCTCATTAACATTAAAAACCACAAGCTTTCATATAAATCATGAATGGTGAAAATAAACATGAAGAACTTGGTATAGAGGAATAATTCTCCATAATATACTCAATATCTTATGCAATATACGTACCTGACAAATCAAAATCACACAATGAACGGGCAGTGACTTGAACAGCTGGTGCGCAACGATCTCTTGGAAGGACTTAGAAAGGAAAAGAAACATGAATTAGAACCCAACTTAGGTGGGAGTATTGAAGAGTAATTTAAAGAATTTTCTAAGGCTCGAGAAGAACTTATTTTTCCTAAGCTGTACTCTTAAGGCCATAACTTCCTCCACAAGTATCGTATCATGGCATGAAAGGACTTTCCGGAAAGCTCAGATTATAAACTTCAACTTTTTAGTTGACTATAAAAGTAAAAAAAAATATGGTTAATGAGGGTAAAAACTACCATCTTAGCAAGCTGCCTAGAAAAAAACCAATTTAAACCTCACTCATTCGGAGAATCATAATTCAAGCTACACTTATCGGTTTGGGGCGTGCAAGTTGTCTATGAAAAGCTTGTGATACATACTTCAACTTTCATTTTATCCACAAGCTGATTTGAACATGGGAAAATGTCAAATTTTGGCCAAGAATCACGAAGCACTTTCTGGGTAAACTCATATTATTAACCTCCACTCGGGGACTCAGAACTCTCACTCCCAATATCATATGACTATGGATTATACATTTCTGGAAAGCTTAAACTGTCCTCTCCAACTTTCATGTTCAAAAGTTGAATCAAAGAGGACTCTAACCCTATGTAAAATACACGTCTTTGGACTGACTTCAGAGCAATCTCAGCTTTGCGCCATTCCATGGTTTTGGCCATAACTCCCAATATACATATTGAAATGATAAGCTACAAAAACCAGGTGTTAGCTAACCTGATGTATAATGGACCAAGGGATGATCACATTACACATAAGTTTAGGATCTTTAAAAACCAAGATAAGAATCTTTAACTCTTAGTTCTCAAAGTTCAACTAAACTCAATGAAAAGAATGAATGATAAACGAAAGATGATGAATCGTTTACCAAGAGATGGTAATGGACGATTGTTGATGATGAACAAATGACCAACGAACAATGCTTGGACGATTCCTTGTTGATCAATGTAAGAAAGATCAAACAAAGATGGAATGGTTGATGATTGACGTGTGAAATGGATGAACGAACGAATGGAATGATATGTTGGATATGAATGGCACTTGAAGAATCTTTGAAGGATATAGGCACACCACCTTCAAGAGACTTCAATCTCTTCCTTTCACCACCTAGGACGCCACCCTAGACTAGAAGAAGACAATTGGGACGATTCTCCCTCAAGAGAAACGAGATAGCTAGCAAAAGCTACAGAAACAACTTCATGTTGTGTTTGATTGAATTTGTAATATGATTGAATGATTATTACAAGGCACCTTAAGGGGGTATTTATAGTAATGAGGCCCCCCTTTAGGCATGTACAAATCAAGAATTAGGCCTCATAGGGCTTACATCATGCTACACATTTATTACATCATAAAAGCTCTTAAAATACAATTCTATCAAGAAAAAACCATATCTCCTTCAATACTTGTCTATCCTTCAAGATTCAAAAACCAACGTGTAGCTTCCTTGATGTAGATTATTTGGTACTTGGATGACTTCTTCAATATCTTCAAGGATCTTGTGATATAGAACAAATGACCGTTCCACCCTTGAAGAAACCATTCAAACGAGAGAGAGACTTGAGGGAATGAAGCTCCCTTTCCATGTACTTGAGTATGTGGGTCCCATGATGTATATTTGGGACCAAATCTACATCATACTCCCCCGGTTGAAAAAAATTTTGTCCTCAAACTTTGAAATCTCTTGCTCGCCTTCTTCACAAGAAATTACAAGCTTTCTTCTTAAAGGCTTTGAAATCATCATAGATTCCTTTTCTAAACTTCTTCAACTTTCTCTCAAGTAATCCATGGGCATTACAAGACTTGGATTCTCGACTTTTCACCATGGATGTAGATATCCCATGTAGTTTCTCAATTCCCAAGTCAAGTTTCATCACTTTGCCTTTATCATTTAGCATGAAACGATCCACTTTGATGACTTTGGCTTCTTGACCCCTTCGAATCCTTGGCTCTTCAACCATGTGATCCAAGTTGATAACTTGAGGTATCATATGAAAGATATGCTTCATAGGAGAATTCAAAATTGGGTGGTTGCTTGGATTCGTTTTGCTTTCCTCCAAGTTTGTAAGAGTAAGACTCTTATGCCTTTCATGCTCATAATTTTCCACCTTCATAATCGACACAATGTTGCTTTCTTCCTCCTTAGGCCGAGAAGATGGTGCTAGAGGTGTTAAAGTGATCTTCTTTTGGTTGAGGGTGAGAGTATAAGTGTTGGCTCTCCCATCGTGTATGACACTTCTATCAAATAACCATGGCCTTCCCAACAAAATATGACAAGTATCCATGGGAATAATATCACACCATAATGAATTTCTACAATTCTTGTAAGTGGGAAGACTTACTAAACTTCTTGGATCCTCGTGAATGTCTTTGTCATGGCCTTAGCCTTTGTGTAGGGGCGTCAATGTAACCATAGGAGGCACAGCTTTCTTCTTCTTTGATCAATGAACATACTTCTCCTTTGTTGGTACAATGAGAGATCTTGCACTCTCTTTGTTGATGTTCATTTGGTACACGTATTTCTTTCAAGGCTCTCCTTGCCACATGCCACTCTTCTACATACTCCTCTTCTAATACATTTTCCTCCTCAAATAATTCATACGTTTAGTACTCAACCAAAGACACATCTTTCTTGTTAGGACACTCCAAATCAATGTGACCTAAACTTTGGCAATGACAACATCTCCTTTGTCTTTCAACTTCGAGAGCTAAAGAACTTAATTCATCCAAAGTCTTATAATGTTGCCATTCAACAATATGTCTAATATAATCATCAAGACCAATTAGATAACATACCAAAGTTTGTGGATCCTCCTCCTTAAGATCACACTTCCGAAGTAGACGTTTGAACTCCCTTGTATATTCCTTGACACTTTTGCTCCCTTGGGCCAATCTTTGAAGCTTGTTGATGTTGTCACGTAGATAGTTAAGGGGCAGAAACTTCTCTTGGAGCTTTTTCTTCATTTGGACCCATGAACGTATCTTATCTTGGCCCTTTGATTGCCGCTTGCTTTGCTTGCTTGACCACCATTTGCTAGCATGCTTTCGTAGCTTCAATGCAACACTTTTGACTTTCTGGTCATCATGGATGCCGTTGAGATCAAAGACCCTTTCAACTTGATGCATCCATTCCAAGAATACTTCTGGATCATGACTCCCATAGAACTCTGGTATCTCTTCTTTGAAACCAAATCTGCCCTCCTTCGTTGGACATGTACTCCATTCATATTGTGTTTCATACTCGACATCATAAAGATCCACCATATGTGAATCAAACTTAGTTCGTGCTCCTCCCTTTTGAAGGGGCATAAGTTTCTCCAATTGTTTTGTGAGATAATCAAGTTGCTGCTTCATTTGTTGCATATCATCTTGTGAATCCATTAAAGAACTCACGCACGCCATGGAGTATCAATCTTTGATGAAGAAAGATATGCAAGACTCTCGGTTTAGGGTTTTGGGCGTAGGTGACACGGGGGATTTGTGTTTGGCTATGATTTTGTGAGAGAATGTGTTTGGGCTTTGGGTTCTTTGTGGAGCTAATGGTGGACGTGTAATGGAAAGATGGGTAAAAGATGGTGCAAGAACTAAGAGAATCAATCTCCTAAGCTCTGATACCAATTTTGATGTATAATGGACCAAGGGATGATCACATTACACACAAGTTTAGGATCTTTAAAAACCAAGATAAGAATCTTTAACTCTTAGTTCTCAAAGTTCAACTAAACTCAATGAAAAGAATGAATGATAAACGAAAGATGATGAATCGTTTACCAAGAGAGGGTGATGGACGATTGTTGATGATGAACAAATGACCAACGAACAATGCTTGGACGATTCCTTGTTGATCAATGTAAGAAAGATCAAAAAAAGATGGAATCATTGATGATTGACGTGTGAAATGGATGAATAAACGAATGGAATGATATGTTGGATATGAATAGCACTTGAAGAATCTTTGAAGGATATAGGCACAACACTTTCAAGAGACTTCAATCTCTTCCTTTCACCACCTAGGACGCCACCCTAGACTAGAAGAAGACAATTGGGACGATTCTCCCTCAAGAGAAACGAGATAGCTAGCAAAAGCTAGAGAGAAACAACTTCATGTTGTGTTTGATTGAATTTGTAATATGATTGAATGATTATTACAAGGCACCTTAAGGGGATATTTATAGTAATGAGGCCCCCCTTTAGGCGTGTACAAATCAAGAATTAGGCCTCATAGGGCTTACATCATGCTACACATTTATTACATCATAAAAGCTCTTAAAATACAATTCTATAAAGAAAAGACCATATCTCCTTCAATACTTGTCAATTCTTCAAGATTCAAAAACCAACGTGTAGCTTTCTTGATGTAGATTATTTGGTACTTGGATGATTTCTCAATATCTTCAAGGATCTTGTGATATAGAACAAATGACCGTTCCACCCTTGAAGAAACCATTCAAACGAGAGAGAGACTTGAGGGAATGAAGCTCCCTTTCCATGTACTTGAGTATGTGGGTCCCATGATGTATATTTGGGACCAAATCTACATCATAACCTTTAGACTACCTAATCATACCATAAAATGGGCCAATTTCATAACCCATACTCTCTGCCAATAAAGAAAATCGACCAGATTGCAACATTACTCCACAAAACTACTTGCATGCATAACTAACTTCATGATTTTTCATAATCACTTCCTAAACTACTTTTCTCATTCATAAATACAAATTTCCAGAATTGAAATCATCTAGAAAACCCTCATTTGAGTCCAAGTTAGGCACATGCAAAGCAAGAACCTCTTATATTCTAAGTCTTCTACACATCATCCACATGCATTCATGTTAGAAGTCATAAAAACCATTGATTTACTTAATCTAAACCTAATTTACATACATGTACCAAATCTTAATCACTAACTTATCCTTCCAGAGTGAGTTCAACCATAAAAAACAACATGCATGCCCATGAACTTTCACACCTTTCACTTATTCAACCATTAAAACATAATTCTATCACAACTTACCCTGATCCTCTCTTTAATGCTTGGATTCCTTTACTCTTCACTTATTGAACTTAAAACCACTTGGTTTACCTCTGAAACAACATGAAAAACCTTCTAAAAATCAGATTATACCCATGATTCTCATAAAAGAAAACAATAGAGGAGAAGAGGGATTAGATTACTCTTGCAAGGGGGGAAAAGAATGAAGGAAGATGATGATGGAGGTGTGGCAGTGCGACGGTGGCCGGAAGGATGCCAGTGACGGCTGGTGACGGCGGCCGACAGAGGGAAGCAGCAGGCAGGGGGTCGGGGAGGAAGGCAGAGGGATGAGAGGAAGAGGGAGCAAGAGTGAGGAGGGAGAATGAGTTTGAGAGTTATGCTTCAAAAATAAATCACACACCTCCAATGTGATCAATATATTTAACATAACCCAAGGCCCAAAAGAACAAAGAGTCCCTCCCCCCCCCCCCCCCCTCTTCCTTCCTATTTGGCTAAACCAAAAGAAAACCCAAGTGGGAAAATTTCGATCCATTTAATGTTTCCTCTTATACTTATATTTCTCAAATTCTCAAATTCTCAAATTACTCAAACTTGGTTGTAAGATCCGGAATTTTTATTAACAGTAATTACCTTGATTAAGAGTCTAATTTGAATTTAGTTATTTATTTATGGGATTAATTGTTGTATTTCTATGTTACATGGATATTATTTTATTTATTTATTTATCAAAATTAGAACTTAATTAGAAAATTTGACTTGTTATGTTATTGGTAATTGGATTATAGATTTGGAAAGGGAGAAAATAAGAGGAAGTAGGAGATTTTTTTTATCATTTTTGTTGGGGGAAATTTTACAATCAAAGGAATTAAGGAAGATAGAGGGGGATTAGAAATTAGTAATTATTTGAAGTGGGATAAATTTTGTAAGGGAAAAAGGGATTAAAAAACCCCTTCTCTTTCTTGATGTTTTGACAGAAAATACAAGAACAAGGGATAAAGTCCCCATTTTGGGTACTGAAACAAAAAAAGACCCACGCACCAAAGAGAGAGAGAGAGAGAGAGAGAAGCGGTGGTGGCGGCACCGCCTGGTGACCCGGCCACGGACGCGCAGAGAGAAAGGAGGATGAAGAGATCGGTCGTGGTATCCCCTTTTCCCCTTCGAGCGACGCATGCAAAGAGGAAGAGGAGAGTGCTTGATGGTGGCGGTGGTTGGCGGGATGACGACGACCAGCTGCTCGACCGCGCGCAAGAGAGAGAGAGAAGGCAAGGGCGGTGGCGGTGCGGGCCGTCAGCGGTGACCGTGCTGGGGTGGTAGGGCGGCGGCGGTGGCTGCTGGTGGTGGTTTGGTGGCTATGAGTATGAAGGGAAGGTAGCGACGGTGCGTTTTGGAGAAAACGGGACAGCGAAAGGTGTTGGTTAGACTCAATTTAGAAACCCTAAGTCTTCCATTACTTGAATCGATGTGGGTAATCTCTGTCCCTCTTATTAACTGTTAAGTTTCAGGTTAAATTAATAGATTTAGAATACTGAAATATATGCTGGAAACTGTTAATTCGGATCGTTGGATTGAATTATGCAACCGAGTTGGAAGTTGGTCGATATTTGGGTTGAACATTGAGCGTTGAGGTCAATTTGAGATGGTGTATGTGAGGAGGGAGCCCGGGTTGAATTGTGAAATTGGAATACTTTGGGTTAAATGATGAAAAGAATGGATTATTGATTGATTATGTTGAGTATTATCCTTTTATGTTATTCGGGTTGGAATTGAGCTAGTTATGACTTAAATGAGTTTTATGCAAGCGAATATGTGATTAGTACACTCAAAAGTTTGATTTAAGTTTAGAATGATATTTATTTGGTTGATTCTAAGTACAATATGCATAAATGAGTGTCCCACGGATTACATGCGTTAATTGGGTTATTTATGAGCAAAGTATACATATATGGATCGTGGATGAGCTATACGTTTAAGAATGAGATTCTATGTTTAAAGTTGGGTCGTTTGGTATTTAGTATGGTGTAGTTATGCCTTAGTCTGGTGTGAATGGAATTAAATTATTGTTATATGTGAATTTAAGTACTCATGTGCATGTGTTTCCCAATTATTTCAACTTATACGGGCTTTATGGGCTCCATTACGCGTATTTACTTGTATACTTGAGTCTTGAATGACTCTTTGAAGTGTTATTCTAAGAAATGGTTTGGATTTCCATACTTATGTATGCTTTGAGCCGGTTATGTAATTTCTATGTGTGAAATGGTATTTTGAGGATTCTTGAAGTCCTTTATGAATATTTGGATTCTTAAATGGAAAAGGTCGGAAGTTGAGCAATTGAACTGACTTATTGAATTGATTTTGATTTGAATTAAAGTTATATTCCTACTTTATATACATTTATATATGATTTGGAAAGCTATTTGGATGAGAAGTATATGGTATGGAATTGTTATGCGATTTACGAGTTTGAAAGGGTTTTCGGGCTATGTGTATTGCACTAGGTACTGTGGACTAATTGGAAAGCCGGAGTTACACCTGTAAAGGGGAACTAAATCGGCTAAGTATATAAAGTCCATTGACGTTAGAACTCCCGAGTAGTTAAACTAACTGTCTTAAGGGGGAACCGGCCCCGACTGGAGAGTGCTAAAAGTAACCTACGCCCATAGTATTAATATTTTCGTACAATGGAAAGAAGGAAAGATTATATGAAACCGTTGGTTTATTGAAATGGTATACACTATGGTTATGGAAAGATGGAAAAGGAAATTTGAATAACTTTTAATACATGTTTCAAAGTGCGTGAGTTGTTCCTTATATGTTGAAAGTGTTATGTTCTTATTTAGAATGACTTTGAAAGGTTTTGATGTATGAATGGTATTCTACTTGAGAATTTCTAAGTTTTTGAATGTTGTTTACTACGTTCAATCTAAGTTTCGAAAAGAGCCTCGTGATTTAAATAAAAAGCTTATTTTGTTATTAATGATCTATATATATGTGGTATTGGAACTCTTTGTGTGTGTCTTTTAATTAGTCTGATGCATTACACGTGAATCATGCTTTGATTGTTGACCTTTGGTGTCAATTAATGAGGTAACACCCGCTATGATCCTTGTAGCGGGCGTTACATGCCTCGGAAAGAAGGATGAAACAAAGGAAGAAAACTAGAGGGTAGCCCACGCTACCCTATTGGTGTCACCCGCTACCCTTGGCTGGACCGAGGAGGACAGTACCCGCGGTCGGACGGACCGCACCTGCGGTTCTACGAAGCTCAAGAATCGCCCTGGGTTTTCACAGGGTAGCGCCCGCCACCCTATTGGTGACACCCGCTACCTTGGCTGGACCGAGGAAGACAGTACATGCGGTCTCCCGGACCGAAGCTACGATCGCACGAAGCTCAAAATCGCCTAGGAGTTTTCGCAGGGTAGCGCCCGCCACCCTACTGGTGGCACCCGCTACCTCTCCTAGACCGTACCTACGATCTCCCTATGTTGTACGCGTGTTTTCGGCTTGTGCGATGACGTTTTGCCCAACTGTTTTGCCTTGTATATATATCCCATTTGACGATTATCTTGGGGGATCCCATTCTAGTGACATAGACATAATTTCCAGCTTTGTATTAGTGGATTTTAGAGAGAGATTAGTGAGAGATTATTATAGGGTTTTGGTGGATTTTTGGTGTGATTCAAGGATTGAAGATTCAAACAATTTAGAGATTGTTGGATTATCATTCCCATTGCTTTTCCTTGTTCATCTACAACATTTTGATAAGTTTTCTCTTCCCTTAACTCTTTCATTAATTGCTTTGCTAATTACTTTGCTTGTTCTTTAATTGCTTTGCTTGTTACTTTCATTGTTTTGCTTGTTCTTGATTGTTGGATGTTAGAAATCATGTTTAGGTTTGGCTTGGATGCTATTAGCATAGTTTTTATCATGATTAGTGGCTAGAAACCCTATGGGTTAGGGGGTAATTAAGGGTGTGAATGGGTGATTAGGTTTGGGTTAGCAATATTAGTGAGTAATTAGTTGGGAAATCAATTTCCCACTCCTTTCCTTCCCTCAAGTAGGATGTATTTGGGTCCGAAAGCTCCCGAATACATCCAACACATGTGTTGGAAGGTTGGAGTCGGGATAGTTAATGCTCACCCACGAAAGAGGAATTTCGTTTAATTAACCCTCCGGGTCCGTGGTGGACTTTGGGGAAGTTAATCTGGACTATCCTCGAAAGAGGAAGCTCGGTGGGTATTTTCTAACGGAATTACCACTTGATTCTCCCTTCTTGTTATTCTCTTGTTGCAAAACCCATTTCCTCATCCCCGTTTGCATCCTGAAAAGCCTACGAAGCCCATTTCCTTTCCTTGATCGACCTTAGCTTTGTTTCTCGCTTTGTGACCCCTTTCAACCGACATCCTTACCTTAGCGATCTCATCCCGACCATTGACCTATATTCTATGACCAAGGCCCCTAGCTCCTCGAGAAAAACGATATAAAAACCGGGGTACAAAAACCACGTTACACAAAATGGCACCGTTGCCGGGGAGCCAGGACCCCTAGTTTTAGTTTCTTGGTTTTTGGTTAATTGTGTTTGCTTTCACGCTAGAAATTAGTTTGTGTCAATCCAAAAGAATTTGATGCTTCTTCATTCCTTGTAGGAGTTTTCGCGTTCTAATGGGTGAAGCTCAAGCTGGTTCATCTCGTACCCTTTTATCATATGTCGTTCCATCATTGGGTACATGAGGCAGTCCTATCACGTTACCACCATTACCACCCGATGCTGTATTCGAGTTTAAACCGCACTTACTTGAAGTCTTCGAAAGAAACCCGTTTCATGGGGACGATGCTGCTGAAAGTCCTGTTGCTCATATTGATAAGTTCGAAGTCCGGATTAGCTTTATGCATATTTCAAGGATATCATTAGAATATTTGAAGTTGAAATTCTTTCCTCTCACTCTTACGGGGAAATCGAAGATATGGCTACAAACATGTCCACCTAGTTTTTATTCTTCATGGGAGGCACTCAAAGGACATTTTCTTCATCGTTTCTTTCCGGCGGAGGAGACACACCGACTTCGAGCAAAAATTTTGAGTTTCAAGCAAGGTCCAGGAGAGAGTCTTTTCGACGCTGGGGGGAGATTTAAGAGTCTTCAACGACGGTGCCCTCGTCATAATTTACCGGATTGGATGTTGCTTCAACATTTCTATCATGGGCTCCGTGGTACTCTTAGAGAATCTATTGATAATGCGTCCGAAGGGATGTTTTTGAAGAAGACCGTGGAAGAGGCCAATATTTTCTTACGTGAGCTATCACAACACGCTCCTCATTGGGGGAGTGGCCAAAGTTCAGGAGACGGAGGCAATTTTTTGGAGGATAACCCGATTATAAAGTTTCTTTTGTCTACCGTTTGTGAAATGCAAAAGGAGAAGTCGAATGTGGAGATTTCAAATCAGTTAAGAATTGCCCAAGCAATGCAATACTTTGGATCCACTTCTATTCCGAATGTTCATACTTGTGAGTTCTACTATAGTCCACATCCTACTCAACAATGCGCAAAAATTCAACAATTGGTGCAAGTGAATGCTATCCATTCTCCCCAAGACAACCAAGATTCGTATCACATCACCAACCATCACCCTTCTACCTTTCAATCCCATGAACATCACTTATCTATTCAAGAAGAACCCTTCCATCAAACCCAAAAAGAGATTTCACAACCTCAAATTTCTTCACCACCCCAAGAATCCTCTATTGAGTTGATGCTTAAGAAAATCATGGAGGATCAAGAGAGAGATCGAGCTTACATCCGAAGTCTCGAACTTAAATTAGCTCAAGTCAACCAACCTCAAATTATACCTATCCAACGTCAATCTGTTCAATAGGTGGAGGTGAATGTTATCACTTTGCGGAGTGGAAAAGAAGTTGAGGTACCCAAGTTGGTGGAGGAGGAACCTTCCAGAGAGAATGAGGAAGATGATGAAAATATAATTGAGGGAGGAGATATGGAGGTTGAACAATCCGTTGATGAGGTGAAAGAGGATGATGTTGTGATGGAGAAACCTAATGATGAGGAGAAAGAAGATTTGGTGAAACCCAAGGAGATTGTGAAGGAGAATGATCTTGATCAACACACGGGGCAGTTGAAACCATATAGACCACCAATTCCATTTCCCGGAAAATTGGTTCAACACAAGAATGAAGAGAAATTCTCCAAGTTTATTTTGATGATGAAGAAACCTCAAGTTAATATACCGTTTCTAGATGCCATGTCGGAGGTCCTTTCATTCAAGAAACATCTCAATGACCTCTTGACAAACAAGAGAAGAATCAAGGAGTCATCGACCGTTCATCTCACGGTTAGTTGCAATGCTATCATGGGAAGCAAGACTCCCGAGAAACTAGCCGATCCCGGTAGTTTCTCTATTCCATGCTTAATTGGTGATATGAGGATTTATAATGCATTATGTGACTTGGGGGCAAGTGTGAGTGTCATGCGACACTCTATATGTAAGAAGTTGAACCTTGATGACTTGACCCCTACAGCTATCAACTTGCAACTTGCGGACCGAAGTGTTAGGAAGCCCTTGGGAATATTAGAAGACATCCCAGTATAATTGGGAAGTTTCCTTATCCCTTGTGACTTCGTTATTTTAGAGATGGATGAGGATTGGAGAAGTCCTATTATTCTTGGTCGACCCTGTTTGGCTACCACGGGAGCTATCATAGATGTGAAAAGAGGTCGCTTCTCTCTTCATGTAGGTAGAGAACATATTGTTTTCGACATTGACCCTTCAAGAGTGAAATCCCACAAAGAATCTCATTTTAAGTCTTATTTCCTTGACGTTGAGCCCGATGATTGGGAAGAAATCAAATGTCTAAGTACTTCGCATCCAAATCTAAGTGAATTTGAGGACATCTACCATGATCACCCTCTTAAGATCATTCCATGGAGGAAGGAGATTTCCTTGAGTGAAATGTATGTTGAGTGCAACAAAGTCAATGAGATGATTTTCAAAGGTCCTAGAGTCGGTAAACCACCAAACACTAAGTTGGAGTTACTTTCTACTTCTATTTCTTCATGGCCTACTAAGCTTTTGAGGAAGCGAGCTTCGTTTATGCACAAGGCTAGAAAGTGTTGGAAGTGAAGAAGGAAGCGTTGGTGGAGGAAACCAAGGAAAATGCTACCCGGATATCCTAGGAGAATGACTAGACCACCGGAAGAGTGCCTCATGTCAAGCACGAATCTTTTTGAAAATCATGGGAAAATGAGGAAGAAGAATTGGTGGAAAGGTTGATGATGTTTTTGGTTTGTGTCCCGAGGATTTCGAGAGTCAAGTAAGTATTTAGGTCGAGATAGGGACCTAAAACTAGCGCTATATGGGAGGCACCCCATAAGTTTTGAGCTTCTTATTTCAAGTTTTTAGTTTTTGCATTTTTCTAATTTTATTTCTTTTTCTTCTTTTTAATTTTCTTTTTAGCTTTTCTTTAGGTTTTTCTATTTTTCTTGTCTTTTTAATTATTCTTTATTTCTTTCTTTTTTAATTTAAGGTATTAGTTCTAGGTTCAAAAGAAAAAGTTGAAAGAAAATGAGAGGAAAAATGATGTGAAAAATAGAAAAAGTTGGAGTGAAAGAAGTAGTGTGAGTGAGTGAAGTTTTGAAAAGAATATATGAGTGTTGAGGGAGAATTTGAAAGTTAAAAAGATTTTTGGATCAAGGGTGAGGAAGTATGGAAAGATTAAGTGTTGAAGTGTGGAAATTTTTAGGAGTTGGATTTTGTTTTGGAGTGTTGGAAATTTTTATTTGAATTGCCAGCAAAGAGCGTAGCAGGCGATACCCTCAGCGTAGCAGCGAAGCTCCTCCAGCAGCTCACCGCAACTACGACAAAGGAAGACCGCAGCTGTGACGCACGACACAGCGCCCGCGGTAACGCCCAGCAACTCCCAGCTCCAGAGCATGTCGCGCCTGCGAAAGCATCAGTCGCGCCCGCGACCTAATGCTGTCCGCGATATCTTTCGGCCCTAAATCTCGATTTCTTCCTCACTTCTTTCATTTCCTTTCTCCCTCACTCAACTCTCCCTCTATCTACAGCCCTAAGCGACTGGAAACAACACTCACCCACACTAAATCCTTCCTCTCAGTCATCAATTCAACCCTCATTTCCCTCCATTTTTGCACACCTAAACCCTAATTCCTCTCCTCTTCTGCGAAATTCAGCTGCTAGGGTTCGAATTTCTGCCAGATTCATCCCAAAGTGTGCGACATTTTTCAAGCTCTTGTTCTTCACAGCTAAAGGAGGTATTTCTTGTGTAAATAATGCGAAATCCCTTCCCCTCTCATTTACATTTGGTTCGTTATTCATTCATGTTGAGTTAGGGTTTGATTTTGTTAAGTTTTACACATGATTTTGCTTTGCTACTTGCTGAGTTTGAGTGCCTGGGTTCTTATGTGGTGTTTGTCCGAATAATGGTTGCATTTTGTCTGTGAAACACACGCACGTTCTTGTTGCATTGGATTTGCTTGTAGATTCTTGCTAATTTAGGGCTAAGGTCTGTCGATTTTTTGAACATAATCTCACCTTGTTAGGTGCTGGGTTTGAATGCTTTGTTCTTGCTCAGTGTTTTGTGTTATTAGTCTTTGCATTTCATATGTCAAAATACACACACACTAGTTGTGCTAAGGGTTCTTGTCGATTTTCACACACAAACACGCACTTGCACTGTAAGTAGGCTGTCTATGTGCTATTCTTGCGTTCTGTTTGCATGTGCTATGTACTTTGGTTCTTTTTGACAAGCAAAATCGTTCCTCTTTAGTGAATACACGTTCAAGTGCTCCGATTTGAGGTAATCTCTTGTGAATTTTGTGCATAAGATTTTCAAACTCAATTGTTTGTTGCTTGTGTCGATTGTTTTGCATTTTTGTTCTTTTTCTTTTATGCATGCGAACATTCACACTCATTATGTTTTTCTTGTTTATTCCTAACCCTAGTGTGATGTTTTCCTGGATCGCGGACTGGTTCTGTTCTTTAATTGAAGACTTCGAGGTAACCTCTTTCCGCACTCTTTGGATGTGTATATCTTGATCCTTGTTGCATGGTTGATTTTTCTTTTGGGTGGCGAGCCCCTTTCAGTGTCTGTGTTGGGATTATTTTGCTGTTGGAGCCGTGTGGGCTCGGGTCGCCACCACTTTTACATGTTAGTTGTTTTTGTTTGTTTGCTTTTTGTAGGTTCTCAACCCTTTTCTTGTGACACCTTCCCACAATGAGGACATTGTGAAGTTTCAAGTGTGGGGGGGGGGGAGATATTCTGTTTCAAGAGTAGATCACCTAGCTTTTTGTTTTTGTTTTTCTTAGTTTTTGCCTAAAATTTGAAATTTTTTTGTGTGAAAAAGGAGAAGGGAGTGAAAAACCTTAAAAGTTTTCGTTTTTGTTTTTGTTTTGCTTTGTTTCTTGGATTTTGCTGTCAAAATTGGGAAGTCGTTCTTAATCTTCTTTAAAAGAAACCGGTCTGAGCATTTTCGACCCTATCTTGGGTAATTGTCATGACTCACCTAATTAGATTCCCTTCATTGAGTGTCTAGTGAGATCCCCGATTCTTTTCACGTTCTGGTTGAAACTAGGAGATTCTTGGGACTCATTTCCGAGCTTGTTTTCTAAAAAAGAAGTAAAAGAAAATCAAAAGCAAAAGAAAGAAAAAGAAAAAGAAAGCAAAGTTAAATAAATGAATTAATTGGTTCGTGTCGGTCGAACGACATTAACCAGCATAAAGCTAGTCCACCTACACGGGACCGGTATTAGCGGTATGGCGCTGATACCCCTTAAGCCTCCTTCTATATCGCTTTGCGGCGGAGAGGTGAATGGAAAAGCCTGTGTTGGGAGGGTAAACCCCGCATTATGGGTCGTTGCAATTCCTGTAAAACTAGCGTTGTCCTATTAAACTAAATTGAATTTGTTGGAAAAACCAACCCAAAAAGAAAGAAAAGCTTAAGTGTTAATAAAGTGTGGGGCCTTTCCTTGCATCACCTGTGACCCTCACCAAGCCAAGGGCGACCAAATGCGAGGGAGGGAAACTCTTTGCTGTTTTTGTTTGTTTTTAAATGAGCTCGGGTGTGAGTCTTTGGAGTCAACCGGAATCAGTTAGAACCCACTAGCACTTACGCACGTGGGGTTTTGCTATGCATGAGGTGTAGGGGGTCGAAAACTTCTAAGATTGACAATTTTTTGAGTTAGGTGTATGTGGAAATGCTCATAACGGTTCCTTTTGGAGGATTAATATCGTTTTCTTGATTGAGATTGCATAATTCTTTGAAGCGAAGCTGTTTTTCCTTTTCCTTTGTTTTCTTTGGTTTTGTTTTTTACTTTCCCTCTCTCCTTTTTCTTTGGCTTTTGTTGGTAAAGCCGCAACAAACCCTCACGAGTCCATCTCGTCCACCCGGGCTGCCAGGGGGTTCAAAGGGCTTGGTGCATACGCTAAAAGCACTTATTTCCTCCCATGACAGAGGAGTTGGTATTTAGTTTCCTTATTTGTTTTGTTTTGTTTTGCTCGGGACGAGCAAAAGTTTAAGTGTGAGGCGGTGTTTAGACCCATTTTTGTGTCTAAATAACGCCTTAGTTCTTAGGCTTTTGACTCGTTTCGTGTTTAATTTCAAGTCTTTTACTACGTTTTTGGTTATTTTGTAGGTTTTGGTGTTTTTACTCAAAACGAGGTAAAACGGGCTATTTTAGAGCATTTTTGGTGATTTCCCGAGCCGAGCTGGACCGAGAGCCGAAGCGGAGTTAACTCAGGACCACTTTACCCACCTTTGGTGTCAATTAGTGAGGTAACACCCGCTACGATCCTTGTAGCGGGCGTTACATGCCTCGGAAAGAAGGAAGAAACAAAGGCAAGAAAACGAGAGGGTAGCCCCCGCCACCCTATTGGTGGCACGGTGGCACCCGCTACCCTTGGCTGGACTGAGGAAGACAGTACCCGCGGTCGGACGGACCACACCTGCGGTCTTACGAAGCTCAAGAATCGCCCTGGGTTTTCGCAGGGTAGCGCCCGCCACCCTATTGGTGGCACCAGGAAGACAGTACCTGCGGTCTCCCGGACCACAGCTACGATCGCACGAAGCTCAAAATCGCCTAGGATTTTTCGAAGGGTAGCGCCCGCCACCCTACTGGTGGCACCCGCTACCTCTCCTAGACCGTACCTATGGTCTCCCTATGTTCTGCGCGTGTTTTTGGCTTGTGTGACGACGTTTTGCCCAACTGTTTTTCCTTGTATATATATCCCATTTGACGATTATCTTGGGGGATCCCATTCTAGTGACTTAGACATAATTTCCAGCTTTGTATTAGTGGATTTTAGAGAGAGATTATTCTAGGGTTTTGGTGGATTTTTGGTGTGATTCAAGGATTGAAGATTCAAACAATTGAGAGATTGTTGGATTATTATTCCCATTACTTTTCCTTGTTTCATCTACAGCATTTTGATAAGTTTTCTCTTCCCTTAGCTCTTTCATTAATTGCTTTGCTAATTACTTTGCTTGCTCTTTAATTGCTTTGCTTGTTACTTTCATTGTTTTGCTTGTTCTTGATTGTTGGATGTTAGAAATCATGTTTAGGTTTGGTTTGGATGTTGTTAGCATAGTTTTTATCATAATTAGTGGCTAGAAACCCTATGGGTTAGGGGGTAATTAAGGGTGTGAATGGGTGATTAGGTTTGGGTTAGCAATATTAGTGAGTAATTAGTTGGGAAATCAATTTCCCACTCCTTTCCTTCCCTCAAGTGGGATGTATTTGGGTCCGAAAGCTCCCGAATACGTCTAACACTTGTGTTGGAAGGCTGGAGTCGGGATAGTTAATGCTCACCCACGAAAGTGGAAGGAGGTTACCTAGGGAATTTCGTTTCATTAACCCTCCGGGTCCATGGTGGACTTTGGGGAAGTTAATCCGGACGATCGTCAAAAGAGGAAGCTCGGTGGGTATTTTCTAATGGAATTACCACTTGATTCTCCCTCCTTGTTATTATCTTGTTGCAAAACCCATTTCCTCATCCCCGTTTGCATCCCGAAAAGCCTTCGATGCCCATTTCCTTTCCTTGACCGACCTTAGCTTTGTTTCTCACTTTGTGACCCCTCTCAACCGACATCCTTACCTTAGCGATCTCATCCCGACCATTGACCTAGATTCTCTGACCAAGGCCCCTAGCTCCTCGAGAAGAACGATATAAAAATCGGGGTATAAAAACCATGTTACAGAGGTTTTATGAAGTCCTTTATCAATATTTGGATTTCTTAAATGGAAAAGGTCGGAAGTTGAGCAATTGAACTGACTTATTGAATTGATTTTGATTTGAATGAAAGGTATATTCCTACTTTATATACATTTATATATGATTTGGAAAGCTATTTGGATGAGAAGTATATGGTATGGAATTGTTATGTGATTTACGAGTTTGAAAGGGTTTTCGGGCGAGGTGTATTGCACAAGGTACTGTGGACTAATTGGAAAGTTGGAGTTACACCTGTAAAGGGGAGCTGAATCGGCTAAGTATATAAAGTCCATTGACGTTAGAACTCCCGGGAAGTTAAACTAACTATCTTAAGGGGGAACCGGCCCCGACTGGAGAGTGCTGAAAGTACCCTACGCCCATGGTATTAATATTTTCGTACAATGGAAAGAAGGAAAGATTATATGAAACCGTTGGTTTATTGAAATGGTATATACTATGGTTATGGAAAGATGGAAAAGAAAATTTGAATAACTTTTAATAACTGTTTCAAAGTGCGTGAGTTATTCTTTATATGTTGAAAGTGTTATGTTCTTATTTAGAATGACTTTGAAAGGTTTTGAAGTATGAATGGTATTTTACTTGAGAATTGCTAAGTTTTTTAATGTCGTTTTCTTCGTTCAATCTAAGTTTCGAAAAGAGCCTCGTGATTTAAATAAAAAGCTTATTTTGTTATTAATGATTTATATATATGTGATATTGGAACTCTTTGTGTGTGTCTTTTAATTAGTCTGATGCATTACACGTGAATCTTGCCTTGATTGTTGACCTTTGGAGGCTAAATGGAATGTATGAGCTATTTGAGGGATAACTAAGTTAGGATGTTGATGTGTATTGAGTTGGTTGCGGCCTACTAGAACGCTCATATACTTGAAATGCCCCTCTAATGGCTTCCCGAGTGTCTTCATGACTAAAAAGGTTACCCTTTCCCCCTGTAGTTGATTTGGAAGATATGAGACCGCGTAATTACCTCACACGAGACATGTGGATGCTTGAATGGAAACCTTATACCTAGTTCCCTACTTGATGAATTACGAAACGGCTAAGAGATGCATTTATATTTTTTATTGTACTTGGGTGAATACTGAATTAAGCTGACTCTTATATTAGGTTGCTTGAATCTTAATGGTTGTTCCAGGGTACAGGTTATCCACTGAGCTATGGTTTTCTCATTCCCCTCTCTCCCTCCCCCTTACAGGTCGATATGAAGACCAGGAGTTGACTAGTTATTTAGAGATTGAAGCATTCCTAGTTGTTTATGTATGTAGGGAGTGGTTGTTTTGTAATTTAAATTCTATTGTAAATGTTTTTGGTATGCCTGGGTTGTTTGATGCATTTAGATTGTTATATGAGCGTGTGGCTCGTGAAATGCTCCGGCTTGAGGCCGTTGAGTTCTATTTTGGTTTAGTTTGTTTATTTCAGGGTTGTAAGGCTTTAAGCCTGGGAAACGTCCATTTTACAGAGGGAACTCTGGCGGATTTTCCTCAGGAAATTTTGGAAATTAGTTTCTAAGTTCTCTTTTTACCGTTCTCAACCTTAATAATTAGGTTGAGATTGACCTGAACAGCCCCTATTAGGGAGCGGGCTGTTACAGATGGTATCCGAGCAAGGATTCTATGACCTTAGGTGGTGCATTCATTCATTGCATGCTTGCTTGATTGGAAATATGTGACTTACGTGAACTTTATGTGCCTTAGGTTCCCAATGTGGTAAAACTAGATAGAATTGCAAGCCGACGGCGGTATTTGTGCTGGAAGTGTCTAAGTTTCGCTTCTTTTCTCTCACTAGATCATGTGCTAGCTGTTTGGTTAAGCAAGTTTTATTTTAGAAATTGTAGCTTGGTTTTCACTTAGGTGATGTAAGTTTACATTATCTCGTAAGCAATGAGCGTGAATTATAGTATAGCGTTGGTCTTGAGGTTGTTGGGCTAGCCTTTCAATTAGAAAGGTGAAATAAAAGTTTGTTTTGTTTAATGTCCAATATTGGCGGGAAATTGTTATATCACTTGTTTACAGTCATGTATTTAGGAAGGGGATAAGCGCCTCTACTTATGTGTTGGAGAGGTGGGAGACAAAGATACTTTAAAGTGAAGTATTATGAGAATCCTTAACATTTGGGGATATTTGAGTTAAAGGAGTACTATTTCATACAATATGTTTGTTTATAGTAGTAGCCTAGAGTTCTCACAGCTTAAATCCATATCTTGAGTGGTTAATTTGGGGCCTAAATCGAATGGACATGTGTGATATGATATGGTCCATATAACTTGAGTAAATTTTCAGAAGTATTTAAGGAACTAGAATCAAAGTTATGTATTACATGAGTTATGGGTTCTTAAAGCCTCTTAATTTAGGCATAGCTTCGTGTTGATCTGCGAATGTTTTGGCTAGGAAGTACCCGAGCTTCCTATTCCCCCTTAGCTAGATCTTTGATTGATTACTTGATTTAGTAAATTAGATTTCAGGAAGTATATGCCCTTCCACTTGGTTTTGGTGAATTGATCCTAGTCGTTAAGTTGTGAGCACAAGTTGCTCCATTGTATTATAATTGAGATCTAGGGTCATTCTCTCAATTTGGAGTTTGATACAGGTCGCCCATGCTTAAGGTTTGGTGTTGAAAGTATGCGATTATATACCCAGGTTTCTCCTAAGTTCGTGTGCCAAAAAAGGAGATAAATTCCTCTACTCATGGGCTGACAAGATGAAGGGGGAGGAATACTTCAATATAGTATATTCTTGTGCTAAGTTGGGGTGTTCGAGATTCACCTCTTGGGAAGCTGAGTTGAAGGTTGATATAAGAAGTAGTGTGAGATATACTATGGATCATATCACTTGAATAAGCTGAGAAGTATTCTTAAGAACTGGATCTGAGGTGTGTAATAGTGAAAGAAGAACTAAGCCATCATGACAATGTTATTTTGGTGGTGCAGTACATCTAAGTTTACCATAGCAATCGAATACTCTATTGGAGATGCCTACCCTTCAATGACGAATTATACATAGCAAATAGCGTTTTGACGTAATCATTACACACTCTTAAGTCCGAATAGTGCATAGGGATCTTGCTTATTTGGGTAGTAGCTGGAATCGTGGTTAGAGTGCACGGTTTAGTTCTTCCCAAATTGACTTGCTAATTGATATCGAGATGCCCCTACCGTTAGGTATACATATTGATTATGTAAGCACCCTCTAGTTGCCAAGTTTAGAAGCCGGAACATTCGGGGTTTTCTCATTTCAACAGTTGAGGTTCGAGGAAGTGACGAAGAGAAGATGAGCAGTAAGGTTTCTCTTGGATTCCATATTTTCAAGAGCTTCTTTTAATTCTACGATTATCTTTATACTTCTACCCCAGTTATTTCCTTCCTCGTAAGTACTCTAATTCTCCAAAATCTAGGGTTTCTATTGGTGATTCCCAATTGTTCCTCAATTTTGGTTGCCAACAATGTAAGCTAGGATTTTCCGACATCAATCTTCTGAAATCTCTCTTCCATCAATTGTTTTCTCTCTGCCACCTTCCTTCCATGGTTGTCTCCAGTGAGCTACTTACCGCTAAGCTTTGAATGGTTGGGTACATGAATTGGAGACGAATAGTAATCCAACATTAGTGGAAAGAGAATCGAATTTAGCAAGAAGTCTGCATCCAATCCTTGATAAAGTAGATTGAGGAGGTCATTGTCAAGTTCGATGTGCGTCTAGCTTTGTATTCGTGAATTATGTGAGAATCATATAAGGCTAGTTAGACTGCTTTGCTTTTGTCAGGTGAGCACCAAGTGATTCTCCTATACTTGAGAGTTTCCCAGTTTCAAACATTTGAATGGTTATGTAATGCCGACTTATTTGCCCTTCTTTAATTTGAATTGTTTATTCCTCGGCGCTTAAAATAGAGTCAGTAGACATTTAAAAGAAGTTGGCGAGATGGAGGCTACATGCCATGAAAAAGGATTTGAAACTCGAGTCGATACCCCTTTATCTATTTGTGCATGATGTACGCTATATGATTGCCAATGCGATTTGGACATTACTGTACTAGACCTTTCGACCTTGAAGTTTCGAGGACGAAACTTTTTTAAAGGGGAAGGAGTGAGATCCGGAATTTTTATTAAGAGTAATTACCTTGATTAAGAGTCTAATTTGGGTTTAGTTATTTATTTATGGGATTAATTGTTGTATTTCTATGTTATGTGGATATTATTTTATTTATTTATTTATCAAAATTAGAACTTAATTAGAAGGTTCGACTTGTTATGTTATTGGTAATTGCGTTATAGATTTGGAAAGGGAGAAAATAAGAGGAAGTAGGAGATTTTTTTTATCATTTTTGTTGGGGGAAATTTTACAATCAAAGGAATAAAGGAAGATAGAGGGGGATTAGAAATTAGTAATTATTTGAAGTGGGATAAATTTTGTAAGGAAAAACGGATTAAAAAACCCCTTCTCTTTCTTGATGTTTTGACGAAAAATACAAGAACAAGGGACAAAGTCCCCATTTTGGCTACTGAAACAAAAACATACCCACGCACCAAAAACAGAGAGAGAGAGAGAGAGAGAGAGAGAGAGAGAGAGAGAGAAGCGGTGGTGGCGGCACCGCTTGGTGACCCGGCCATGGATGCGCAGAGAGAAAGGAGGATGAAGAGGTCGGTCGTGGTTTCCCCTTTAACCCTTCGAGCGACGCAGGCAGAGAGGAAGAGGAGAGTGCTTGATGGTGGCGGTGGTTGGCGGGACGACGACGATCGGCTGCTCGACCGCGCGCAAGAGAGAGAGAGAAGGCAAGGACGGTGGCGGTGCGGGCCGTCAGCGGTCACCGTGCTGGGGTGGTAGGGCGGCGGCAGTGGCTGCTGGTGGTGGTTTGGTGGCTATGAGTATGAAGGGGAGGCAGCGACGATGTGTTTTGGAGAAACCGGGACTGCGAAAGGTGTTAGTTAGACTCAATTCAAGCCCAATTCAGAAACCCTAAGTCTTCCATTACTTGAATCGATGTGGGTAATTACTGTCACTCTTATTAACTGTTAAGTTTCAGGTTAAATTAATAGATTTAGAATACTGAAATATATGCCGGAAACTGTTAATTCGGATGGTTGAATTGAATTATGCAACCGAGTTGGAAGTTGGTCGATATTTGGGTTGAACATTGAGCGTTGAGGTCAATTTGGGATGGTGTATGTGAGGAGGGAGCCCGGGTTGAATTGTGAAATTGGAATACTTTGGGTTAAATGATGAAAAGAACGTATTATTGATTGATTATGTTGAGTATTATCCTTTTATGTTATTTGGGTGGGAATTGAGCTAGTTATGACTTAAATGAGTTTTATGCAAGCGAATATGTGATTAGTACACTCAAAAGTTTGATTTAAGTTTAGAATGATATTTGTTTGGTTGATTCTAAGTACAATATGCATAAATGAGTGTCCCACGGATTACATGCGTTAATTGGGTTATTTATGAGCAAAGTATACATATATGGATCGTGGATGACCTATATGTTTAAGAATGAGATTCTATGTTCAAAGTTGGGTCGTTCGGTATTTAGTATGTTGTAGTTACGCCTTAGTCTGGTGTAAATGGAATAAAATTGTTGTTATATATGAATTTAAGTACTCGTGTGCATGTGTTTCCCAATTATTTGAACTTATACGGGCTTTATGGATTCCATTACGCGTATTTACTTGTATACTTGAGTCTTGAATGACCCTTTGAAGTGTTATTCTAAGAAATGGTTTGGATTTCGATACTTATGTATGCTTTGAGCCGGTTATGTAATTTCTATGTGTTAAATGGTATTTTGAGGTTTTATGAAGTCCTTTATGAATATTTGGATTTCTTAAATGGAAAAGGTCGGAAGTTGAGCAATTGAACTCACTTATTGAATTGATTTTGATTTGAATGAAAGGTATATTCCTACTTTATACACATTTATATATGATTTGGAAAGCTATTTGGATGAGAAGTATATGGTATGGAATTGTTATGCGATTTACGAGTTTGAAAGGGTTTTCGGGCTAGGTGTATTGCACTAGGTACTGTGGACTAATTGGAAAGCCGAAGTTACACCTGTAAAGGGGAACAGAATCGGCTAAGTATATAAAGTCCATTGACGTTAGAACTCCCGGGAAGTTAAACTAACTGTCTTAAGGGGGAACCGGCCCCTACTGGAGAGTGCTGAAAGTACCCTACGCCCATGGTATTAATATTTTCGTACAATGGAAAGAAGGAAAGGTTATATGAAACCGTTGGTTTATTGAAATGGTATATACTATGGTTATGGAAACATGGAAAAGGAAATTTGAATAACTTTTAATACCTGTTTCAAAGTGCGTGAGTTATTCTTTATATGTTGAAAGTGTTATTTTCTTATTTAGAATGACTTTGAAAGGATTTGAAGTATAAATGGTATTCTACTTGAGAATTGCTATGTTTTTGAATGTCGTTTACTACATTCAATCTAAGTTTTGAAAAGAGCCTCGTGATTTAAATAAAAAGCTTATTTTGTTATTAATGATTTATATATATGTGATATTGGAACTCTTTGTGTGTGTCTTTTAATTAGTCTGATGCATTACACGTGAATCTTGCCTTGATTGTTGACCTTTGGAGGCTAAATGGAATGTATGAGCTATTTGAGGGATAACTAAGTTAGGATGTTAATGTGTATTGAGTTGGTTGCGGCCTACTAGAACGCTCATGTACTTGAAATGCCCCTCTAATGGCTTCCCGATTGTCTTCATGACTAAAAAGGTTACCCTTTCCCCCTGTAGTTGATTTGGAAGATATGAGACCGCGTAATTACCTCACACGAGACATGTGGATGCTTGAATGGAAACCTTATACCTAGTTCCCTACTTAATGAATTATGAAACGGCTAAGAGATGCATTTATATTTTTTATTGTACTTGGGTGAATACTGAATTAAGTTGACTACTATATTAGGTTGCTTGAATCTTAATGGTTGTTCCAGGGTACAGGTTATCCACTGAGCTATGGTTTACTCATACCCCTCTTTCCCTGCCCCTTACAAGTCGATATGAAGACCAGGAGCTGACCAGTTATTTAGAGATTGATGCATTCCCAATTGTTTATGAATGTAGGGAGTGGTTGTTTTGTAATTTAAATTCTATTGTAAATGTTTTTGGGTATGCCTGAGTTGTTTGATGCATTTAGATTGTAATCCGAGCGTGTGGCTCGTGATATACTCCAGCGTGGGGCCGTTAAGTTCTATTTTGGTTTAGTTTGTTTATTTCAGGGTTGTAAGGCTTTAAGCTTGAGAAACGTCCATATTACAGAGGGAACTCTGCTGGATTTTCCTCATGATTTTGGACATTAGTTTCTAAGTTCTCTTTTTACCTTTCTCAACCTTAATTAGGTTGAGATTGACTTTAACAGCCCCTATTAGGGAGCGGGCTGTTACAATGGTATACCGCAAAATATTATTAATAACTCATGGAGACCCAAACAAATATACTTATACACCTCCTTGGAAATTCTCGTAATTATATCTCAAATTGACTTGGATAAAAGAAATACCTGATAAATCGATTTTGGAAAAAGAATACATAAACGATCAAGACCACTATGAATTAACGGAGGAGATTCGTCAAGAAAAGAAATTTTTAGACTGATAATCTTGATGATCGTTGCACTGTTCATGTCCTGCAAAACACACACTTAGTTAGAAAAGATGGAACACGCGCTTTAATTACTCGTGATTTATTTAATACCGTGATTACTTAAACTAATTAAACTTATTAAGACGCGGTTTTCTTTGGGTTATTACAATTTTGGGTTATTGATAGGCCGACCCAGTTCGCTCCCCTCACTGACCCTTTAACAATGTGGAACAGATTGACTCGTTAATACCCGACCTTTTGACAACCAGACACTTTTGTGACCCTTATTTTTCAGTGCCCAACCCTCTTAACGCATTGGGGCCTCGGCCCGTTGCGCACATCTATGTGTAAGTATTAGTAGGTAAGTCAAATAAATCACATATTTACATCACTTATTAAATATATACATTTAAAGTAATATGTTATATAAGATATTTTAAATGATTTTAAATATATACTGTATAAGATATTTTAAGGCCTCGTTCTTATACGGTTGGTTGCGGTGCAGTGTAGAGGAAATGTGGTGGATCGTGGTAGGTTTGGAAAAGTTGTGGTAAATTGTAGTGGGTTGGTGAAAGTTGTGGTGGGTTGTGGTGGAATATGGAAAGATTAATTTTTAATAAAAAGATAAATTAAATTAGAAAAAGTAAATTATGGTGTGTTGTGGTAAATTGTGGTAAATTGTGATGGAATATGAAAGTTGCATGCCAGAATACAAATACCAACTACATAAAAGAACGTTTCTAAATAATGTAAGAAAAATAAATTAAAATAGATAATATTTCAGGAACGAACTTGACAAAAAGAAGTGTTAAATTAGATACAGAAATGAGAATTTCATGACGCTTCAAAGTTGTCCGACGTAGAAAATAGTCATAATTTTTTCTGCCATTCAAAGCATACGCGTTGAAGAATTGGAGTGAACAATGTTAAAATGGAAATGAAAGCCGTGTGAAACCATTAGAAGCATGAGTGAAGTGTACTACTAGTATTCATTACTACCTCCGTCCCAAATTGTTTGTCCATCTACCTAACTTTCTTGTCCCAAAATGTTTGTTCATTTTATAATTCCAATGATTGTAATTTCTATTATACCCCTAATAAATAATCTTTTGTTTCTTTTTTATTTTTCTTCACATAAGAAAAGTAAGGTCAATTCTAGTACATTACACATTTCTTACCCCATTTTCCATGACCATTGAACTTTTAAATATAGTTAGATGGACAAACAACATAGACGGAGGTAGAAGTATACATTCGTTCACTCATTTGCCAACCACGTTTTAAACCCCTTTTAAATTGCCGGTACCGGTTTTGTGCCGTCCTCTTCCCAAATATCTTTTCCCTCCCACGCGCATCATTCTAGCCCGCCAAATTAATACACCCCATTGCTGGTCTCATTTCTTACGAAAACTAAAAACAAAAACAAAAAAACAAATTGAATATCGAAGGCATTTCTTAAACCCAATCAAACAACCCCCGATCAACTCCCCACTCTCCGTATATATAGATCACTTGCCTCAATGAAACAGACTCCATTCCTATAACTCAAAGAGCAAAAAGAAAAAAAAAAGGTGATATTTTTCCTGATGGAGTGGGTTAGGGGAGACACCATAGGAAGAGGGAGTTTCGGCATTGTCAGCTTAGCAATACCCACAAACAATTTCTCAGAAAACCCAGCAAGTTTGGTGGTGAAATCGACTGAAATCGCGAACTCTGTTTCTCTACAGAATGAAAAACAAGTGCTTTCTGAGTTGGGTAACAGCCACCCCCACGTCGTGCAGTTTTTGGGTGACTGTTTCACCTCCGATAAGGGAGCCCATTTCTACAATCTATTCTTCGAGTATGCCAGTAGAGGAAGCTTAGCTGATCACCTCTCTTTCTCCGGCGGAAAGTTTGAAATGTGCGATGTCCGGAAGTACACCAAGTCGATTTTGAAGGGGCTGTGTTACATCCATGAACAGGGATTCATTCATTGCGATATTAAGCTTCAAAATGTTCTATTGTTTGATGATGGGGCTGTGAAAATAGCGGATTTTGGGTTGGCGGGAAGGGTGTCGGAGCAAACACAGTGTCAATTGAGGGGCACTCCTCTGCACATGTCACCGGAAATTGTCGCCGGCGGTGAGGTGGGTTCGCCGGCGGATATATGGGCTCTTGGGTGTGCAGTCGTTGAGATGGTTACGGGCAACCCGGTGTGGGGTAAGTCATCTGAATGCGACGTCAGCGCTCTGCTTTATAGGATCGGTGTAGCAGGAGAGTCCCCTAAAATCCCTCAGAATTTGTGCCCCGAAGGAAAGGATTTTCTTGAAAAATGTTTAGCGAAAGACTCTAAAAATCGATGGTCCGCCCGTATGTTGCTAGATCATCCGTTTTTATCCGGGTTATCGGAACCCTGTTGCTCCAATTGCGATCATCATGAACCCAATTCAATGTCTCCAAGGTGCCCGTTCGAGTTCTCTGACTGGGGATTAACAGAAGAATCAAATTCGTCATCAATGAAGGGCTTAAATTGTTCACAAGAGTCAGACATTTCGGGTGGGAGCTCCATTTTAAGAAGGTTTGAGCAACTGGGTAGTTTTGACGTTGAAATGGCGCCCAATTGGAGTGACAAAGATGGGTGGATCAATGTTAGGTGATTGGGTCTCCATTTATTTTTTGTAGTGTAGGAATTTTCTTTGCCAAGTTAGGGTGATGGGAATGTGTATTCTTCATGTGAGCCGTCAGATTATGGTTTTTGATATGATCTGATGGCCACCATTTTTATTTTTTTTTGGGTGTATTGCCAAGCTGGAATTTGGATAGGCTGTATGGTAGCTTACTAGGCGAAAAAATGACTGTTGGTGGAAGAAGAAAAGTGAGCAATAGCCCATTGGTGTGCTCGGAGCTTGCAAAATTTTGTCCGATCCGAATTACTTGAATTGTCCGACCCGGAAAAAAAGGGTCTAAACATAGATTTTTTGTCTGAATTTTAATATTTACCGAATTGACCGAATATTCGGACATAAAATTTCTATTTCTTCTATTGTCCGAACCCGATTTCAGCTTTGTCCGAATTGTCCGACCCGGTTTCACCCGAAATAAAACCGGATCCGGACATGAATTTCTCGTCCGAATTTTAATATTGACCGAATTTGTCCGACCAAAATTTATCCGAACCCGATTTTTTTGCCAGCCCTAGGTGTGCTTTTGCTCTGTTTCTGTACAAAGGAAGCTTTGCAATAATCATAGATATGTTATATTTGCACACACTTCAAGAATATCAGTGACCTAGTGTGGAGATCAGGGACAAGTCAGTTTGCATATAGATCGCCTGCTTCATCTCACGCACTATCGCACACTCCATGATGGCCATTTTTGGCGAGGGTACTGGAGCCAGTTGCATTTTTGATGCAGATACCCGACTAATTTACGGGTTGATCTTACTCTCGAGCCGTAACCATATTCAAAAGTATTGGGTGCTAGTGTTTATTCATATTTTGACCTGAACAGAAAATTTAGAAAAAGACTAGTAAAGAATGCCCGTACTTTGCATGGGCAGCGACGCACGGAGTGAACTCAATTAATTATTTTTGAAATTTTATAAACGTTATGGATGTTAAACTTACTGATGAATATTGAGGAAAACGTTTATCAATGTGAAACTTATTGATGGGGAAGATAAATGATTATGGTTGTGTTCGGCAGTAGCGTTTGGCGTAGCATTTAGCGTCTTGACCAAGTCAAAACTCTAATTGCATAAATATTAACGTTCGGTAAACTAGCGTTTTGAGGAGCGTTTAGCGTTTTAAGGAGTGTTTTGCGAAACGTTAATAAAGTTAACGTTTAGCGTTTGGAGTAGCGTTTCATATTTTTTAGTCAAAAAATACCCTTTGAAAATTTTATCTTTGAAAATTATTGAGATCCTTTTATGTCAATTCACATTAATCTGCTAATTCAACCGCTAAATTTACCGAACACAATTCTCGTTTGACCAGTCATCCGCTATCTGCTACTTAAATCGCTATCCGCTACCTAAACCGCTATCCGCTACCTAAACCGCTATCCGCTATCTAAAACACTAATTTTGCCGAACAGGGCCTATGTCTATATAGATGAAGAGAGGTTTAATTTGGGATATTTAGTATGTTGTTTGTGAAAGTAGATTCATAATAATAGGTTAATATCTGAGAAATAGATATAACCTCTAACAAATGTGTTATATTTATATAGATATCTATAAAAACTCATGAATCTCATTGACCTAACCGCAACGGTCATGTTAATAATATAATTGGTAATGGTTTTGAAGTGTTTCAGATATTAAGGTCATCAGTTATGGGCGGTTTTGTTTTAGTGGTGTAATTAAATTAAAATTGAATACTATTGTTTGAGATTTCGTAGGACTCGTTTAACGATATAATTTTTAATTTCTTGAATTTTAAATAAAATTTGGAAAGAAATAGAAAATATATTATTATTATTATTATTAAAATGGAACACTACTGTTTGAGACTTAATAAGACTTGGTTTGAATGTAACTGATGTCAAACAGACGTGGATTAAGGATATATTTTTTTAATTTCTTTAATTGTAAATAAAATCTGAAAACAAATAGAAAATACAATACAATTTAAATTAAAATTGAACACTACTGTTTGAGACTTAGTATGACTCGTTTTGAATGTAACTATTGTCAAGCATACGTGGACTAAGGATATATTTTTTAATTTCTACATTCCATTTCATATAGATTATTATTATTATTATTGTTATTATTATTCTTATTAATCCCCGTTGTGATTGACCAATTCCCCTACAATCACAATAATAATGATTTCTATTATAATATATAGATAGATTATTATAATAATAATAATAATAATAATAATAATTATTATTATTATTATTATTATTATAGGCAACACCAAAATAATTACTGTTAGTTGCACTAAAATAATTTAACTCAGAGTCCAAATTAGTCAAGGATTAGTGGTACTTTCTGGTTTTTTTAATTTTAAAATAAAATCCCGATTGAAAATAAAAAAAATTGAAAATAGAAAAAAAAATTTCTACGTTGTGATTGAACAATTCCCCTACAGTCACTCCAGTGGCTCTATTTTGTGGGACCCACAATGATTTCTATTATAATATATAGATTATTATTATTAGTACTAGACTTCAACACGTGCGATGCACAGAACGAACTCAATTAGCTACTTTTAAAATTTTATAAAAGTTATGGATAAGTAACTGTCCATACAAATAAATCAAACGAAATATTAATGAAATTGTTACATGGAAAACATCATGATAAATTGTTCCGACAAAACATGTAATTCAGCAATAGAAAATTTCCTAAAATTTGAATGATTTTTATTATAATATATAGATTATTATTATTATTATTATTATTATTATTATTATTATTATTATAGGCAACACCAAAATAATTTAATTCAGAGTCCAAAACAGTCAAGGATTAGTGATAATTTCTTGTTTTTTTAATTTTGAAATAAAATCTGGATTGAAATTTAAAAAAAATTGAAAATAGTAAAAAAAATATAATTTTATACGTTATGATTGGTATTCACTCTGATCATTCTCGTGACTCTATTTTGCGGGACCCACAATGATTTCTATATAATATATATAGATATGGAACAGTTGGAAACATTTTCAAAATCCAAAGCCGTATGAGATTTGTAATAGTTTTTTTTAATTCTAAAATAAAATTTAATTTAAAACAGTTATGGAACAGCTGTAATTGATGTCAGAGTTCCAAGAAGCTTAGGTTTATTAAAAAATAAAATAAAATAAAATAAAAATAAAAATAAAACTATTATTACTAGTCTTTAACCCGTGCGATGCAAGGGATATTTAAATAGATTAATAAATAAAATAAAATAAACATAAATATGCATGTTAATACCCTCGATTCAAGTAAAAAAAAAAGTCATTTTGAATTGTATGAGTTTTGGGAAAGTGTCTTGCCTTGTCATTAAAACTATATTATATATATTAAGATGAAATTTGATGATATGATTGAATTCTATAACTATATTATTACATATAAATTGAATAAAGTTATATTTTTATACATTATTTTTTATATTTCAAAAAATGCTTAAAATAAGTTTAATGGAAGAAGTTGATTCAATTAGAGTATCATTTAGTGTCATTGACACAACTTACGCATCCCAAGTTTCTTATAATTAATATTTACTATTAAAATAATAGTGTCAAAATTTATAAGAAATAACAATTTAGTGAAGGACACGATATATAGATTTAGGTGGAGGTAGATTCCTAATTAGATTTGGAGAGAGTTAGACCCCTAATTGGGTTAGGGGGTAGATTTCTAATTAGATAAGGTATACTCCTAATTGATTAAGCTTTTTGTATATTATTTTTTTAAATTGATTTTTTAATTATTATTTCATAGGCGAGAATTGTTTACTGTAATTTTAATTCGATTTTTTTTAATATATTACAATTATTATTCCATGGATGCACCTTTTTATCGGATGTATGGACTTACATTTCTAAGTGTGATTTTTGCTTTGTCATTAAAATTTTGTTGATGTTACATTACAATTACAGGACATTTAACACATACTATAAAGGGTGGCTCCACCATAAAAAATATGAATAGATTGACATTGAAAAGGATGAAGAAAATATCAACAATCATTACATACTCATTTACAAAGTATGATTTCGGATTCAGATTCCACATATCATATATAGTCATGAGATCTAATTTAATTATAACACTTCACAGTTGAAAAGAAACATATATGCTTTCAAAATTTTAAAGTGCCTTTTTGGGTTATACATGTATACTTCTAGCTATGTGGACTGATCTTAATCACTTTCACTGGCAGGGGGTTGCTGGTGACCATTTTCTCTGAGCCCCTGTATGCGGTTTTCGGACATGCATAACCTTCTCGACCACCACTCAAATCCCACCCACCTTCTAATTTACATAAAAAAGGAGCAGCAAATAATCAGCGAAATCCAAATTCCGAAAAGAAATCATAGTGATGATACATGAATTATTAGGTGCCCTGTGCAAATACAACTGAGCAAGTTCAACCCTTACCAGAGTTGCATCGCTCACATTCAAAAAAGGCAGGCCTGTGCAACAAAATATAAACATATTACTTTTATATATTAATAGATTTCTCAGGCAATGATAACTGAGGGGCAACAGAACACATGCTAAAGCCAAAAAGGGAGGGGTTGAATATCTTCACAGATATTGCGGAGATTATATACTTTCAATCTTTTTAAATTATCGAGAATGCTAAATTGTAATCTTCTGATATTTTTCACTATGTAAATCCAATGTATCATGCAAAATTTTATGAAAAAAATTGTAACATGCAAATACATGCTAAAATATATTGATGTGGTATATATTGATAATACTTTTCGAAAACTAACCTGTTTGTATTTGCAGGTTTGCCGAGAATTCAATGGTTGCTTCAAATGTTAATAGTTGATAGATTGGAAGAAAATGAAAGATGTTTCGATGTTTATATATTAGGTCGGGAGTACAGTTCTAATTAGATTTGGGTGAGATGTAGAGTCCTAATTAAATTTGGATGGGAGTTAGAGTCCTAATTCGGTTGGGAAATATATTTCTAATTAGATAAGGTAGACTTTTAATCTGATTAGACTTGTTAATTATTTTTTTAAATCAAATTTTTTTAATTATTTCATGGGCGGGAATTTTTACTGTTTTTTTAAATCGATTTTTTTTTCTTTAATCTGATTGGCCGATAACCCCTACAATCACTCTGGGTTGAGTATTTCAAATTTTGAATATATTACTTTTATATTATTACTAGTCTTTAACCCGTGCGATGCACGGGATATTTAAATAGTTTAATAAATAAACTAAACATAGTATTTTTATTTTTTAAAAAAAAATAATTATGGTGTGGTACATACTGATAATACTTTTTGAAACCTAACCTGCTTGTATTTGCAGGTTTGTCGAGAATTCAATGGTTGATTCAAATGTTAATAGTTGACAGATTGAAAGAGAATGAAAGATGTTTCGATGTTTATATATTAGATTGGGAGGTAGACTCCTAATTAGATTTAAATGAGAGGTAGAGTCCTAATTATATTTGGGTAGGAGGTAGACTCCAAATTGGGTTGGGAAGTAGATTTCTAATTAGATAAGGTAGACTCTTAATCTAATTAGACTTCTTGTTTATTATTTTCTTAAAATCGATTTATTATTATTTTATGGGCGCGAATTTTTTAATGTATTTTTAAATCGATTTTTTTCTTTAATACGATTGGCCAATAACCCCTACAATCACTCTGGGTTGAGTATTTCAAATTTCGAATATATTACTTTATATTATTTATAGATCTAAATAAATTGTTCTAAGGATTGTATAGCACATATCTAACTTGTAAAAAGTGTGATAGTAAATATAAATAAATGATATTTTTGAATCAATATTATAACATATAAGTTGCAAGTAGAAAAAAAATACAATCCAACTCAAAACCTCGTAGGTAGCTATCCATAATAATGAAAATAAAAGAACCATATATTATAAATGAATCTCTTAACTGAAGTATATCAATTCTATCATTATTGATGAGTAAGGTACATATCATGTGAAAAATTAAAATTATAAAGTACAAACTTAAAAATAACTATAGTGACACAAACTCAACATTCACTGTTGGGATACATCAATAACAACTTAAGGTGTTTATACATAAGCAATACAATAACTTGAGGTGTTGTGGTCTCTCAAGCTTACATCTTCTTCTGTTGTTTGATCCGTCAAAAGACATGATATGATATCCATATGACGATTCAACATCAGAATTACAAAGTTAAGTAAAAACAAAAATCTTAACTGAGGAATCAAATTGAAAATACAATGAAACTCGTAATTGAAAAAGGCGGAAAAACCTTAACTATTGATATATCTTCTTCCATGAAATCACCGCTCGCTATCGTTGGACACCCGACCACTGCCTCTTGATTATCATGTCCGATTAATATCGACCCCTTCAGCACAGATGTGACACGCTCATAGGACTTTAAAACCATAAAATTTTCCACTTCTGTGTACGAATTCTACACAAATTTTAACTCCAAGCCCTAAATTGATCCGAAATTCACATCATATCCTCATTCACTGCAAATCTCTCGCGCAATTGCAAAAAAAAAAAATATATGGAGAGGAAGAAGTAGTAATAATATTAGAGTTGGATGAAAAGCAAGGGGTAACACCATTGCCGAAACATTATTGTGGAGAGGGGATTTTCCTTTTGGGAAAATGGAGAATTTAATGATTGCTTCAAATTGATATTACTTTTCGAAAACTAACGTGTTTGTATTTGCAGGTTTGCCAAGAATTCAATGAGTGCTACAAATGTTAATAGTTGACAGATTGGAAGAGAATGAAAGATGTTTCTATGTTTATATATTAGGTCAGGAGGTAAATTCCTAATTATATTTGGGTGAGAGGTAGAGTTCTAATTAGATTTGGATGGGAGTTAGACTCTTTATTAGGTTGGGGAGTAGATTTTCAATTAGATAAAGTACACTCTTAATCTGGTTAGACTTCTTGTTTATTATTTTTTAAAACAATTTTTTATTATTATTTCATGGGTGGGAATTTTTTACTGTGTTTTTAAATCGATTTTTTTTCTTTAATCTGATTGGGCGATAACCCCTACAATCACTCTGGGTTGAGTATTTCAAATTTTGAATACATTACTTTTATATTATTATAGATACATTATTATTATTATTATTATTATTATTATAGGTAACACCAAAATAATTACTGTTAATCGCACCAAAATAATTTAATTCAGAGTCCAAAGCAGTCAAGGATTAGTGATACTTTCTGGTTTTTTTAATTTTAAAATAAAATCCGACTTTAAAATAAAAAAAATTGAAAATAGAAAACAAAAAAATAATTTTCTACATTGTGATTGGCCAATTCCCCTACAGTTACTCCCGTGACTATATTTCGTGGGACCCACAATGATTTCTATTATAATATATAGATATGAAAAATTACAAATAATAATACAATATTATATAATTTATATGTAACATTATATTTTTTTTCAAATACAATGTACAATAATTTAATTTTCATACTAACATAAAATCTTTTAAAGATAGTCGTATTAACAATTTTAATGTTTTCATTGTACAAATATTATAATTGTATCAAAATATATTTACAAAAATACACCTGATCGTATTTTCCTAAAACCGAAATATACTCGAGTCATGTTGTTAAAGTGAAATTTACAAGAAACCAAAATATATTTGACCCATATTTACCCTAAAAAGAAACTTTTATTATCAAAGAACATCTGACTCGTATTTACCTGAATTTGAAATACACTTAAGTCATGTTTTAGAGTGAAATTTACCATAAATCAAAATACACCCGACTCATGTTTACCCAAACCAAATATACAATCGACATATTGTTTAGTTATTATAACCGAGGGTAAATGAGTAAACTTGTGTGTGAATACAAGATAAAGACAAGTTGCTAATTAATTATTTATCCAAAGACGAAATAGTAAATTCGTGTTTGAACGCAAGCAAACAGAGCAGACAACATAATTAATTATTATATCCGAGGATGAAATAGTAAATTCATGTATGAACACAAGCAAGCAGAGCAGACAGCAAAATACAAAAATGACATTCACACTTTTACTATAGAGTAAAGGACAAGACTGGAAATCGGAACCCAAATGGGACTAAATGGGGTTGGTCTAAGACTTGAATAACCCAAACCCGGTCCGAAAATCTAATTATTTTAGAGTTGATTTTTTTAGGTACATAATATAAAAAAAAAAATTGGTAAAAATTGAATAGAATGTTGCTTTTATTTATGTTCATATATTAGTATGTCACGTCCCCGCATATATAACAGTATAATGTCCTGGCATAAAAGACAACACAAAATGCATAAATTGTCAAATTTATTAAAAAATTGGTGTGCATGAATTAGGCCCCATTTTTTTTGTCCGTTAATGCACCCAAACGCAACGCAAAATAAATAAAACCTAACGCAGGATAAACGCAGTCGCAACTTATCGCAATCTACTATTCTTATATTATAATAAACACATTAACTCCAACGCATCCCAACGCAACCCAACCACAATTTACCGAAACGCAAACGCAAACGCAACGCACAAAATAGGCCTTCCTTTAGTTTTTGACAATATATATTACATACACCCAGAGCATATGCTATAAATATTTGTGAGTGAATAATCATAATGATCAGAGTGAACAACATAATAAATGTTGGAGAACAACCTAATATAAGTTGATGAACAATCGTAGTATCTGGAGCACATGTTCCAGGCACACTAAATAAATATTTAGTTTTTACTAGTAAATTTACTAAATGGTCCGACCAATTTGTGCTCTGCTCCAAATGCCTAATTGGATCAGTCTGGGTTTGGGCTAGTTGTTTCCTGTCTGGATTTCGGTCAAAGTTTCTTGAGATATTGGGTTTCAGTTCCATCTTAGTTAGTTTCATTTGATCTGGATTTGATCTAATGACACCCCTACTCGAAATTTTCTGAGTGGGTTATCCAAATAAACCAATTAAATTTCTGCTTGAGTTATATATTTTGAGTTTCTGCCTTTAGTTTTTTTACTTTCACTTTCACTTTATTTTTTCTTTATCCAATTTTTTTTCTTTTATTTCTATCTCTTGGGCTTTTTTTCTTCTGTTTTAGGCCGAACTTATACATTGTATGTGCTTACTAGACAACAATTTCAATTTATGTGTAATAGATTTTGGCTGATTCAGGTACCCGAATTCACACAAGGCCTAATCTGTAGCCCATATAGTTATTCAAGTTTTTTTTTTTCTCAATTGAGGTACCCAACCCAATTAAAATAAAAGCTTTTTACTCGATTATCCATTTTTTTAAGGTAATAGATTTTTGGATGAGGTACTTTGGGCCAAGTTTCTTTTGAACAACCCAAATCTCCATCATACCCCACACATCCCCACTCCAGTACTTTTTATTTTTCACATCAGCTAATTTCTCTATTTTTTTTTTCATTTGATAAATGATCAAATTTTATAATTTTAATGACTACATAACTCATTCTATTCTTACTAAATAAATCTTTGATCCCATTTTACAAAGGTAATTCTAATGATACTTTGGGCAATTTCTAGATTTTTCATCCAATAGTCAATGTTAGTTGGTTTTGTTAAAATAATTAGCCACCTTGGCAAATAAAAAGTGATCAGAGTAATAGTTTGAAAAATAAGGGGAACTTCTGTCATAGTTGAAAATGTCAACTATGGTAGTTGAAATCATTTGTAACTGTTGGATTTAAGATGGAAAATCAGATCTTGTGATCTGACTTATACACTCCCACTCATTTGAAATAAAAAAGGAAAAAAAATTTCTGCCAATTATACCCCCTGCCCCTCTTTTGAAACATTTTAGAAAAAAAAAACAATATTTCTTCGTTTACATTGGAACGCACACCCTCGCCGCTGCGCACACCGTCGCCCCTGAACACCATCGCCGCTGCAGATCACCGCTGCACACCGTCGCCGTTGCGCACACCGTCGTCGTTGCTGACCGTCGCCGCTGTAGACCGTCTCTGCTGCTGTCCGTCGCCGCTGCATACCGTCGATTATCCGTCTCCTCCTCCAGGTTTGTGATCTTTCTACTAACCTATAAACATTACTTCACAATTTTTCAATTGTTTTGTTGAATAATAGATCATTCTTGTGTCTTAATCAATCTAATGTTTGCCGAATTTGAACATTTCTGTTTTTGGGTTTTGTTGGGTCAATTCGAGTAATGGCCCCCAAGTATCGGAGTGATAATGTGATAGACAAGCAAACAAACACGAAACCTAATAATCTGGGCAAAAGGATTAAATCAACAATACCTTCCAATTCCATGATGCGAACCTAGAATTCCGAAATCCGAAATAAAATAATGCGAACCCAAAACCTGTAAAGAGTTGTATAACAGTATCATACTAATCACTGGAAGGTTTATTGCAGAAAGTGGAGATTTTTTTGTTAATTTAGATTTCATAGAATTGAAAGAAAAAGGGAAAAGGGAAAAAGGGGAATTGAGCAATATATTTAACATGGGTTTTGTTGTTTTGACAACTTGGATGTGGAGAAAGTGGAGATTCAAGAAGGTTTTAGTTGATTAAGAGTGCATTTGTTTAGTCAAAATCCCCGGGGAAATGGTCAATTTTTTCGAGTTGACTTATTTTCCCTATGTTTGGTTGTACATTGAGCTCGGAAAAGTTTTTACATGGGGCTCACAATTTGTAAGGTTTTCCTGGGGGAAATTTCACTTGGGGGGTTAAGGTCCAATGGAAAACTTTCCAGGGAAACTTTTTGTCGAGAAAAATTTTCCTGTAAATCTTACCAAACGCACCTTACCCCTAAATTAAATTGATTTTGGACAACAGTCTAGAATTCATGGGGTTGATTGTTTGTGACAGTGGTAGGTGAAGCCCATGTGACAGGGGTAGGTAAGCACTGTTGTGGTGCTGAAATTGAAGCCCTTCACAGGTTCTCCGTTCGTGAGATGCATTAAGTTGCTTCCTCACTTGGGACACCAATGACTGCATGTGTAGAAGAAATATGGCCATCGCGAATGAAATAATGGTGCGAAAAGAAAATAAATTTACTTGAGATCTTAACAACTCGCCAGTTGATTCTCTTTTTTTCCCCTAAATGTAAAGTACATGAGAATCAATGATACTCACTCCGTTCCATATTATTTGTCACTACTTGACAATTACAATCTCTAATGTCACTGTTTGATTGATAATTTCTTATATAACATTTCATTAAAAATTGGAATTTTATAATTTTAAGTTGTATTTTTCATTACGAATCTAATAATAGTAATCTTATATAATTTTTTTTTTAAAAGTTTGTCAACAGTATATAGATGAAATTATTCATACACAAGGGTTTACCTTCCTAGCTCCACTCCCCATTGGTCAAATGAATTGATACCCCATATGAAACCCTTAACAACAACTCTATATTTACACTGGGTAAACGTTTCACTGGGTATTTTATGGTTGGGGGCCAAACATGATTTTGGGTGAAGTTCATAATGTTTGTAAAACTATCGCTAGGAAATCTGGGATGCTGCACCTTTTGGGTAGGGTTGCATACTGGAATGATGGTTTCTGCTGATAAGGCCATTGTTATTTTTTTTTACAATCCATTCTCTATCACTAGTAGAAACTGTCCTAATAGTGCAAGACTGCAAGGTCAGTGTTGTTGGGGATAATTAGAAAATGTAGATGTAACAATTCAATGAGGTTAGCAATTGTTTATAACTTATGATACGACTTTTGGTTTTGCATCTGTGTCAACTATAAGAAGTGTGTTTCTGGGGTACGATCCTTGAGGTACTCTCCTTTGAGTCCCATCGTTTAAATGTATTTGTCCTCACCCCCCCCCCCAAAAAAAAAACAATGTCAAGGCCCGTATTTAAAATATTGCAAATATCAGCAAGGGTGTATGAAGAAAACCAGTGTCAATAAAATCATTGGTTTCCATAGTCGTATAAAGGGAGGCAAAATGTCCCTTTCTTGAATGGTGAATATAACCTGGAATTTTCTATAGTGGTATATAGGGAGGTAAAATGTGTCTTTCTTGAAGTGTGTCATTGGTAATATGGGTCAGTTTGGAGATGGTTTCCAAGTTGAAGTGAGTTTCGACATAATACTAATAGCATTTTCGGGTTTCCTCGTAATTTTTCAAACACCCCACCAATTATTCAAAATAATACTCAGCAAATTGCTAAAAAACTAAGCAAATTACTCGTAGGTTGACCCTGATCGTGATGTGATCTATGATTGTGAATCCCACTCGTGCTTGTACTTTCTGTTGCAAGATCTTCAAACTTCTTTCTGCTGTGCTGTGTACAAGAGCCTTGGATGTTGTCTAATTCTTTTCTAACTTGATAAAATGGAAACATTATGTAGTCATACTTATGTTAGGTTTTTATGCTTACAAAGTGTTTGCCAATATTTGCTAGTTGAGAACCTTTGTAAACAAGTTGTTGGAGGTTGCTCGATTTGGGAAGTTAATCGGTTTTAGCTTAGAAGCAAAGATTTATATTCACTCCTCTGATGCAAGCTTTTCCACTAGAGTAATTCAAGTGTGTGAAGCAGACCATGATGTCGATTCATTGCACCGCATGTTTATGACCTCATAGGTATTGCATTTCTTCTTCTAAGTTAACTTGCAACTTGAAATCCAAACCAATGTAATCCAACTACACATGTTGGAAACTAACCCAAACTGAGCTTGAATTTATTGACCCGAACTCGCATTAAACAGGAAATTCACAAATTAGTGGGTCAAACCCAGCCTACATGTCGTTTCCATATCATATAATAAGGTTTGACTACTCCTTTTCATCATTGGTGTATGTGGGAGCATGCTTTTTTTGTTTGTTGGTTTATTTTGTTTTCGAGGGTGAGGGTGAGGGTGAGGGTGAGGGTGGGGGGGGGGGGGGGCAGGGGGAGGATTCTGGCTTCATCGTATTTGCATGTTCTTCAATCTTCGTATTTACTAATTGTAAGTACATGTGCTGCTTTGCTGAATGGTCTTATCATCTTGTAATTGCTGCCAATTAGTTTCCTGACAAAGCATCGGGCATGACACCAAAAACAAAAACCTTATTTATGGTGATGTGTAATAACCATCTTTTGGACGGGCTGCTGCTGTCGTACTTTTGGTGCAAGCACTGTTGCTGCCCCCATATGACTTATCAGGTAGGTTGCTTCATTGTTTTTGTAGTCAGTTGGAGATTGACGATTTCATCAGTGAAAATCCATGGAAATTGGTCATAGCCCTTATACCATAAAAAGGGGGTTAGGGTTTTTGCGGCACTTGGCTAGCCTATTTCATGGTTGCAATCGGGTTCTTATCAATTTGAAGTTTGGAACATTTTTGGCCGTGGACAGGACCCTTTTAGAATATGAGGCAAGAATTAGTTGACTGATACATTATGTCAGTGGGCCACAAGGATTAGACCCTATTCGTATATGATATTACATCCAATTTTGTTATTATTTATTATTGTACCTCATAATTATTTCTTACATGAGATCGACCTAAATGTCGCTTAACAATTAAGAGTGAGATATGGATTATCTGTAACTTTATTACTAGTGAATTTGTTGTTGTGGAATAGATTTTTATGTTATGATTTACAAATTTTGCACAAAAGACTTTCAATTTGCTAATCCACTGATTTATGTCACTTTAGGAAAGGCATGGAGAAGAACATTTGGAAAATGAGGATAACACCTTGCTTATTGAAGATACAGTGGAAAAGGAAGTTAATTAGGTCAAAACTAATGAAGGATCAGACGAGAAGTATGGAGGATTGTTCCCGTTTAATGATGCGGCGACAATTGAAGCCATCCATTGCAAGCCGAGCTTCGATTACCTCATTGGTGTTCTTGGTTGGGAGGTATTCATCATGATTGACGAATCGATCGTGGATCAACCCGTCCTGGAATTTTTATGCTCCTTGAAGGTTCACAATGATGGCAAGAAGAATGCATATTTTGAATACCGGGTCGCCAACAAAGACAAGACATGCACCTTGAAGCGTTTTTGCCAACGGTTGGGGTTGCCCGAGGATGGGAGACTCTATGAGCGATGCGCGAATTTTGATGAACAGCAGGAAATGATGGACTTAACTTGTTGGAGGAGGATGAACCTTGGTATGAGAGGCGAATATCCACGATATCATTGGCCCCGAAACTCTAAGGGGCGTGACTTCTACAATCCAGTTGTTCGAATCTTCCATAGAGTTGTGACTAGTTCGGTGTTTGGGAGAGATGACGGACGCCCCAAGGTTCGAAAGGATGATCTTTTTGTGATCTACAATGCCATAAGGGGTAAGCGGGTCAACAGCGGATCATGCATTCTACACTGTCTCCGGGAGATTAGCACGGAACCCCGACCCACTACTATCGGGATGGGGAACATCATTTGCCACTTCCTAGTTCAGGAAGGTTTTGGGAAATATTTGAAGAAGTGGAAACCACGCTATGATCCGGATCCTATCGACAAGGTGCGGTTGCAGAAAATGAACATCCTCGCCAAGCACCCAACTGCCACGATCTATTACCGCGGACACGACAACAACACGAAGATTCTTTTGGATCCGGACCATGTCGAGGAGTGGTTGGATATCACTAAGAAACACAACTGGTCTTGTGGTCAGGTTCCTAGTGACCGCAAGGTTGGTGGTCCGGATGGGTCCAGTGGCGAGGAAGAAGAGGAGGACATTGAGGAAGGAGGGGAAGAAGACGAAAATGAAGAGGAAGAAGAGGAGTATGCCGGCCACGGTGAAGCTAGTGGAAGTCAGAGTCACCCATGGGAAGCTTCATTTGAGCATCTCAACTCTCAATTCGAACAATTGGGAGTTGACCTTCGAGAGCAACGAACGATACTCCAGCGTCAAAACAACTTGTTAGAGACCCAACAAGATCTGATACGTGCCTAGCGGTCTACACTTCAGAGGCACGAGGGGTATTTTCAACAGCAAAACCAGTATTGGCGTGACTGGGGGTATTATCACTATTCCATTGCGAACCATCCCCCAGCACCACCGGAGTACATCAACAGCTATTATCCCACCTACTTTCGATATCACCCATATCCTCCCCCGGGAGGATCCGAGCAATAATTTGTAAGTGTCCCTACTCCCACTTTACTCTATAGATTTTATTTACACTGTTAGTGTTAGATAAGTGTGGGGGGACGCTTTATTGGGAAGTTGGAGGGAAAGTGTGCTGGTTAGTCGGTTTTGTTGAGTTCGTTGTCCCCATGGTTTGAGTTATTTCGCATTCATTGCTTCATCATTGGTTCGTCCAGTTACGAGAGTTGTTTCACCCTCAATTCCCGCCTCAAACTAGTGAGATTCGGGATTGAGGTTAGTTAGTGTCAATGTACATGTTGTGAATAGTTTGTCTTTTCTTTAGTTTTTAGTCTCTAGTGTCTTGTTTATTTTTCTATTTCTGTTTTTGTTCTTTTTATGCATGCGACATTCACACTTACTATGCTTTTCTCGTTTATTCCTAACCAAAATGTGATGTTTTCCCTGGATCGCGGATTGGTTCGTTAATAAATTGAAGACCTCGAGGTAACCTCTTTCCGCATTCTTTGTTGTGTATATATATTGATCCATGCTGCATGCTTGATTTCTCTTTTGGGTGGCGAACCCCTTTGAGTGTCTGTGTTGTGATATATATTGCTGTTGGAGCCGTGTGGGCTCGGGTCGCCACCATTTTTACTTGCTAGTTGTTTTTTTTGTTTGTTTGTTTTTGTAGGTTCTCTACCCTTTTCATGTGACACCTTCCCACAATGAAGACACTGTGGAGTTTTAAGTGTGGGGGAGGGGGGGATATTCTGTTTCAAGGGTAGATCACCTAGTAGTTTTGTTCTTTGCTTTCTTAGTTTTTGCATAAAATTTGAAAATTTTCGTGTGAAAAAGGAGAAAAGGGAGTGAAAACCTTTTCAGTTTTTCTTTTCTTTTCGTTTTGTTTTTGTTTTGCTTTGTTTCCTAGATCTCGTTATCGAAGTTGAGAAGCCGTTCTTAAGCTTCTTTAAAAGTAACCGGTTGGAGCATTTTTGACCCTAATTCGGGTTCTAGTCGAGACTTACCCTTAATAAACTCCCTTCACTAAGTGTCTAGTGAGACCCCCGTTCCTTTCTCGTTTTGTTTGGAACCGGGAGGATCTAGGGGCTTGTGTCCAGGTTTGTTTTGTTTCTCGTTTAGCAAAAGCAAAAAAGTGCAAAAAGAAAAGAAAAGAAAGAAAAGCTTTCTTAAGATACAATAACCTGAATAAGTAGAGCGTGTCGCTGAAGACATTAACCACCTACACTTAGCTAACCTACACGGGCCCGGTATTCGTGGTACGACATGGATACCCCTTAACCCTCCTCCCATATTGCTTTGCGACGGAGAGGCGAATGGAAAAGACCGTGTTGGGAGGGTATACCCCTTATATGGGCCGTCCAATTCCCGAAGTGAGGCTAATACCGACTTTTAAAAACAAAAAGAAAAAAAAAAAGAGAAAAAGAAAAGCAAATTTCGTTGGTAATTCCAACTCCAAAAGAAAGAAAAGAGAAAGTTCTTGCTTCTAAAAAGAGTGGGGCCTCCCTTTGCATCACCTACGGCCCTTACCAAGCCAAGGGCGACCAAATGCGAGGGAGGGCAACGCTTCTCTTTGTTGTTTCGTTGTTTTCAAATTCGGACGCGAGTTTTTAGAGTCTTTTGGTTCCCGTTAAAACCCTTTTTGTGCTTTTGCATGTGGGGTTTCGCTTGGTACAAGGTGTAGGGAGTCGAAAAATATTCAAGATCGACCTTTATCTGAGTTTGGTGTTTGAGAGATGCTCCTAACGGTTACTTTGGGAGGTTTAATCGCGTTTTCTTAGTTTGGATTGCGAGATCATGTGAATCAAAGCCTTTGTTTTTCTTTCCTTTTGTTTTCTTCGGTGTTGTTTTCACTTTCCCTCTCTCCTTTTTCTTTGGCTTTTGTGGGTACAGCCGCTACAAACCCTCACGAGTCCATCTCGTCCACCCGGGCTGCCGGGGGGTTCAAAGGGCTTGGTGCATACGCTAAATGCACTCCTTTCCTCCCACGACAGAGGAGTTGGTGTTTAGTTTTCTTATTTCTTTTGTTTTGTTTTGCTCGGGACGAGCAAAAGTTTAAGTGTGGGGGGGGGGGGGGATGTTTAGACCCAATTTTGTGTCTAAATACCGCCTAAATCCTTAGGCTTTTAACTCGTTTCGTGGTTTAATTTCATAGCTTTTAATGTGTTTTTGATTATTTTGTAGATTTTGGAGTTTTCACAAAAAACGTAGCAAAACGAATTTTTTTATAGCATTCTTGGCGATTTCCCGAGCCGAGCCGAACCGGAAACCGAGACGGAATCGACTTGGGACCACACTCCCGACCTTTGGTGCCAATTAGTGAAGTAACGCATGCTAGGACCTTCGGATCGAGCGTTACATACTTCGGAATGAAGGAAGAACAAAGGGAAGGGAAGCCGAAGCGTAGCCCCCGCCACGAATGGCGTAGCACCCGCTACGCCCAGACTGCAATGGAAGCATAGTGTGACCATGGCCACACGTAGCCATCGTAGCCACTTGGGCATGTCTTTGAGTCGTTGTCAGGAAGACGTACCACGGCCGAGCCACGCCTCAAAGAGAAAAATCGCCCGAGGAATTTCGCTGGTCGCGCCCGCGACCCCCCTGCTGGGCTGCGACTCTTCGGCGTTAAACGCCGCGTTTTGGCCAACTGTTTTAGGGGTTTAAACAACTCTTTTGCTGCGATTTTTGAGGAGGGGGAGACTCGACCTATCTAGGGGTGAGACCTAGACATTATTTCAGCTTGGTATTAGTGGATTTTAGACGGCGATTAGTGAAAGATTAATCTAGGGTTTTGGAGATTTGTATATGTTATTGAAGATTTGGGGATTCAAACAATTGAAAGATTGTTGGATCATCTTTTATTGCTTTCTCTTGTTCATCTACAGCATTTTGATAAGTATTCTCTTTCCTTAACTCTTTTATTAATTACCTTGCTAATTACTTTGCTTGTTCTTAATTGCTTTGCTTGCTATTTCATTGTTCTTGCTTATTTATGGTTGTTTGATGTTAGAAATCATGTTTAGGTTTGGTTTGGATGTTGTTAGCTTAGTTTTTATCATGATTAGTGGCTAGAAACCCTATGGGTTAGGGGGTAATTAAGGGTGTTAATGGGTGATTAAGTTTGGGTTAGCAATATTAGTGAGTAATTAGTTGGGAAATCAATTTCTCACTCCTATCCTTCCCTCAAATGGGGTGTATTTGGGTGCGAAAGCATCCTGAATACATCCAACACTCGTGTTGGAAGGTAGGAATTGGGATAGTTAGTATTCTAGTTCGCGAAAGTGAATAGAAACTAACTAGGAAATTCCGTTTCATTAACCCCCCGGGTCTGTCGATGGACTCTGGGGAAGTTAATCCGGACTATCCTTGAAAGAGGAAGCCCGGTGGGTATTTTCTAACGAAATTACCATTTGATTCTCCCTTCTTGTTATTCCCTTGTTGCAAAACCCATTTCCTCATCCCCATTTGCATCTCGAAAAACCTCCGAAGCCCATTTTCCATTCCTTGACCGACCTTAGTTTTGCTTCTCGCGTTGTGATCCTTTTTAAACCGATATCCTTACCTTAGCAATCTCGACCCGACCATTGACCTAGTTCCTATGACCAAGGCCGCCAGCTCTCTGAGAGAGAACGACAAAACCGAGGTCTTACAAACCACTGTTACAAGGACCTTACGGTACATCTATTAAGAATATAGTTTGAGGCATTTTTTATCTAAACCCAAAGAAAGAGGGTCAAATCATTTTCACAGATGATTGTTCTTGCCATGTTCTCGAGGGTCTGGTTCTTCCTTTCAACAACACCATTTTGTTGAGGTGTCCTTGGGGCAGAGAAATTATGTGTAACACCTTCTTGATCACAGAAATTTCCAAAAGTCATCTTGATTGTCAAATTCTCTTCCATGATCTGTTCATATTGATACTAAGCTGAGTCCTGTAAGGACCTTGAGCTGTCTGTACAACTTCTCAAATTCAGGAAATGCTTCTGTCTTATCCTACAAGAACAAAACCCAGGTAAATCTTGGGAAATCATCAACAATGACTAGTATGTATGAACGTTCTCCTAGACTCTTGTATGGTATTGGTCCACAAAGGTCCATATGTAACAATTCTAGGCATCTAGAGGTGACTACTTAAGTCAGGGGTTTGAAGGAGATTCTGGTATGTTTTCCTTTGGTGTATGCTTCACATACTTTGTCATGAATGAAGTTTTGTGATGGTAGCTCTCTAACTAAACCTAGGTGTTTCAGTTTCTGAAGGGTTTTCATGCTGACATGTCCTAGTGTACGTTTCCATATCCAAGATTCATCTGATGCAACTTTAAGACATGTAAGGTCATTGGTCATGGGGTCACCAAGGTCAATAACATACACATTGTTCATCCGATGACCTTTAAGGACTATCTCATGTGACTCTTTTTCTACAACACAGAAACTCTTACTGAACCGGACTTTGTATCCTGTATCACTAAATTGAGAAATGCTTAAAAGATTATACTCCAAACCTTCTACAAGATATACACCATTTACACAGTTGGTTAAGTCCTTACCGACCTTGCCGACTCCGTGCATCCTCCCTTGGCTTTTATCTCGAAATGTTACCTTTCCACTCTTGATGTGCTTGAGTTCTCTGAACTTGGTTGGATCTCTAGTCATGTGTCTCGAGCATCCGCTGTCCAAATACCAGAGGTCGTTGTGAGCACTGAGACATACCTGCACTGAAGGACATTATACCTTTCTTTGGACTAGGCGTTTTATGTGTAGGTTCTGTGTTTTGAGTGGTAGGTTGTTTATCTGGTTTCTTTGGTACCCAACTGGTTTTGATTTTTGGTTTAGCCTTTGGTGTACTGGTGGGTTTGTGAAAAGGCAAGATTTTTGGTTTAACTTTTGGTGAACCAGGTTTGTCGGTAGAGCTTTTGTTGTCAGAGTGAAGGATAGAATGAACTTGGTTCATTTCTTGGTTGGGAATAGAATTCAACTCTTTTCGATTTTGAAACACTTCATCTCTTAGACTGATGTTTTTTGTGGTAAGGTTTTGGATTATCTCATGTTGAGTCGTTATGGGCTTTGAATTTGTTTCGACAATTCAAGCGAGATAGCGAATTTTTTCGGTAAGGGTTGTAATGTAATGAAGCAGAGTAAGCAATCTTTGTTTTTGATTTTTTCATTGCATTTAAGAAAGATGTCAGTAGATACCTCATCATTTTCATTTGTTTCTGCTTCATCAAGGTCCTTTGCCATAAGACATAAATTTGCAATTTCCTCATAATCACTTTCGCTTTCACTGTAATTGCTATCACTCCAAGTTGCAACCGTAGCTTTCCTATTGAATCTCTTTCCTCTGGATTCACTCTGCTCCTTGGCTTTCTTGACGTGAGGACATTCTCTCACCATGTAATCTGTGGCACCACAAGCAAAACATCTATTTTCATTGTCATCTTTAATTAAGTGTTTTACCTTTGGGTGATGGCCTTTTGGAGGATGATTCTTTTAAGTAGACTCGAAATCTGAGATTTCTTCTATATAAGCGTTTGAAGCCTCTGGCTAGCATGGCCATAGTTTTTTCATCATCATCCTCTGATTCTTCTTCTGGTTCTTTTGTGCTTTTGAGTGTAATCTCCTTTATCTGGTTTCCTTCAGATAATCGTATCTCGTGCGCAAGAAGCTTGCCAATCAGCTCTTCAAGCTTCAAGGTCTCTAGATCTTGTGCTTCTTCTATAGCTGTCACTTTTGGTCCCCATTTGTGTCTAGGTAGACACCGAAGGACCTTATTCACCTGTTCTTGATTGGAGTATGTTTTTCCAAGAGACTTGAGGTGATTGACTATTGCACCGAATCTTTTGAACATTGACTCAATGGATTCATTTTTATCCATCTTGAAGCCTTCATACTTTTGAATCAGAATGTTGACCTTGGTCTTTTTCACTTGATTTGTTCCTTCATATGTGGTGACCAAGTAATCCCATATCTATTTAGTTGTATTAAGAGTAGACACTCTTTCAAATTCGTTAGAGTTAAGATTGCATATTAAAAGATAATGAGCATGAGTATTTTTCTTTGCTTTATCTCTTTCTTCATTTGTATACTCATATCTATCTTTTTCGACTTGCACTCCTTTTACAGCCTTGTGTGGGGTGGGAAAATTTCCATTGTTGACAATGTCCCAAATGTCCTCATCTTGATTTCTCAAGAAGATCTCCGTTTGGCGCTTCAAACTCTGTAGTGGTCACCTGTCAACAAAGTTGATCTGTTCCATGAACGTCCTTGACTTAATTCACCCATATTATAATCTCCCATGATCTTTGCCATAGAGCGATTAGTCTTTGATCTTTAGTGGACCAAGCTCTGATACCAATTGAAAGAACCCTAGAGGGGGGGGGGGGTGAATAGGGTTATGAAATTTTCTGTAAACAGATTCACTAGTAAAGGACGTTAGTGTCTTAATTTGTTCAGATTAAGATTCAAAACAGTTCAATTAGAAGCTTCAAAATAAACGATAATAAGTAACTCGTGAGTCTAAGGTAAACCTCCTTTATTTTAGTAGAATAGAATGTGCTTAAAGCAACCTAAGGTAAACGTCCTTAGGTTTACAGAGAGCCAAGCGCCTTGCAGAGGACACTTGAAAGTTTCCTGGAAAAACACCCACCAAACACTCGTTTGGTGTAAACACTAATCGATTCCTAAGTCCTTCTAGAAATCGATTACAAGAGTCTAACACAAAACCTAATTCCTTTAAGGATTTGTAAACACTCAATCGAAACTCACACTCAACACTCTTCTCTTTACTCGAAGAGAGAAATTCACTCAAAACACAGAACACATTTTTCTCTGTTTTGAACGCCCGATTTCTTCCGTGGAATCGTTGGTTTTCTTTAATTAATACATCATCTTCTTATAGTTGTCGGGTTCACAAAATTAGTACAGTGCCGTTGATACTTTCCTTCTTTGTGCTTTGTTCTTCGTTCCAAGTTTGCCTTGATTTGGTTTCCTTTCTCTGAGCCTTCTAGGAATTGCAGCCACTTCTTTCCCTTAATTCTTTGATCGAATGTTTTCTATAATTTTGGCAATGACTATCAATTAGTCTGGTTTAGAAAAAAAGTATAGAAAACAAATTTGTAATTTCTAGAGAGACTTCCCTGTTCTTTGTCTTTCACTTCAAAACCCAGTGACTCCTTTGAATGTCTTTGCTTCTACTACCAGGCTTCCGCGAATGTCCTTACTGCTTGTTAGGCCCAAATGACCTTTTCCCTGCTATCACAAAAGTCCTTTGCGCAGAGAGAGTTTCTACACATAGAAATACATACTTACATAAAATCATGTCACCGATAATTCGAATAAAACTAAACTAGTATGATCCTAAACATGTAAACTTGCATGACACTATTCACAAAAATTACAAATATGCCAATTATATCATTTAAAAAGCATGCTACATCACATAATCATACAATCTTATTCAAAACTACAAATTAGGGTTCCTAGCATGTTCGTAGGGTCAAGACTTATGCAATCTAACCTAATAACATGAAAAATTAATAACAACAAAGAAAACTTAATAACAACATGGAACATAATACTAATAACATGAACTTTATGATACTAATAACATGAAACTTTAAACTAATAACATGAACTTTAAAATTAAAATATGAAGCTTTAATACGAAAATATGAGACTTTAATACTAAGAAATATGAAACTTTAATACTAATAACATGAAACTTTAAAAATACTAATAACATGAAACTTTATAATAATAACATGAAACTTTATAATAATAAGGGAAACCTAATAATAACATGAAAACTTAATAATAATACAAAACTTGATAATAATATGAAAACTTAATAATAACTTGGAACTTAATAATAATAATAAGAAATTTTGGACGCTAATATACTTAATATTTGATGTATTGGACAATAATGCACTGAACTTTGACATTGGACAATAATGCACTGAACTTTAGGAGTTGTTGGACGATAATGCACTTGAGACAATTTCGACGGTGGCAATATGCTGATAATCTTACGTAACAGACCGAGAAGACAAATATTTTTGGACCAATTCATCTCCTCTACCCGCTTCATAGGATTGCCACCAAGTTAGCGATTGCTAAAATCATATTGAGTGCATTATTATTCAACACCCCCAAAAGTACAGTGTATTATTGTCAAAGGTCAAAGTTCAGTGCACTATAGTCCAATACCCCAAAAATTCAGTATATTAGCATCCAAAAACCCTAATAATAATATGAAACTTAATAATAACTTGGAAATCAATAATAATAATATGAAACTAATAACTTATGAAAACTTAATAATCATAAGAAAACTTTAATAAATCGCTATACTTAATGTTAATAATATGAAACTTGCTAGTAATAATAATATGAAAACTTAATAAAAATACAAAATATCAAAGACATTAAACACTTAAACATCACTTAAAATATATTAAACCCTAATAAATTCTAACAAAACCCTAGTTCAAACTTACTTCAAACCTAAGCAAGAACAAACCTCTAGGGTTCAAGCATGCATAACCCAACTAATACCCAAGTGAACCCTCATTTTTCACCACCATTTCACTATCATTTTTCACCCCCACTTCACCACCATTTTGACACATACACAAACATATCATCAGCATTTGAACCCCTGACCTGTGGTTCTTTGCAAAGACTAAGGTTTTAGCCAACAAAACACAGAGAAAGCCATGAAACGTATAACTTCAACACACAAAACAACCCAACATTCGAACAACAAAACAAGAAGAATAAGAAGAAGAAGAAGAAGAAGAAGAAGAAGAAGAGAGAGAGAGAGAGAGAGAGAGAGAGAGAGAGAGGGGAGGCGAATGCTTGGAGATGGTGGAACATGAGGCTTCGTCGGTAGGCAGCGGTGGTCGAAGTTTGAGTAGCAGCTGCGTGAAACTGAGGCTCGGAGGTTCACCGGAGTTGTGGACAGTCTTGGGTCGGTCTCCGGAGATGGGGGTGTCGCCGGTGGACGTTGAAGTGGTCAGTAGCAACTCGGCAGTCGGCTTGGCGGCAACAGCTTTGCAGCAACTCGGGGTCAGAAAGAAAAGGGGTATCGGTGGTGTTCTTGGGGGTTCTTGGATGCGTTCTGGCGGCGAGACGGTCGACGGTGTGTAACGTGGTTTTTGTACCCCGGTTTTTATATTGTTCTTCTCGAGGAGCTAGGGGCCTTGGCTAAGAAACTCAGTCTAAGGTCGGGTTTAAGATCGCTAGGTAAGGTAATGGGTTGAAAGAGGATCACAAAGCGGGAAAACAAACTAAGGTCGGTCAAGGGAAGGAAATGGGCTTCAGAGGCTTTTTGGGATGCAAACGGGGATGAGGAAATTGGTTTTGCAACAAGAGAATAACAAGGAGGGAGAATCAAGTTGCAATTCCGTTAGAAAATACCTACCGAGCTTCCTCTTTCGAGGATAGTCCGGATTAACTTCCCCAAAGTCCACCACAGACCCGAAGGGTTAATGAAACGGAATTCCCTAGTTAACCTCCTTCCACTTTCGTGGGTGAGCATTAACTATCCCGAATCCAACCTTCCAACACAAGTGTTGGATGTATTCGGGAGCTTTCGGACCCAAATACATCCCACTTGAGGGAAGGAAAGGAGTGGGAAATTGATTTCCCAACTAATTACTCAGTAATATTGCTAACCCAAACCTAATCACCCATTCACACCCTTAATTATCCCCTAATCCATAGGGTTTCTAGCGACTAATCATGATAAAAGCTATGCTAACAACATCCAAACCAAACCTAAACATGATTTCTAACATCCAACAATCAAGAACAAGCAAAACAATAAAAATAACAAGCAAACCAATTAAAGAGCAATCAAAGTAATTAGCAAAGCAATTAATGAAAGAGTTAAGGGGAGAAAAATATTATCAAAATGTTGTAGATGAACAAGGAAAAGCAACGGGAATGATAATCCAACAATCTCTCAATTGTTTGAATCTTCAATCCTTGAATCACTCCAAAAATCCACCAAAACCCTAGAATAATTAAGGCTAATCTCTCACTAAAACTCACTAATACAAAGCTGGAAATAGAGTCTTAGTAACTAGAATGGGCTCCCCAAGATAATCTTCAATTGGGATATATATACAAGGAAAAACAGTTGGGCAAAACGCAGCGCACAAGCCGGAACATTCGCGTAGAAAAATGGGAGACCGCAGGTATGGTCTAGGAGACCTTAGGTAAGGTCTCTGCCTGTCCAGCAGAGGTAGCGGACGCTACCAGTGGGGTATCGAGCGCTACCATGCGAAAACCACATGCAATTCTTTGCTTCGATCGACCGCAACTGTTGTCCGGTTGACCGCGGGTGCTGTATTCCCCAGCCCAGCTGAGGTAGCGGGCGCTACCAAGGTGGTGACGAGGGCTACCCTCTTTTTTCCTTCCCTTTGTTTCTTCCTTCTTTCCGAGGCATGTAACGCCCGCTACAAGGATCGTAGCGGGTGTTACCTCGTTAATTGACGCCAAAGGTAGGGAAAGTGGTCTCGGGTCAACTCCACTTAGGCTCTCGGTCCGATTCGGCTCGGGAAATCACCAAAATGGCTAAAAAATTGCCCGTTTTACCTCATTTTATTGTATAACGCCAAAACCTACAAAATCACCAAAAATGTACTAAAAGACAAGAAAATAAACAAGAAACGAGTCAAAAGCCTAAGAGTTAAGGCGTTATTTAGACACAAAAATGGGTCTAAACACCACCCACAATTAAACTTTTTCTCGTCCCGAGCAAAACAAGACAAAAACAAATAAAAACTAAACACCAACTCCTCTGTCGTGGAAGGAAACGAGTGCATTTAGCGTATGCACCAAGCCCTTTGAACCCTTTGGTAGCCCGGGTGGACGACATGGACTCGTGAGGGTTTGTAGCGGCTCTACCCACAAAAGCTAAAGAAAAAGGAGAGAGGGAAAGTGAAAAACAAAACCAAAGAAAACCAAGGAAAAGGAAATACAGCTTCGTTTCAAAGAATCATGCAAATCTCAATCAAGAAAACGATATTAATCCTCCAAAAGGAATCGTTATGAGAATCTCACAAACACATAACTCAAGCAATTGTCAATCTTAGAGGTTTTCGATCCCCTACACCTCATGCCAAGCTAAACCCCAAGTGCGTAAGTGCTAGTGGGTTCTAACTGATTCTGATCGACCCCAAAAACTCACGCAGGAGCTCATTTAGCAACGAATAAAATTAGCAAAGACTTGCCCTCCCCCGCATTTGGTCGCCCTTGGCTTGGTGAGGGCCACAGGTGATGCAAGGAAAGGCCCCTCAATTTATTAACACTTAACTTTCCTTTTGAGGTTGGGTTTTCCAACATTTCCAATTTTGTTTAATTATAGTCGGGTTAGTTTTGCGGGAATTGCACGGCCCATAATGCGGGGTTTATCCTCCCAACACAGGCTTTTCCATTACCCTCTTCGTCACAAGCGATATAGAAGGAGGCTTAAGGAGTATTAGCGCCGTACCGCTAATACCGGTCCCATGTAGGTGGACTAACTTTATGCTGGTTAATGTCGTTCGACCGACAGGAACCAATTAATTCATTTATTTAACTTTGTTTCCTTTTTTTTTCTTTTTGCTTTTGCTTTTCTCTTATTTCTTTACTTTTACTTTCTTTTTAGAAAACAAGCTCGGAAATGAGTCCCAAGAATCTCCCTGTTTCAACCAGAACGTGACAATAATCGGTGATCTCGCTAGACACTCAATGAAGGGAATCTAATTAATATGAGTCATGACAATCGCCCAAGATAGGGTCGAAAATGCTCAAACCAGTTTCTTTTAAAGAAGATTAAGAACGACTTCCCAATTTTGACAACAAATTTCAAGAAAATGAAGCAAAAACAGAAACAAAGCGAAAACGAAAACTTTAAGGTTTTTCACTCCCTTTTTTCTCCTTTTTCAAACAAAAATTTTCAAATTTTAGACAAAAACTAAGAAAAAACGAAAACAACAAAAAAAAACTAGGGGATCTACCCTTGAAACATAATATCTCCCCCCCCCCACACTTAAAACGCCACAATGTCCTCATTGTGGGAAGGTGTCACAAGAAAAGGGTAGATAACCTACAAAAACAAAGAAACAAAAACAACTAGCAAGCAAATGGTGGCGACCCGAGCCCACACGGGTCCAACAGTAATATAATCCCAACACAAACACTCAAAGGGGTTCGCCACCCAAAAGAAAAAACAAGCATGCAACATGGATCAATATATACACATTCAAAGAGAGTGGAAAGAGTTTACCTCGAGGTCTTCAAATAGATCAAACTCAATCCGCGATCCAAAGAACATCATACCAGGGGTTAGAGATAAACAAGAAAAACAGTCAAAGTATGAGTGTTCACGTGCATGATCAAAAGAAGGACAAAAACAAAAATATATACAAGACGCTAACTAGAGAACTAAAGATAAGCCAAAGTACGCACAAAATGTACATTGACACTAGCTACACTCAACTAGGGACTATGGAGACTGATTCGGCAGCACAACGAATCAATTAAAGAGCATGAAGGATAGAAACAGACCAGATTCGCGTGCACATTAGCTCAACCAGGCTGTTCATGTGTGTATTCTTTGATAAAAACAACGTGGCAACGCAACACACAAATACAATGCAAATGCACAACATACAAACGTAATGCACAGTGTGGAAGTGTTGTGAATCTGACGAGGAACTTTGAAGCAAGCGTGTGTGTGTATCGACAGATGAAATGTAGCAGCTAATCGTACAAACAACACACAAGAACCCAGGCACTCACACATCGGAAAATTAGCAAGTCAAAATCATGTGTAAAAAAAATGAAAAAATCAATCCCTAACTCAACCATGAATGAACAACGAACCAAAATCAGGTGAGAAAGGAAAGAATTTCACACAGCCAAACTCACAAAGCATCAATACAAGATCATGGCATTCGAACTCAGCACATAATGAGGTAAACAATGCGTGCAACTTGACAGAACTTCCCCACTCAGCAAGAATGACCAACGAACCAAATGCAAAAGAGAAGAGAAACAAAATTCACACAATTGATACAAGAAATACCTCACTTAGATGTGTAGGGCAGATGCTCGAACAATGCTGCACAGTTGGAACGAATCTGGGCATAAATTGAACCCTAGCAGTAGGTTTGCATAACAATGGAGAAGATTAGGGTTTGAATTCGAAAATGGTGAAAGAGTGTGGGTCGAATTGACGATTGAGAAGGATTTGAAGAGTGTGGGTGAAGGTTCTTTGCTGTCGTTAGGGCTTGTAGAGAGAGAGGGAGTCGAGTGAGTGAGAAGGGAAATAAGAAAAATGAGAAAAGAGTCGGGTTTTTAGGGCTGGAAAAATTCACAGACAGAATCAGGTCGCGGGCGCGACCGATTCTGTCGCAGGCGCGACGTCCTCTGGGCGCTGGGAGTTGCTGGGTGTGCTCGTGCGTCGCAGCCACTGTCCTACTTCGTCACAAGCGGTCACTGACGCCAGCTGCACACTGTCTTACAGGCGTCAGAAGGTCATACACTGAGGGTAGCGCCTGCTACCCTCTTGCTGGCAACTCTTCCAAAACAATTCTAACATTCCAAATAAAATCTAACTCCTAAAAACTCCCACTTCAACTCTTTTTCCATACTTCCTCACACTCAATCCAACAATTTTTCTAACTTTCAAACTCTCTCAACACTCATATTCTTTTCAAATCTTCACTCCCGATTTCAATTTTCTTATTTTTTACCTCCAACTTTTTCTATTTTTCACCTCATTTTTCCTCTTTTTTTCAAACTTTTTCTTTTGATCCTAGAACTAATACCTCAAGATACAAAAGAAAGAAATAAAGAAAAATTAAAAAGATAAGAAAAAACATCCGGGAGGACAATAACCCTGTGTCATAGGGTTACGTTTCATATCCAGTCTTCTTTCTTTGAGCTGGAAAACTTTATTTAAATAAGCATCATAACTGTTCATATCGATCTATTATACGCCTCTGCATCTAGCATTGGGTAGACCTCATACAATAACTGTCCTAGCTCTACCCAATCTTTTGTTTCATTTCTTCTGAAACAATCACAAACACTTTTTTGATTATGGATCTAATTTAGCTAGTAATTTCCCCTTTATGCTAAAAAATTAGGACCTTTTCTTTTTAATATTTAATAAAAAAGATGTAAACCGTACTTTTTTCCTTTATCGATTAGATCTTTATCAATTAAAAAATGGTCTGACTTCTGATTTTCTTTCTTTCCTTAGCTTTCTCATCCACGGGCATTTTCAAATTTTATGGGCATGAACTACTTCTGGCATTCCATTGGGAACGTGTTAAGTTCTTTAACCAATACGGGTATAAGTGACGTAGGGAATGGTTGGATTTGTACCTAAAGGCGTAACCACCTAAGTCGGCACGAAAGGCAATTAACTTAACATGAAAGAGATTCAAATTCCAAATGAAATGAGTGGACTAGATTGAATCAGCAGTCTTAATGAAATCTAAAAAGGAAAATTAAAAGAAAAAAAGGAACAAAATTAGAAAAATGCAAAAATTACAAATTTGAAAGAAGAACCTCAAAAATTATGGGGTGCCTCCCACAGAGCGCTTGTTTTAGGTCCCGAGCTTGACCTAATTACTTACTTGATTCTCGAAAGGCATGGTGTGCATGAGAGAAGCACGGTAAGCTTTTCCCACCAATTCTTCTTCCTTCTCCTCCCGCGCACTCTAATAGAACTAATGAATAAACCGGAATGATCCTCCGGTGGTCTAGTCAACTCCGAGGGGATCAAAGGTAATGGCCTTCTCGCTTTGCTCCACCAATCTTTCTTCCTCCTTATCCATCGCTTCCTCTTCTTGCGCAAGAATTGAGCATGACTCCTTGAAGACTTGATAGGCCGGATAGAAAGAGAAGATAACCCCAGCTTGATATTAGGTTATGCGCCGGGTCTCGGGCCTTGGAAAGCCATCTCTCTCGATTTCATATTCTCAATATATGTTTCACCCAAGGCAATCTCCCTCCTCAAAGGTACGGTGTTGAGGAAGTCCCCATGGAAGGTGAAACCATCTCCATGAAGCTCAAAATGAATAGTTTTAGAGTGACTTTCTCCACCTCAATCATTGGGTTCCACAAAAAGTAGGAACAGCTCCTCTTGATGCTCATCCATAATACCAACCACTGCATTGACCTCGAAGCGTGACTCTTTGTGAGGGTTCCTTCTCGAAGGATCAAGATGAAAATCAATATGTTCTCTCCTCACACGAAGAGAGAAACGACCTCTTTTTACATCTATAATTGCTCCCGCAGTGGCCAAGAAGGGTCGACCAAGAATAATGGGGCATCTCCAATCCTCATCCATCTCCAAAATAACGAAGTTACAAGGGATAAGGAAACTTCCCACTTGAACCGGGATGTCCTCTAATATTCCCAAGGGCTTCCTAACACTTCGGTCAGCAAGTTGCAAGTTAATAGCTGTAGGGATCAAGTCATCAAGGTTCAACTTCTTACATATTGAGTGTGGCATGACACTAACACTTACCCCCAAATCACATAATGCATTATCAATCCTCATATCACCAATTAAACACGGTATAGATAAACTACCTGGATCGGCAAGTTTCTCGGGAGTTTCCCTCCCCATCATGGCATTGCAATTGATTGTGAGATGAACGGTCGACGACTCTTTGATTCTTCTTTTGTTTGTCAAGAGGTCATTAAGATGTTTCTTGAAAGAAGGGACCTCTGCCATGGCATCAAGAAAAGGAAAATTAACTTGGAGCTTCTTCATCATATCAATAAATCACACAAACTTCGCCTTGTTTTTATGTTGAATCAATCTCCCAGGAAAAGGTACTGGTGGTCTATATGAAACGGGTTTCTCCAAAAGGTTTTCATGATTATCTTCCCTCAAGACTTCCTTCCCTTTCTCTCGTCTTTTCTCAATCTCCACTGTCTCTTCCAACTTCTCCCTTTCCTCATCCTCATCCTCATCCTCGGCCTCATTAACCACAACATCATCCTCTTTCTCCTCAACTATGGCTCGCTCAACCCCAAAGTCCTCCTCTTCATTACTATCCACCACAACTCCTTCACTCTGTCCCAAAGGTCTCTCCACTTCCACATTCTCCCCCACAACCATAGGTTCTTCAACTTTTCTTCCACTTCTTGGGGTAATAGCATCAGCTTGTTCCCCTTTGATAGGTTGAGGTTGATTGGGTTGAGAAAGGTATATTTGTTAAGCAACTTGGGTCATTTTGGTTTCAAGGTCTCTAAGACGAGCCTCCTCACTTTCTTGATTAGCAACAATTTGTTGCAACAACTTTTGAATCATAGAATCTTGGGATGGTTGAGAAAATTGAGATTGTGGGATAGGTTGATGTGAGAACTCTTCTTGAAAGTGTGCATGATAGTCATATGGTTGAGAAACAGGGTTAAACACCGGGTAGACAAACGTGGTATAACTAGGATCATAATCTTCATAAGAATGGGAATTAAGTTGGTTGGAATAGATAACATTCACATGTTCCACTTGGCGATACTCCATACATTGATGCTCAAGATGTGGACCAGAACACAATTTACAAATATGCAAATTAGGAACGGGAGTGGATGCAAAGGTTTGCATACCTCGGGCTAAGTTCAACTGGTTGGAAACCTCATCATTCACTATCTTGTTTTGCAAATCGAGAACGGTGGCCATTAGAAGTTTGATAGTGGGGTTGTGTTCCAAAGAATGATCCCCATTTCCTGAATTTTGGCCGCCTCCCCAACTAGGGACATTCTGAGATAGCTCATGAAGAAAGATATTGGCTTCCTTCGTAGTCTTCTTTAACAACATCCCTCCGGATGCACGATCAATAGACTCTTTGAATGAATCACAAAGCCCATAATAAAAGTGTTGAAGTAGCATCCAATCCGGTAAATTGTGATGTGGACATTGGCGTTGAAGGCTTTTGAAGCTCCCCCAAGCCTCAAAAAGATCCTCTCCGGGTTCTTGCTTGAAAGACATAATAACTTGCCGAAGTCTATAAGTTTCATCCGCTGGGAAGAATCTTTGCAGGAAATCTCTTCTAAGTACCTCCCATGAAGAATAAGTGCCAGGAGGACACGTTTGAAGCCATGTCTTTGCTTTCCCCGTAAGAGTTAGAGGAAAGAACTTCAATTTCATAAATTCAGAAGATAAGTCAGGACCTTGCACGAAACTAATCTGATCTTCAAATTTCTCGATGTGTGCAACAGGACTCTCGGATTTGTCTCCATAAAACTGATTGCTCGAGAAATCTTCAAATAAGTACAGTTTGAACTCGAATACGGCATCGAGTGGTAATGGTGGTAGAATGATCGGGTTGCCTCCCGTACCCAATGATGGAATGGCATATGATAGAAGGGTACGGGGTGAACCAACTTGGCCCTCTGCCATCACAACTCGAAACCTCCTACAAGAAATCGAGAAGCATCAAATTCATCCGGAATTGGAACAAACTAGTACCTAGCATGAAAGCAATCTTAAACAACTCAAGACCAAGAAACTAAGCTAGGGGCGCTTGCTCCCCGGCAACGACGCCATTTTGTGTAACGTGGTTTTTATACCCCGGTTTTTATATCATTCTTCTCGAGGAGCTAGGGGCCTTGGCTAAGATACTCGGTCTAAGGTCGGGTTTAAGTTCGCTAGGTAAGGTAATGGGTTGAAAGAGGATCACAAAGGGGGAAAACAAACTAAGGTCGGTCAAGGGAAGGAAATGGGCTTCAGAGGCTTTTCGGGATGCAAACAGGGATGAGGAAATTGGTTTTGCAAGAAGAGAACAACAAGGAGGGAGAATCAAGTCGCAAATCCATTAGAAAATACCCAGCGAGCTTCCTCTTTTGAGGATAGTCCGGATTAACTACCCCAAAGTCCACCATGGACCCGGAGGGTTAATGAAACGGAATTCCCTAGTTAACCTCCATCCACTTTCGTGGGTGAGCATTAACTATCCCAACTCCAACCTTCCAACACAAGTGTTGGATGTATTCGAGAGCTTTCGGACCCAAATACATCCCACTTGAGGGACGGAAAGGAGTGGGAAATTGACTTCCCAACTAATTACTCACTAATATTGCTAACCCAAACCTAATTTCCCAACTAATTACTCACTTATATTGCTAACCCCCTAACCCATAGGTTTTCTAGCCACTAATCATGAAAAAAACTATGCTAACAACATCCAAACCAAACCTAAACATGATTTCTAACATCCAACAATCAAGAATAAGCAAAACAACGAAAATAACAAGCAAAGCAATTAAAGAGCTAGCAAAGTAATTAGCAAAGCAATTAGTGAAAGAGTTAAAGGAAGAGAAAATTTATCAAAATGTTGTAGATCAACAAGGAAAAGTAATGGGAATCATAATCCAACAATCTCTCAATTGTTTGAATCTTCAATCCTTGAATCACACCAAAAATCCACCAAAACCCTAGAATAATTAAGTCTAATCTCTAACTAAAACTCACTAATACAAAGCTGGAAATAGAGTCTAAGTAACTAGAATGGGCTCCCCAAGGTAATCGTTAATTGGGATATATATACAAGGAAAAACAGTTGGGCAAAATGCAGCGCACAAGCCAGAACATTCGCGTAGAAAAATGGGAGACCGCAAGTACGGTCTAGGAGACCGTAGGTACGGTCTCTGCCTATCCAGCAAAGGGTACCGGGCACTACCTTGCGAAAATCACAGGCGATTCTTCACTTCGATCGACCGCAGTTGCTGTCCGGGTGAGGTAGCGGGCGCTACCAAGGGGGTGACGGGGGCTATCCTCTTGTTTCCTTCCCTTTATTTCTTTCTTCTTTCCGAGGCATGTAACGCCCGTTTCAAGGACCGTAGCGGGTGTTACCTCGCTAATTGACACCAAATGTGGGGAAAGTGGTCTCGGGTCAACTCTGCTTCGGTTCCCGGTCCGGCTCGGCTCGGGAAATCACCAAAAAGGCTCAAAAATGGCCCATTTTACCTCATTTTGTTGTAAAACGCCAAAACCTACAAAATAACCAAAAACGTACTAAAAGACAAGAAAATAAACAAGAAACGAGTCAAAAGCGTAAGACTTAAGGAGTTATTTAGACACAAAAAAGGGTCTAAACACGGTGTAGCGGACGGTGGTCGGAAAGTTATGGGGCGGTGTCCGGACGAAGAACGGAGGGAGGAGGGAGAGAGATGAAGACGTGATGTGATGGTGATGAAGAGATGAGAGAGAGGGACGTTGCAAAGGCCTAGGGTTCGACGTGCATATGCACAGTTCCCAGCAGATTTAAGGAGAAAGGGAAGAGAGAGAGAGGGAGGTGGCATGTAGGAGAAGAAGAAGGGAAATATTATCTGGTTTAAATTTTCGAAATGGAAGGAAATAGGGTATTTTAGAAGGAAAAATTGTGTTAGAGAGTTAGTAAAAAAAACAACTAGATTTATTTTAACACGTCTCATAAAAGCTCTCCTAAAAACAACACATTTTATAAAATTGATCCTTCAAACTAATCCTAATAAAATTAACCAATAATTGAAAATGCCCTAACTGATATTTTTTAGTTACTAAAAATTCCAAATAACCAACTCGCGATCTGTACACGTGGTTTTTATTAACCGGTTTTTAACGTTTTCTCGAGGAGCAAGGGGCCTTGGCTAAAGGTATTGGTCAAGAACGGGCCTAGATCGCTAGGGCCGCTAGAGGTGAGTCTGTGAGGGTAAGGTAACTAACCTAATCAAACACCGGCAAAACAAAGAATCTAAGGTCAGGTCAAAGGGAAAATGGGCTTCGGAGGCTTTTCGGGATGCAAACGAGAACAAGAAGATGGGTTTTGCAATTAGAGAGCAACAAGGAGGGAGAATCAAGTGGCAACTCCGTTAGAAAATAACCACCAGGCTTCCTCTCTCGAGCATAGTCCGGATTAACTTCCTCAAAGTCCACCACGGACCCGGAGGGTTAATGAAACGGAACTCCCTAGTTAACCTCCTTTCACTTTCGTGGGTGAACATTAACTATCCCATCTCCAACCTTCCAACACAGGTGTTGGATGTATTCGGGAGCTTTCGGACCCAATAACCCACTAAAATTGCTAACACATATGTAATCACCCATTCACACCCTTAATTACCCCCTAACCCATGGGATTTCTAGCAACAACTCATCACAACAACTAAACTAGCATCAACAAAACCAACCCTAAGCATGAATTCTAGCATGTAATAAGGTAAAACAACCAAAGCAATTAAAAAGGCGATAAGAGCATCAAAGCAACAAAGAAGCTATTAAAGAGAAGTAATTAAATCAGCAAGTAATAATGAAAGAGAATAGGGAAAGAGAACACCTACCAAAGGAGTAGAGAGCAAGGGTGAACAAGGATAGAAAAGCTTCGTCAACAATCTTCGATGCAAAATCCAAACAAAGTTACAATTTCAATGGAAATCTCACTAATCACTCACTAATTATCTCCTAATTATAACCTAAAAAGCTAGGTAACACCTAGCTTAGAGCTAGATTCTAACCCTAGCCAGCCTCTCCTAAAGAAATCGTAGCTTAGGGTATATATACAAAGCAAAGAGGTTTCTTAAAGCGTTGTCGTTCAAGCCATAGATTATCGCAGACAGTTGGCCCGTCGCAGGTACAATGGCCTCGGTCACGGGTGCGACACAGCGAAGAAGAGCCAGACAATTTGGATGTGCGCTACGTCACGGGTGCGAAGACTCCGGTCGCGGTCGTGACATTCATCTAGCTTAAGCTTTTCGCGGGCGCGACCCTTTGTTGGCGAGTCAAGATGAATGAAGCTAGGTGTTGTGTAGCGGCCGTTACACCCCCTGTAGCGGGTGCTACCTTCTGGTGGCTTAGTTAGTCGCGGGTGCGATCATGTTGGTGGCGGGCGCGACCAACATCTGGACCATCTCTTCCTTTATTTTTCCTAGTTGTAGCGCCCGCTACAATTGCTGTAGCGGATGCGACAACCCTTATTTCCTTCAAACTTGGGAAAATGGATCCCAGGTCGACTCCACCTAGGTTCTCGGCTCAGCTAGGCTCGGGGAATCACTCAAAAATTTCCCAAATACCCCTAAAAAGTCCCCAAATAGCTCATTTGCTTTGTTTTACTCCATACATGTGAAAAACCTACAAAAGAGCGAAAAAGCAGGTAAAAACAATAGAAAAGACTCGAAATTGAGCTACAATAGCAAGTCGAAATGCGTTATTTAGGCCCAAAAATGGGACTAAACAAAGCAAAAACTACATAAAACTAAACACCAACTCCTCTGTTGTGGGAGGAAACAAGTGTATTTAGCGTATACACCAAGCCTTTTAAACCCCCTAGAAGCCCAGGTGGACGAGGTGGTCCCGTGAGGGTTTGTAGCGGCTTTACCGACAAAAACCAAGGAAAAAGTATAGAGGAAAGGTGAAAAACAAAACAATGGAAGAAAAAGAAAGAAAGAACTACTTACCAAAAGAAACACGCAATCAACCGTAGAGAAAACAATGCTAATCAACTAAAAGGAACGGAAATGAGCACATCAAGAACACCTAATCCAAAGCATTGCCCTTGGCTTGCTGGGGGCCGCAGGAAACGCAAGGAAAAACTCCACTCTTTATTAATTTCTAAGATTTTTCTTTTTTCTTTTCTTTCGAATATTTCTATATTTTTGTTTTTCTAGTTGGCATGTTTCGAGATTAAACGCGGCCCGTGAAGGGGCTACTCTCCCAGCGGGGTTTTGCTCTGTACGTAACAAGGTACTTAAGGGACGAGAGTGCCGCAACCACCCACGTCAAACCACGTTGATGAACCAACTTTAGCACTACACTTCCAATTTATTAAGTCGGTTTTTTCGGGAATTGGCACGACCCTCTGAAAAGGGGTCACCCTCCCAACTCAGGCAACTCCATACACAAACGAAGTGCTTAAGGGGTGTGAGGGCCGCCAACTCACACCGACCCTTGTTGGTTTCGCCGACAGTTAAATTAATTACGGTTATTAACTCACTTTTCCAACCAGCTCGGGGGTGAATCACTAAAGTCTCACAGTTTCAAAAAGAATGTGAAAGAAACAAGGATCTCGTTTCGCAATCAACGAAGGAAATCTAAAACAAATGAGTCATGACAACACCCGGACTAGGGACGACAATGCTCATAACGGTTTCTTTCAAGAAGATTAACAAAGTTTTCAAAACATTGACTACGCAAATCTAATAAACAAAGCAAAAATGAAAAGAAAACAAAAACTTTAGGGGTTTTTCAGCGCCTTTTTTTTCTCCTTTTTCGGACAAAATTTTACAAATTTTAGCAAAAACTAGGAAAAATTAAAAAAAAAATGCTAGGTGATCTACCCTTAAAATATAAATATCTCCCTCCTCTCCCCTCTACGCATAAAACGCCACAATGTCCTGATTGTGGGAAGGGTGTCATATGAAAGGTAGAAAACCTACAAAAAGCAAATAAACAAAAACGGCTAGCAAGTAAAAGTGGTTGCGACCCGAACCCACACGGCTCCAACAGCAAGATGATCCCGACACGCACACTCAAAGGGGCTCGCCACCCAAAGAAAATAAATCAAGCATGTAAACTGGATCAAAATTATAACACATTCAAAGCAATTTCAGAAAGAGGTTACCTCAAGATCTTTCATTAGAGAACACCTCGATCCACGATCCAAGAGAACCAAGGAAAGAGTTAGGATATGAAAATTAAACTACCTAGATGCTTAGGTCCTAGCATGCAAGATTAGAAACGTGAAAAAGAAACTAAGAAAAGTAAGAAAAACAAAAGAAATAGAAGAAGAAACGAAAACGTATGGGTTACCTCCCATATAGTGCTTGTTTTAGGTCCCTAGCTTGACCCAATACCCGTTTAATTCTTGAGAGACGTGGTGCACAAGACAGAAGCATCTTCCATCTCTTCCACCATCTTTCCTTTTCCAGCATTTCCCCAGTTTGCACGATTGTAGGCTGAGATGGTATATCAAGTTATCCATTGATCTCGGGGAGAAAGGAGGCAATGGCTTCTTATGCTTCCTCCACCTTCGTTTCCTTCTCTTTTTCCAACATCTTCCAACTACCTTTGTGAACCAAACCAATTGTTCTTCTAGGGGTCGAATTGGGTGAAATGAATGAGGAAGCAATCAGAGTTTTACTTTACTTGGTTCCTGGAGTTTTGGACTCTCGGGAATAAGTATGGGTTGCTCACGTCATATTAGATTTCTTCTTCTTTCACAACTCCCTCCTTGAATTTTTCTTCATGGTTGCTCAAAATGACCGGTATGGGCTCAAGCTCCGCTTGGGAGGGAGGAAAACCCGAAGATGCCGCATCATTGACAATAGAATCTTGAACATCCATATGGTTGAAGAAAGTGTCCATCAAGGGAACGTCCTCGCTAGTAGATGTCACATCCATAAGATTAGTGAGGAATATCACCTCACCGCTATCTGGTTCAACTTGGATTGGTTCTAGAGGGGTTTCCTCCATAGGACCTTCATAAGAGGGTTCGAGCATATAGGTTTCCATTGAGTACTCATCTACTCCATCATTTGATTTTTCCTCACCCAACTCCTCCTCGTTCTCACTTTTGACCGCCTGATTTACCACCTCCCCTTCCTCATTCATCTGCAACTCACTCTCTTTTTCTTCTCCCAAACATCCCTCCTCCACAAGTGTAGGTGCTTTGGCTTCTTCCTCACTCCATAGGATAGTAGAATGCACCTGCACCATTTGGTTAGGTTGAAGTTGGATTGGAAAGATTTGAGGAGGATCTTCGTGCTGAGCAATTTGTGCCCATTGGTTTTCAATGCTTGCGAGTTGAGCCCTATTGTTTTCCTCGTTTGCCAAAATCTGCTTTAGCAACTTTTCTAGAGTAAATTACATTTACCCTACCTGACATTTGTGGTAGTAATTTTTGTACACCCGAAATTTGTGAAATAATTTTCACCTTAACTGACATTAAGTGTTAATTTTCACCCGACATTTGTAAAGATATTTTATAATTGATTTTTGTTGGATTTTCTAGCGTAATATTAAAAAGATAAATATGAATTGTCTTTTTTACCCTTGATATTAATTCATATGACTTTCAATTAAATATGAATTGACGTTTTTTCCCTTAATATTAATTCATATTGCATTAACAAGGGAGTGTTGAATAAAAGGAATGTGAGAGGAATCGACTGTTGGTGTTTTCTATTTGGAGTTTCGACACACCTTTTTCCATACAAAACAATGGAAGGGTCATGTAAGTCATTTCCTTCTCAATATTATGGGTAACATGGTACATTCACATAGTCATATAGGGGCATTATTGTATTTTCTCATTTTCGATGAGAAGTAACCGGATTTTGCCACTAAAAATCACTTTTACTTAATGTCAGATAAGGTGAAAATTGTTTCACAAATGTCGGGTGTGCAAAAATTATTATAACAAATGTTACGTAGGATAAATGTAATTTACTGAACTTTTCTATGTTAGACTCTTGAGATGGTTGGGTTCTTGAGGTTGAGGGATGGATTGGTGATAAGTGGGTTGCCAAACTTGTTGGTCATGGTAGCTAAAAGATTAGTGTTGGATGTTGTGGGCGTAGGCTTGAGTCTCCTTCATGATTTCTAATTGGTTGGTTGGTGTCCATCAAATTCTAACTTTTGTTGCATCTCATGGATGGTGGCTATAAGAAGTTTGATAGTGGGGTTGGCCTCCAAAGATGAACCTCCCACTTTTGATCGACCACCTTCCAAATGGGAGGAGTATTGACATAACTCGTGGAGGAAGACACTTGCTTACTGCTCGGTCTTCATAAGGAACATTCTCCCAGATGCGATGTCGATTGACTCTTTAAGATTGTCTTGAAGCCCATACAAACGTAATGCATAGTGTGGAAGTGTTATGAATCTGAAGAGGAACTTTGAAGCATGTGTTTGTGTGTATCGACAGATGAAATGTAGCAGCTAATCGCACAAACAACATACAAGAACCCAGACACTCAAACATCAGCAAATTAGCAAGTCAAAACCATGTGTAAAAAAAAATGACAAAATCAATCCCTAACTCAACCATCAATGAACAACGAACCAAAATCAGGTGAGAAAGGAAAGAATTTCACATAACCAAACTCACAAAGCATCAATACAAGATCATGGCATTCGAACTTAGCACATAATGAGGTAAACAATGCGTGGAACTTGACAAAACTTCCCTACTCAGCAAGAATGACCAACGAACCAAATGCAAAAGAGAAGGGAAAAAAAATTTACACAATTGATACAAGAAATACCTCACTTAGATGTGTAGGGCAGATGCTCGAACAATGCTGCACAGTTGGAACGAATCTGGGCATAAATTGAACCCTAGCAGCAGGTTTGCGCCGTAATGGAGAAGATTAGGCTTTGAATTCGAAATTGGTTAAAGAGTGGTTGTCGAATTGATAATTGAGAAGGATTTGAAGAGTGTGGGTGAAGGTTCTTTGCTGTCGTTAGGGCATGTAGAGAGAGAGGGGGTCGAGTGAGTGAGAAGGGAAATGAGAAAAATGAGAAAAGAGTCGGGTTTTTAGGGCTGGAAAAATTCACAGATAGAATCAGGTCGCGGGTGCGACGTCCTCTGGGCGCTGGGAGTTGCTGGGTGTGCTCGTGCGTAGTAGCCACTGTCCTACTTAAATGCAATTGCGGTCGACTCTGATCTTGGCTACTTGGTGTTGTCTGTTGTGCAGAAGGCTCTGAGGGTAGCGCTGCCCTCTTCTTGGGCAACTCTTCCAAAACAATTCCAACATTCCAAATAAAATCTAACTCCTAAAAACTCCCACTTCAATTCTTTTTCCATACTTCCTCACACTCAATCCAACAAGTTTTCTAACTTTCAAACTCTCTCAACACTCATATTCTTTTCAAATCATCACTCACTAACACTACTTCTTTAACTCCCAATTTCAGTTTTCCTATTTTTCACCTCCAACTTTTTCTATTTTTCACCTCATTTTTCCTCTTTTTTTTCAAACTGTTTCTTTTGATCCTAGAATTAATAACTCAAGATACAAAAGAAAGAAATAAAGAAAATTAAAAAGACAAGAAAAAAATAGAAAACCTTAAAGAAATCTAAAAAGGAAAATTAAAAAGAAGAAAAAGGAACAAAATTAGAAAAATGCAAAAATTTGAAATTTGAAAGAAGAACCTCAAAAATTATGGGGTGCCTCCCATAGAGCGCTTATTTTAGGTCCCGAGCTTGACCTAATTGCTTATTTGATTCTCGAAAGGCGTGGTGTGCATGAGAGAAGCACGGTAAGCTTTTTCCACCAACTCTTTTTCCTTCTCCTCCCGCGCACTCTAATAGAAATCATGAATAAACCGGAATGATCCTCCGGTGGTCTAGTCAACTCCGAGGGGATCAAAGGTAATGGCCTTCTTGCTTTGCTCCACCAATCTTTCTTCCTCCTTTTCCATAGCTTCCTTTTCTTGCGCAAGAATTCAGCATGCCTCCTTAAAGACTTGATAGGCCGGATAGAAAGTGAAGATAACCGCGGCTTGATATTTGGTGATGCGGCGGGTCTCGGGCCTTGGAAAGCCATCTCTCTCGATTTCATATTCTCAATATATGTTTCACCCAAGGCAATCTCCCTCCTCAAAGGTACGGTGTTGAGGAAGTCACCATGGAAGGTGAATCCATCTCCATGAAGCTCAAAATGAATAGTTTTAGAGTGACTTTCTCCACCCCACTCATCGGGTTCCACAAAAAGTAGGCACGACTCCTCTTGATGCTCATCCATAATACCAAACACTGCATTGACCTTGAAGCGTGACTTCTTGTGAGGGTTCCTTCTTGAAGGATCAAGATCAAAATCAATATGTTCTCTCCCCACATGAAGAGACAAACGACCTCTTTTTACATCTATAATTGCTCCCGCAATGGCCAAGAAGGGTCGACCAAGAATAATGGGGCTTCTCCAATCCTCATTCATCTCCAAAATAATGAAGTCACAAGGGATAAGGAAACTTCCCACTTGAATCAGGATGTCCTCTAATATTCCCAAGGGCTTCCTAACACTTCGGTCAGCAAGTTGCAAGCTAATAACTGTAGGGGTCAAGTCATCAAGGTTCAACTTCTTACATATTGAGTGTGGCATGACACTAACACCTGCCCCCAAATCACATAATGCATTATCAATCCTCATATAACCAATTAAGCACGGTATAGAGAAACTACCCGGATCGACAACTTTGTCGGGAGTTTTGCTCCCCATAATGGCATTGCAACTGATTGTGAGATGAACAGTCGACGACTTTGATTCTCCATTTGTTTGTCAAGAGGTCATTAAGATGTTTCTTGTAAGGCGGGACCTCCGCCATGGCATCAAGAAAAGGAATATTAATTTGGAGCTTCTTCATCATATCAATAAATCGCACAAACGTCGCCTCGTTTTTATGTTGAACCAATCTCCCAGGAAAAGGTAATGGCTGTCTATATGAAACGGGTTCCTCCAAAAGGTTTTCATGATTATCTTCCCTCAAGATTTCCTTCCCTTTCTCTCGTCTTTTCTCAATCTCCACTCTCTCTTCCAACTTCTCCCTTTCCTCATCCTCGGCCTCATTAACCACAACATCATCCTCTTTCTCCTCAACTGTGGCTCGTTGAACCCTAAAGTCCTCTTCTTCATTATTATCCACCACAACTCCCTCACTCTGTCCCAAAGGTCTCTCCTCTTCCACATTCTCCCCCACGACCATAGGTTCTTCAACTTTTCTTCCACTCCTTGGGGTAATAGCATCAACTTGTTCCCCTTGGATAGGTTGAGGTTGAATGGGTTGAGAAAGGTATATTTGTTGAGCAACTTGGGTCATTTTGGTTTCAAGGTCTCTATGACGAGCCTCCTCACTTTCTTTATTAGCCACAATTTATTGCAACAACTTTTGAATCATAGAATCTTGGGATGGTTGAGAAAATTGAGATTGTGGGATAGGTTGATGTGAGAATTCTTCTTGAAAATGTGCATGATAGTCATATGGTTGAGAAACTGGGTTAAACACCGGGTTGACAAACATGGTATAACTAGGATCATAATCTTCATAAGAATGGGAATAAAGTTGGTTGGAATAGATAACATTCACATGTTCCACTTGACGATACTCCGTACATTGATGCTCAAGATGTGGACCAAAACATAATTTACAAGTATGCAAATTAGGAACGGGAGTGGATGCAAAGGTTTGCATACCTCGGGCTAAGTTCAACTGGTTGGAAACCTCATCATTCACTATCTTGTTTTGCAAATCGAGAACGGTGGCCATTAGAAGTTTTATAGTGGGGTTGTGTTCCGAAGAATGATCCCCATTTCCTTAATTTTGGTCGCCTCCCCAACTAGGCACATTCTGAGATAGCTCATGAAGAAAGATATTGGCTTCCTCCGCAGTCATATTTAAGAACATCCCTCCAGATGCACGATCAATGAACTCTTCGAATGAATCACAAAGCCCATAATAAAAGTGTTGAAGTAGCATCCAATCTGGTAAATTGTGATGTGGACATTGGCGTTGAAGGCTTTTGAAGCTCCCCCAAGCCTCAAAAAGATCCTCTCCTGGTTGTTGCTTGAAAGAAATAATAACTTGCCGAATTCTATAAGTTTCATCCACTGGAAAGAATCTTTGCAGGAAATCTCTTTTAAGTACCTCCCATGAAGAATAAGTGCCAGGAGGACACGTTTGAAGCCATGTCTTTGCTTTCCCCGTAAGAGTTAGAGGAAAGAACTTCAATTTCATAAATTCAGAAGATAAGTCAGGACCTTGCATGAAACTAATTCGATCTTCAAATTTCTCGATGTGTGCAATAGGACTCTCGGATTTGTCTCCATAAAACTGGTTGCTCGAGAAATCTTCAAGTAAGTACGGTTTGAACTCGAATACGGCATCGGGTGGTAATGGTGGTAGAATGATCGGGTTGCCTCCCGTACCCAATGATGAAATGGCATATGCTAGAAGGGTACAGGGTGAACCAGCTTGGCCCTCCACCATCACAACTCGAAACCTCCTACAAGAAATAGAGAAGCATCAAATTCATCGGGAATTGTAACAAACTAGTACCTAGCATGAAAACAATCTTAAACAACTCAAGACCAAGAAACTAAGCTAGGGGCGCTTGCTCCCCGGCAACGACGCCATTTTATGTAACGTGGTTTTTATACCCCGGTTTTTATATCATTCTTCTCGAGGAGCTAGGGGCCTTGGCTAAGAAACTCGGTCTAAGGTCGGGTTTAAGATCGCTAGGTAAGGTAATGGGTTGAAAGAGGATCACAAAGGGGGAAAACAAACTAAGGTCGGTCAAGGGAAGGAAATGGGCTTCAGAGGCTTTTCGGGATGCAAACAGGGATGAGGAAATTGGTTTTGCAACAAGAGAATAACAAGGAGGGAGAATCAAGTCGCAAATTCGTTAAAAGTGTTGAAGTAGCATCCAATCCGGTAAATTGTGATGTGGACATTGGAGTTGAAGCCCCTTGTTGGTTTCGCCGACAGTTAAATTAATTATGTTTATTAACTCACTTTTTCAACCAGCTCGGGGGTGAATCACAAAAGTCTCACGGTTTCAAAAAGAATGTGAAAGAAACAAGGATCTCATTTCGCAATCAACGAAGGAAATCTAAAACAAATGAGTCATGACAACACCCGGACTAGGGACGATAATGCTCATAACGGTTTCTTTCAAGAAGATTAACAAAGTTTTCGAAACATTGACTACGCAAATCTAATGAACAAAGCAAAAACGAAAAGAAAACAAAAACTTTAGGGGTTTTTCATCGCCTTTTTTTTCTCCTTTTTCGGACAAAATTTTTCAAAATTTAGCGAAAACTAGGAACAAAAAATGCTAGGTGATCTACCCTTAAAACATAAATATCTCCCCCCTCCCCCTACGCATAAAATGCCACAATGTCCTCATTGTGGGAAGGGTGTCTTATGAAAGGTAGAAAACCTACAAAAAGCAAATAATATAAACAAAAACAGTTAGCAAGTAAAATTTGTTGCGACCCAAACCCACATGGCCCCAACAGCAAAATGATCCCAACACGCACACTCAAAGGGGCTCGCCACCCAAAGAAAATAAATCAAGCATGCAAACTTGATCAAAAATATAACACATTCAAAGCAATTTCAGAAAGAGGTTACCTCAAGATCTTCAATTAGAGAACAACTCGATCCGCGATCCAAGAGAACCAAGCATAGATTTAGGATATGAAAATTAAACTACCTAGATTCTTAGGTCCTAGCATTCAAGATTAGAAACGTGAAAAAGAAACTAACTAAGAAAAGAAAGAAAAACAAAAGAAATAGAAGAGAAACAAAAACGTATGTGTTACCTCGTTTAATCCTTGAGAGATGTGGTGCACAGGACAGAAGCATCTTCCATCTCTTCCACCATTTTCTTTCCTCCTTTTCCAGTGTTTCTCTAGTTTGCATGATTGTAGGTTGTGATGGTATATCAAGTTATCCATTGACCTCGGGGAAAAAGGAGGCAATGGCTTCTTACGCTTCCTCTACCTTCGCTTCCTTCTCTTTTTCCAACATCTTCCAACTACCTTTGTGAACCGAACCAGTTGTTCTTCTAGGGGTCAAATTGGGTGAAATGAATGAGGAAGCAATTGGAGTTTTACTTTAGTTGGTTCCCAGAGTTTTGGACTCTCGGGAACAAGTATGGGTTGTGCACAACATTTGTGAAATAATTTTCACCTTACCTGACATTAAGTGTTAATTTTCACCCGACATTTGTAAAGATATTTTATAATTGATTTTTGTTGGATTTTCTAGCGTAATATTAAAAAGATAAATATGAATTGACTTTTTTACCCTTGATATTAATTCATTTGATTTTCAATTAAATATGAATTGACGTTTTTTCCCTTAATATTAATTCATATGGCATTAACAAGGGAGTGTTGAATAAAAGGAGTGTGAGAGGAATCGACTTTTGTTGTTTTCTATTTTGAGTTTCGACACACCTTTTTCCATACAAAACAATGAAAGGATCATATAAGTCATTTCCTTCTCAATATTATGGGTAACATGGTACATTCACATAGTCATATAGGGGTATTACTGTATTTTCTCATTTTCGATGAGAAGTAACCGGATTGTGCCACTAAAAATCACTTTCACTTAATGTTAGGTTAGGTGAAAATTATTTCACAAATGTCGGGTGTGCAAAAATTATTATCCCAAATGTTAGGTAGGGTAAATGTAATTTACTGAACTTTTCTATGTTAGACTCTTGAGATGGTTGGGGTTCCTGAGGTTGAGGGATGGATTGGTGATAAGTAGGTTGCCAAACTTGTTCGTCATGGTAGCTAAAAGAATTGTGTTGGATGTTGTGGGTGAAGGCTTGAGTCTCATGCATGATTTCCAATTGGTTGGTTGGTCCATCAAATTCCAAATTTTGTTGCATCTCATGGATGGTGGCTATAAGAAGTTTGATTGTGGGGTTGGTCTCCAAAGATGAACCTCCCACTTTTGATCGACCACCTCCCAAATGGGGGGAGTATTGACATAACTCGTGGAGGAAGACACTTGCTTGCTGCTCGATCTTCATAAGGAACATTCCCCAGATGCGATGTCGATTGACTCTTTAAGATTGTCTTGAAGCCCATAGTAAAACTGTTGGAACAATAACCAATTCGGTAGACTGTGATGCGGACATTGCCTTTGGAGAACTTTGAATCTCGCCCATGAATCGAAGAGGGTTTTTCCTGGCTTTTGCTTGAAGCCCAAAATAGCTTGTCGGATTTTACAAGCTTCATCGACCGGGAAGCGATGGCGGAGAAAGTCGTGGCTCAATTCATCCCAAGTAATATATGTGTCGAGTAGGCACATATCGAGCCACATCTGAGATTTTCCCCTCAATGTAAGAGGAAAAAGCCTCAATTTCAGAAACTCTAATGATACCTCTGGCATATGCACAAAACCAATCCGACTTCAAATCTTCTAATATGATCTACGAGATTCTCAACGATGTCACCATGGAATTGGAATCTCACAAAAATTTCCAGCAGGTACTGTTTGAGCTCAAAAATTGTGGTGGGTGGTAATGGCGTGTGGACATTTTTCCTCGTCGTTCGGGCTTCCAAACGTCCACAGTGGATTGGGTGTGATTCGGTGATTTGTGCTGGGGTTTGAACCTTTGAAAAAGACCCTTTAAGGACTTTTGATTACACATTTCAAGAATAATATTTGTAAAATAACTTTCCCTTTACTTGTGCATTTTATGAGTTATCGGAATTAAATCTTTAAGAGTGAACATCCACTTGTTCCAAACTCTTCCAACTTTAATTCAATTTGCTCATTTAAATGTTACGCTCGGAAGAAAGTAATTTATGCAAGTATTATTTAGAAATACACAAAGAAAAGGCCTTAAAGTTGCATCGGTACGTTGTAAAACCATGTTTTACCATAGTTTATGCAACTCGATGTGCTTTAGTTCGAAATGGGACTCGCCACCCGACTTTTTAAGGGAAAAGCTAAGACAAATTAAAGAGAAAAGAAAGAAAGACTCCACCTACGAAACTTAAGAGTGGATTCGGGGGCAAGGCTACGAACTCGAAAAGTAGGAACTTTAAGAGTTCGCCTCTCACAAAAGGAAAGATTCTACTAGAAGATTTAAATGTGCTTTTATAAGATTTGGAAAAGAGAATAAATAGGAACTTTATAGAATTACTTCATAAGAACATGCAAAAAATAAGAATGCAAGAAAGTACAACATGTACACTTTATTTACATAAAAGGGAAACAATTGAATGCTTACATTGTGACCTTTCCTTAGGGAAGCCTTGCCTGACCTTTGTAGAAGCCTCTTTGAATGCCTTTGGAAGCATTGAATACTCCTCTTAAAGATTCCAAAATGGTGCCGAAATTGGATGGATAAAAGTATGGAAAATGGGTGAGAAAAGGGTAGAAAAAGGCTCTTTTTGTGGTGTTTTGGGGTAGTAAAAAAGGTTAGACTTTTGTGGAGATTTTAGGGATTTATAGGGAATAACGGAACGTAAGATGATAATGGACATAAGAGGTGTAAGAGAGTGGAGAAATGGAGATTAGGAATTATAGGAAAAGTGATGGAAAAGAATAGGAAAAATGAACTCTTTTGTTGGTTTTTAGGATAGTTTTATGGGGCTTTTTGGGAGGCTTTAGGGGAGATTTATGTAGAGATGTGGGAAGATAGGATAAGGGCATGGATTAGAGGGATGAAGATGATGGAGAAATGGAGATTAGAATGGTTAGAATATGGTGAAAAGATGTTAGAAAAGGTGTAGGAAGAAGAGCTTTTTATGGGTTTTGGGAAGTTTTGAATGGTGTAAGGCTAGGCTTTTGTGGTGTTTATGTAAGAATGGATAGGATGACGGTTTAGGGCATAAGGTAGGATAGAATAGGAGATTATGGAGTTAAGGAAGTGGTGGAAAGATAATAGAAAGAAAGTGTAAGAATGATGAGAAGAATAGAGATTAGAGAAATGATGAGAGAATGAGAGGATGGATGAATGAGAGTGTAGAGGGGAGAATGAGCGAATGATTGAGTGAGTTTAGCTTTGCCAAGAGGTAGTATTTTTAGGCTTTAGGAGGCTTAGGAGATACATGCAAATACATGCACATACATGCTCTCGGTTCATGCAGTCAACATGACACAAATTACTAGGTGGATGGGGGTGTGCTTGGAGTAGACAACAGCTCGTGGTCAATTAACCACGTGTGGTCGGTGGTCAAGGCCGATCGGCCTTGAGCACGTGGAGGATGAATCCTTCCTTCGTCCATGCATCTTTGGACGGTGATGGTGTGAAAGGATTGACATCGAGGTGGCCTGGGCTATTCACATTGGACGGAAATAGTATTTGCCATGTGCTCTTTTGAGAGGGTTTTTGAGTGTTTTTGGGAGGACTTGATCTTGAGACCTCTTGTGGCATTTGCATGTACTTTCACGTAGCTCATGCATGGCATGCATGGCTAGGGTTTAATAATTTTTTTTTTATATAAAAGTTGTGCATGCAATTCCCATGTAACCTAGCGCATGTAGAGTGCATGCATGCGAGTCTTCTGGCTTCAGCTTTGGCTTCCCCTATTTCTTATTCTCTAACTAAAGTACATAAGACATAGAGAGGAAATAGTTACAATTACATTAAAAGTTCACAAAATCTCTGCTAAAATCTTATGTCTAAACTAGCTTATCGGCCAACTTCTTTTCCTTTATTTCCAGTTTGTTTATATAGATATACTAAATATTTATGTGCCAAAATCCAGTGTCTACAGATATCCCCCACTTTGATTGAGTCCGAGATAGGAGAAAAATCAAAGTACAATGATGGACACCGATTGAAGATATGACTTTCGAATGCAAAGCCTGGGGATATGACTTTGGAGAGCAAAGTCTCATGTGATGTTTGGAAGCGGAGTCTTGCATGGCAGTTGTGGGCGGTTCGCCAATGTCGGAGATGATCTCGAGCAAGAACGATGCTCTACTTGAAGTGATCTCGGGCGTTGGATGACGTCCTACTTAAAATGATCTCGGGTGCTAAAGGCATCCTAGTTGAAGGTGTGAGCTAACACTTGGAAGTTGAGTCCTGTGTCGCGGTTGGCGAACTTACGCCGATAGGTGATCTGAGGCGAGAATGACGCCTTACTTGTTAAAGAGACTTAATCGGACACGATGGCAAGGGCTCTTGGAGTTTGATTTTCTAGTCTTTCCTAGTGTCATTTCCAGTCTTTCCCAGTGTCGTTTCCAGTCTTTCCCGTTGTCAATTCCAGTCTTTCCCGGTGTCGGCGTTGATGATTGTTGGCACGTTCAATGTCGAGGGACTTCACCGATCGCGATGTCGATGGCCCTTGCGATCGAGACTTCATCGGGCATGATGCCGATGGCTCAGAGATTGAGACTTCACCGGGCGCGATGCCGGTGGCTCAGGATTAGGGATGCATCGAAACTCTGCCGATGGTCTTGGGTGATGATGACCATGACAGTGGTGACAAACTGGACGCGTGGCCAGATGTCGAGACTAACCAGACGCGAGGCTGGAAGCCATTGATGATGATGATGATGATGACGTTGGCAATTCAATGCCGAGGGACTTCATCGATCACTGTCGATGGCCCTGTGGGTCGAGACTTCATCAGGCACGAGGCCGATGGCTTAGAATTTGAGACTTCACCTATTGCTGTCGGTGGCTCGGGATTGAGGAGTTACACCGATTTCTACCGGAGACCCCTGTTTTTGGTCTTTTTGGCGACGATGGCATTTTTTATGCCTGGACGTGATTCCGGTGACTCTGAAATTGACTTTCGGTGGCAATTCAATTCCTGGAGACTTCATCGATCGCGATGTCGATGGCTTCTCAGATTATGCCAGCATGATCAGCGGGGAAGTGCTCTTATTTAGGAACTTGATACACCATTCTTGAGAAGACCACCTCTAATTATTCGGCATACTTAGTTGTGTTCCTCCTTGAAAATTTACAAGCTTGAGCTCTTGGAAACAAGCATAGAGAGAAGACAAAGGCTCCTTTTTTCCCTAGGCCGGACGGACACTAGAGAAAAGAGAGGAATCTTTGTATTCACTCGGGCCCTTGGCAATAAGCATGGAGAAAAGACAAAGGCTCCTTCTTTCCCTAGGCCGGCCAGACACTGGAGAAAAGAGAGGAATCTTTGCATTCACTCGAGCCCTTGGCAATAAGCATGGAGAAAAGACAAAGGCTCCTTCTTTCCCTAGGCCGGCCGGACACTAGAGAAAATAGAGGAATCTTTGCATCCACTCCAGCTTATGCAAGAGACCAACTTGCTTGCAATTAGATAGCCTCAAGGCCGATCAGACTTGAGCCTAGGCAGATGAGGGCATGACACGCGGCTGTGTGAACTGAACTCATGTGATTACAAATTAGAGCTTCTAGCTACGACATTCTTAACCGCTTCTCATTCAAACTTCACTTGTCTCCCTTTCTTATTCTCTCTCTTGAAGGTCTTTTGGGTATTTTCATATTTATCGCAAAAGGATGAACTTTGTGAGAAGATGACGCAGTCATGCTTCTCTGCTAGCAGTCCAGGAAGTCGATACCTAGGGAACATCTCAGTAGGGAATTCATGCCGGTACGATTGGTTTTCCGACAAGATGAGCATGTGTCGTCCCTTCGTTCTTGTACCTCGGTATGCTTTGTTTCTTCGACAAGCTTATTTTTATAGCATGTTATCGATGAAACAACTTGCATGCTACTGCTTGTTTCAGCACTTTAAGTTGGATTGAAAGTAAATGATACTTCAAAATTTGCTTTAAGCGCATATATACTGCCCTTAGAATCTTGCTGGGGAAAGGATTCTTTGAATTTCGCCCACTTGCTGATCCGTATCAGTCATTTGACGAAGATTCAAGTCCTTTTGCGTCGAACATGTGCCATCATTGATGTCTGGCGGAAATGATTCCGCCCTTCGTGTCGAACAGTCGATTTATGACTTGATTGGATGCTGACTTGATCTGCTAGAGTTGGATCAGAAATCACTCCAATCTTGCTATTAGTGATTGAAAACCCTTCCTGAATGAGATGATATATTGGCTTCCAGCCTCCAGTCTTGCGTTCTGGAGCAACGGTGCGACATTTCTTTGCCTTTTTTATTTTTTATTTTATTTTTCTTTAGATATGCAAGTATGCACGCAAATGATCTAATAGACTCTTGCAGAACAATGCATTTTCATTTTTTTGACACAAATATTTATGCAATTATGCATATATGCATGACTTATGGACCTTATGCATGAGGGACTGACTCTATGCATGATAAACTTAACTCAATGTGACTTTGACACAACTGATGGATGCAATGCAAACCTATTATGCTTAGACATGACATACACATGGCGCTTTATGATTCTATATGCAAGAAAGATTGACTCAATCTGACTTTGACACAACTCATATATGTAATGTAAATCTATTATGCTTAGACTCGGGATACACATGATGCTTAATGCTCCTATACATGCAACTCTATATGCAGGTAACCCCCGACTCTTTATTTAGACAATGACTTTCTAGGAAAATGCTTTCCTAAGACAATGTTTTTCTAGGACAATGAACTCCTATGACAATGGCTTTTTTTTTAGACAATGCTTTCCTAAGACAATGACTTCCTAAGGATTAAGGCCACTTGTGGAGAATTTCAGAGAAATTCAGGATGAGGAACATTTCGATCCAGGGGACAAGGAATAATGGTGGAGGCGCTAGGCCTGAAGGATGTGCTTCTTTGATGCTCGCGTAGATGGCCTCGATTGCTTGTAAATCTATGTATGACATGCCCCCGGTTTGGCGTAGAACCTTGACGACGTTGTCCTGCCCTGGGAGGACATATTAGAGTTTTGTAAGCCCCCCATTTTTTGTAGACCCTGGTTGCCCTGATTTGGAGGAAACCATGGAAATTTGCAAGCAACCAGTTTGATGTGGATTGACGATATGATGTACGAAAACCATGAAATGGAAGGAGATATTGCTTCTTATGTTGCACTAAGGGAAGTATGTCCTTAGTCGTGAGTCTCAATCTCTCCTTTTGCCTAACTTGCCCAGAGGGTTTTCAAGTTAGCCTCTCTTTTCTTTTTCTCTTTTTTTTTCTTTTTCTTTTTCTTTTTCTTTTTCTTTTTCTTTTCTTTTTCTTTTAAGACTACTAGGACGTCAGTGAATGAAGATGCAGGATCTTGTAAAATATGGAGTAGGTGTCCCTCTTAGAAGTTATCTCCAATAAATGTCTCGGACGATGTCACAAAGGTAGCGTGAGCCGCCACTTTATAGTAGCTTGTCTCCAAGTCTGTTCATGACCGTGTATGTTGGTACCAGTTACCCGCTGATTTGAAGTGGATGGCTTTTGCTCTTGCTGAGAAGTGAGCCACACTCATGCATGCTGAGAATGGGCGTTAACAATAAAACCTCGTACTTGCAATAATGACCGAGCTGAAAAGTCCTCAAAGGGTGAGATGAGATGAAGAGGCAAAAAAGGTTCGTGAGAAAGTATTTAGTGAAAGAGATGGAAGATTAGGATTTATCAATGAATGGGATAAAGAGACACTTAAGAATGATTGTGTCTTAAAAGGGAGGATAGATGGTCAAATGGGATAGACATCATCTCTTGGGAAAAGGTTGAAACATAGGGATAAAGGGACACTTAAGGATGATGGTGTCTTGAAAGGGTGAAGAGATGGTCAAATGGGGTAGATATCATCTCTTGGGAAAAGGTTGGAACATGGGGATAAAGAGACACTGAAGGATGACGACATCTTGAAAGGGTGACGAGATGGTCAAATGGGGGTAGACATCATCTCTTGGGAAAAGGTTAGAACACTTAAGGATGATGGCGTCTTGAAAGGGTGAAGAGATGGTCAAATGGGGTAGACATTATCTCTTGGGAAAAGGCTGGAACATGGGTGTTGGAAGGGTATCCAAGTCAGACGAATAAAACGAAAATGGAGGGTTGATGGTGATGATAGAATCGAGGGTTTCCCTCACCTTTTGCCTAGCCAGCCCTGGTGGGGTTTTCAGACTACCTCTTTATTCTCTCTTTTTTTATTCTCTCAAGGACTAATTTATTCAACTAAAAACGCTCCCCAAGTGAAAAGCATGGGTCGGGCTTCGTAGTTCTTTAAGCGCAGCTTTGAAAGGTTAGTGCCTCGAGGAAGGCTTGGTGGTTGAAATAAATGGTTATGAAGGGTTCATATATGGTTATGGATGGTTATTGAAAGATGGGGAAGGTTATTGAAGGTGGAAAGGTTCGATGAGGTGTATGGATGTTGAGGTGAATATTTGAGAAGGGAAAGGTTCATGGGATTTTTCTGGTGTGCATGACTTGACTCTTTATTTCAACCTTCTAATTTCTTATTCTCCCCGATTTTCTTCTCTTCCTCTTCTATTTCTTTCCCCATTTTGTTGTTCTTCCTTTTCCTCATTTTTTTTTTTGCTATCTCTCTTTATATTTTCATTCACTTTTTGTCTTGCTTTCACCCTCTTTTTTTTTCTTTCGCTTTTTTTAAACTTCTGCTTCATGGATTGCCTCCTATTCTCCTTAGTCATAGCACACCCTTGAGGGTTGATTTAATGAATGAAAGGGTTTTGAAAAAGTTGAGGTTGATGGAAAAGGTTAGAAATATAAATTATAGATGAGTCGAGCTTGGAAGAAAAGACAAGGGTAATGTGGTTGGTGAAATGAAGGCTGGGCGGAAGCCCCCTGTCCTTAGCACATTTGGTTAAGTTGCGGCATTTCTGATGAGGAGTGTTCACTTTAGAGGGGTTATTGGACTTGGTCTTTCCTGATGATGTTCTCTCCATCTACTCTACTTGCTGGATGAAGGTACAGGCTGACTTCCCTTATCGATTTTATTCTCTCCTTTTGCCTGATTTGCCTCAATGAGTTTTTCCAACCAGCCAGTCTATAGTTTTTCACTCCTTTTTTTTTAATCACTCTTTTTTTTAATTCTTTTTTTCTAAATCTCTGTAACCCTTGATTCAAGAGACTAAAACGATGGTAACGTGGTATATGACAAAAAAGGAAGGATATGAGAAGATGAATCAGTCAGATTCGGTTCGTAATGTTTGTGGATGGATGTGACAACTTTTCAACTCAAATCAGAAGTACAAGCACGAAATTCTATTCGAACAAATAACAACAAGAGTAACTAAATTCAAGAAATGAATTAAGAACTGACTCCTAACTCTAACAGACTCCAACAATGAAATACTTGAAACCAGGAATGTAGCTAACTCTAAGGCTCCTTTTGATGATGCGCCCTCCCTTTCTTGATATGGGGAATCCAAGTTTTATCTGACCCTGAGTGTTGCTTTTGGTAGGGACAATTTACCCTAACTGGATCACGTCCTCATAGTCTGACAATTCTCCATGTCGTGCCTCCGGGACCCATGGTAGTTGCAAAATTTCCCGTCATCCTAAAAATTCCCTTTATTGTTGGCTCAGGCCTTGACCTTGACACTAGACAAATAAATAAAAACCCATCCCCATGCATGTATTACCTAGATGACCTATATGGACTTCCTAAAATGAAAAAGACTTATATGATGACTCGCGAGAGACTCACCCAGAACATGGATTTGAATGTGCTTATTGGCCTACATGAGACTTTCTAGGACGCAAGACTTCTATATGCTAACTTAAGGAAAAGACTTACTCACGACATGGATTTACATGCCCTAGATTTTATATGAGACTTCCTAAAATGCAAATGCCTATATGCTGACCTAGAAAGGCTACCTTATGACATGGACCTACATTAATCTTCCTAGAAAAAGAAAGACTCACGTGATATGACATCACAATAAAAGACTTATCCATGACATGGGTGTACACTGGACTTCCTAAAACAAAGAAAGGTATCTACATGATGGCCCTAGACACATGCTTACACATGACTTATACCTTATACTGGAATTTCTACAAAAGGAAAAACACATATATGCTAACTCTAGACAAAGACACACCCATGACATGAGTTTGCAATCGGCAACCTTAAAGTGAAAGACACATGTTGACATAGGGAAGGACCTACTTATGACTTAGACCCTGTATGAGACTTTCTAAGGAATGAAGATACTTACCTGCTGACTCAAGAAACGACCTAACGACTCACCCATGGCATGGGTTTTACTTTGGACTTTCTAAAAAAGACAAACTCGCATTGTCTTCGGAAAAAGATTCACCTATGACCTAGACTCTATATGAAAACTTAAATACTGAAAAACACTTACCCGCAGACACTAACACAAAGACTCATCCTAGACCTAGGTTTACCTTAAACTACCTAAAAAGGGAACACACGTATCGACTCAAGAAAAGACCCACACATGACATGGACTCACATTGGACTTCCTAGAAATGTATGACACATATTGACATAGGAAAAGACTCGCCTAGGACCTAGACCTTATATGCGACTTCCTAAAGAATACACAACAATTACATGGTGACTTTAAAACAAAGACTTACCCATGACATGGGTTTAAAAAAATTTTAAAAAAAAAAACAAGTTGACTCAAGAAAAGACTCACATATGACATGACCTTGCATGAAACATCTTAATGACTGAAAGACATTTACACACTTACTCTAAAACAAAGACTTACCAATGACCTGGGTTTACTAGACCATATACTTTACCTCCTAACGTGTAAGACACCTATGCTCTATTTCTAATTCAGGAAATGACTCAACTATGACACAGGCTTGCCGGTTCTAACCTCTATAAGACGTCATAAAGAATGATAGACAATTATTTACTGACTCAGGAACTCTTAGCCTCTATACAACTCTAAGCACGAAACAACAACACTTTTTTTTTGTTTTTTACAACAAGAGCGTTATAAAGGGCCGGATAAAGTAAAACATAGTGAGTTGACATAAGTTGGAAAGCGCAAGTGAGTGTTTCTCAATTCGGATGGTCTTAAACCACAAGCCGACCGTTTTAAGGAGAACCTGTCACTTGAACTAACAAACTTGTGTCAACTCAAGCTATCTTGGCTATTATGCGGACTAGAATAATGCGCGACACACTGACAGCTTGACTGCTAGGCTTCTATTTACACACTCTTTTTTATTTAAGACCTAAGATATTTATTTATTTAACTCGTAGGAAGTGCATGTCGTAAAGGACCGAATAAAGCCATCAAAAGGTAACTTAAAACAAACTTATAAACTTAATTATTGAATCCAACATGGATGGGATTACTAACGGGCCGGCCATGGATTTTTTTTTAGACTTAACAATCGAATCTATAAATTTATTTTCTCCAACCTTGAGACCATTATGCGGGCTAGAACAACACACACTGACTTTGTTTTATTATTAATCATTTTCTTTGGACCCGAAATAAGAGAATACTGAGAAGGGCCGAATAAAACCATTAAAGGTGAGTTAAAATGAATCGATAAATAAGGCCAATTAACCTTTAGAACGGATGAGCCTCACAACCGGGCTGGCCATAAAATTTAAGATTAATTAACTAAGTTTATTAACTCATTTCTTCTCAAACCAAACGATTATTACACGGACTAAAACAGTATGTCGAAATTAGGTCCGACTCTAATGAAGACTCAACAGACAAAACACGGACACATATTTACACTTAATAAAGACTGAACAAACTCAGACATCTAACCAAGACTCAACAAACTCAAACACTTAACATAGATTCGACAAACTGAAACATGTGGCACACATACACACGCACAGACGCATACGCATGCACACATATATACGCATGCACAGACGCATGCACATGCACAGACGCATACACATGCACACACATATACGCATGCATAGACGCATACACATACACACACACACACACACACAGACACATGCACACACACACACACACACACACACACACACATACACATGCACACACACATGCACAGACGCATACACACACATACACATGCACAGACGCATAAATACACATAACATCCACAGACGCATATACATGCACACACACATGCACAGACTCATACACATACACATACACATACACATACACATGCACAGACGCATACACATGCACACACACATGCACATGCATAGACGCATACACATGCACAAACACATACACATGCACACAGTCTACAACACACTTTATCTACTTTAAACGGGCTTATCTCTATATGGATGCTACGGGCAACTGATCACTATAAAGGGTCGAACAATGCCAAATATGGCGAATTAGGACCGAATAAAGAATTGCGAGTCAGTGTTTCTCAATTCGGATGGGCCCCATCCACAGGCCGACCGTTTTAAGGAGAATCCGTAACTCGGAAAATTTATCAGCCCAACTCAAGCCGTACTGACTATTATGCGGCTAGGATAATGATCAACAGGACTGACAGTCTACTCTTTCTATACATTTTTTATTATGTTTAGCAGGAAAGTGGGTATTGTAAAGGACTGGATAAAACCAACAACAAGTGAGTTATAATCAATTCATGGACTTAATTATCAAGTCCAATATGGTTGGGCCTAACCAAGGGCCGACCATTGAATTAAGGTAGACTTGAGTAATTAACCCAATAAATTAATTTACTCGAACCCGGTGATTATTACACAGTCTAGAATCATCAAAGGCGAGTTGAGTTTACTTTATGGACAAGGATAATTAATCTTTATGGATAAATGGGTCCAACCGCTGGGTTAACCACAATTTTTGACGTTAATTATCCTAGTTATAAACATGACTCTTCTTAGCCCAATGATTACTACATGGACTAGAACAACATCCCTACACTAAGGTTGACTCTTTACAACAAACTTAAACACATAGCACATAGCATACACATGAACAAGGGTATCCTAACCAACGCTCTACGTACAAAAGGGTTTATTGGGTAGATAGGCTTATCGGCTCATGTACTCGCCCCGGATGCATAATCATCGTAAAAGCAACTTGAATGTAGGGGTGTTTGCTCTTCGTGGCTCGTATGGAGATCTCGAAGATTTGTTCATGAGTGGATGTGGTGACTAAGTCTCATCCGGTGTAGAGTCACCATCAGAGTATAGTCGGTCCTGCATCCCATGGGTAATTTTTGTAGTTTCAGAAATTCTAAACCTAAATCGCCGCTTTAAGTGCAACCCAACCCACATACGTGACCGAGAGGTAGCCCGGTATATGCAATGTATTTATGCCTAAAAAAGAATGACTTAATACCATTAAGTGAGAATTTATTTTCTTTCCCAAATTTTTTAAAGCACACTAAACTTTTTTCAAGTGTTACCCACTTTTAAAACTCCCCAGTGGAGTCACCAAAAATGCTGTGGACATTTTTCCTCGCCATTCGGGCTTCCGAACGTCCACGTTGGATTGGGGTGTGATTCAAGGATTTGTGCTAGGGTTTGAACCTTTGAAAAAGACCCTTTAAGTACTTTTGATTACACATTTCAAGAATAATATTTGTAAAATCACTTTCTCTTTACTTGTGCATTTTATGAGTTGTCAGAATTAAACCTTTAAGAGTGAACATCCACTTGTTCCAAACTCTTCCAAATTTAATTCAATTTTCTCATTAATGTTAGGCTCGGAAGAAAGTAATTTACGCAAGTATTAGTTAGAAATACATAAAGGCCTTAAAGTTGCATTGGCATGTTGTAAAACCATGTTTTACCATAGTTTATGCAACTCGATGTGCTTTAGTTCGAAATGGGAGACGCCAACCGAATTTTTAAGGGAAAAGCCAAGACAAACCAAAGAGAAAAGTAAAAAAAGACTCCGCCTGCGAAACCCAAGAGTGGATTCGGGGGTAAGATACGAACTCGAAAAGTGGGAACTTTAAGAGTTCGCCTCTCACAAAAGGAAAGACTATACTAAAAGTTTTAAATGTGCTTTTATAAGATTTAGAAAAGAGAATAAATAGAAACTTTGTAGAATTACTTCAAATGAACATGTAACAAATAAGAATGCAAGAAAGTACAACATGTACACTTTATTTACATAAAAGGGAAACAATTGAAAGCTTACATTGTGACCTTTTCTTAGGGAAGACTTGCCTAGCCTTTGTATGGAAACAACATGAATGCCTTTGGAAGCCTTGAATACTCCTCTTGAAGATTCCAAAATGGTTCCAAAACTGGATGGATGAAAGTATGGAAAAGGGGTGAGAAAGGGTATAAAAAGGCTCTTTTTGTGGTGTTTTGGGGTAGTAAAAAAGGTTAGGCTTTTGTGGAGTTTTTAGGGATTTATGGGGAATAATGGAAGGTAAGATGAGAATGGACATAAGAGGTGTAAGAGAGTGGAGAAATGGAGATTAGGAATTATAGGAAAAGTGATGGAAAAGAATAGGAAAAAGATAGAAAAAAGGAACTCTTTTTGTGGGTTTTTAGGATAGTTTGGTGGGGCTTTTTGGGAGGCTTTAGGGGAGGTTTATATATATATGTGGGAAGATAGGATAAGGGTATGGATTAGAGAGTTGAAGATGATGGAGAAATGAAGATTAGGATGGTTAGAATATGGTGAAAATATTTTAGAAAAGGTGTAGGAACAAGAGCTTTTTATGGGTTTTGGGAACTTTTTAGTGGTGTAAGGCTAGGCTTTTGTGGTGTTTGTGTAAGAATGGATAGGATCAGGGTTTAGGAGCTTAAGGTAGGATAGAATAGGAGATTATGGATGTAATGAAGTGGTGGAAAGATAATAGAAAGAGAGTGGAAGAATGATGATAAGAATGGAGATTAGGGAAATGATGAGAGAATGAGAGGATGGATGAATGAGAGTGTAGAGGGGAGAATGAGTGAATGATTGAGTGAGTTTAGCTTTGGCTAGAGGTAGTATTTAGGAGGCTTAGGAGATACATGCAAATACATGCACTTACATGCTCTTGATTCATGCAGACAACATTGTAGAGATTACAAGGTGGAGGGGGTGTACTTGGAGTGGACGGCAGCTCGTGGTCAGTTGACCACGTGTGATCGGTGGTCAAGGCCGACTGGCCTTGAGCACGTGGAGGATGAATCCTTCCTCCGTCCATCCTCTATGGGCGGTGACGGTGTGAAAGGATTGACATCGAGGTGGGCTGGTCACACTGGACACAAATAGTATTTGCCTTGTGCTCTTTTGAGAGGGTTTTTTAGTGTTTTGGGGAGGACTTAATCTTGAGACCTCTTGTGGCATTTGCATGTACTTTCATGTAGCTCATGCATGGCTAGGGTTTAATCAGTATTTTTACGTAAAAGTTGTGCATGCAATTCCCATGTAACCTAGCGCATGTAGAGTACATGCATGGGAGTCTTCTGGCTTTGGCTTTGGCTTCCCCTATTTCTTATTCTCTAACTAAAGTACATAAGACATAAAGAGGAAATAATGACAATTACATTAAAAGTTCACAAAATCTATGCTAAAATCTGATGTCTGAACTAGCTTATCGGCCAACTTCTTTTCCTTTATTTTTGCTTTGTTTATATAGATATACTATATATTTATGTGCCTAAATCCGGTGTCTACATCGCGGTAAAATGATAGGGTTGCCTCTCGTACCCGATGATGGAACGCAGTATAATAGGAGAGTACGGGGTGGATCGAGCTGACCTTGAGCCATAGGGATTCTGACGCCACCTAAGATGTTTGTTTGAAGCTAGTGTTTAACCGCATAACCTGAAACATAACCAAAGAGGAATCAAGTATCCAAATACCTAAACAGTTGACCTCTAGCGATAAAAGCAATCGAAACTACTCTTAACCAAAGGAATCTAAAGCTAGGGGCAATGGTGCCACTTTGTGTACACGTGGTTGGTATTAACCAGTTTTTATCGTTTTTCTCGAGAAGCAAGGGGCCTTGGCTAAAGGTATTGGTCAAGAACAGGCCTAGATCGCTAGGGTCGCAAAAGGTGAGGATAAGGTAACTAACCTAAGTAAACACGACGGAACAAAGAAACTAAGGTCAGGTCAAAGGGAAAATGGGCTTCGGAGTCTTTTCGGGATGCAAACAGGAACAAGGAGATGGGTTTTGCAATAAGAGAGCAACAAGGAGGGAGAATCAATTGGCAACTCCGTTATAAAATACCCATCGGGATTCCTCTCTCGAGCATAGCCTGGATTAACTTCCTCAAAGTCCACCATGGACCTGGAGGTTTAATGAAACGGAACTCCCTAGTTAACCTCCTTCCACTTTTGTGGGTGAGCATTTACTATCCCATCTCCAACCTTCTAACATAAGTGTTGGATATAATCGGGAGCTTTCGGACCAAAATACAACCCACTTGTGGGATGGAAAGGAGTGGGAAAATGATTTCCCACCTAATTACCCACTACAATTGCTAACCCATACCTAATCACCCATTCACACCCTTAATTACCCTCTAACCCATGGCGTTTCTAGCCACTACTCATCACAACAAATAAACTAGCATCATTAAAACCAACCCTAAGCATGAATTCTAGCATGGAATAAGGCAAAAACAGCAAAAACAATTAAAAAGGCAACAGGAACATCAAAACAACATAGAAGCAATTAAAGAGAAGCAATAAAATCAACAAGTAATAATAAAAGAGATTAGGAAAAAAGAACACCAGTCAAAGGAGTAGAGAGCAAGCATGAAAAAGGAAAGAGAAGCTTCTTCAACAATCTTCAATACAAAACCCAAATAAAGTAAGAATTTCAATGTAAATCTCACTAATCACCCACTAATTATCTCCTAATTACAACCTAAAAGCTAGGTAAAACCTAGCTTAGAGCTAGATTCTAACCCTAGCCAGCTTCTTCTAAAGAAATCACAGCTTAGGATATATATTCAAAGGAAAGAGGTTGCTTAAAACGTTGTCGTTCAAGCCGCTGATTATCGCAGACAGTCAGCCCGTCGCGGGCGCGACAGCCATGGTCACGGGTGCGACACAACGAAGAAGAGCCAGGCGATTTGGGTGTGCGCTACTTCACGGGTGCGAAGACTCCAGTCGCGGCCGCGACATTCATCTTGCCTGAGCTTTTCGCGGGTACGAAGCATTATGTCGCAGGCGCGACCCTTTGCTGATGAGTCAAGATGAATGAAGCTTGGTGCTGTGTAGCGGTCGTTACACCCCTTGTAGTGGGTGCTATCTTCTGGTGGCATAGTTAGTCGCGGGTGTAATCATGCTGGTTGCGGGCAGGTCCAGCTTCTGGACAATCTCTTCCCTTATCTTTCCAAGTTGTGGCGCCCGCTACAATGGCTGTAGCAGGTGCGACGACCTTGATTTTGTTCAAACTTGGGGAAAAGGATTCTAGGTTGACTCCACCTTGGTTCTCGGCTCAGCTTAGCTCGGGCAATCACTCATAAATCTCCAAAATACCCCTAAAAACTCCCGAAATAGCTCCTTTGCTTTGTTTTACTCCTTAAATGCAAAAAACCTACAAAAGAACAAAAAAGCGGGTAAAAACAATAGCAATTACTCGGAATCGAGTCAAAATAGCAAGTCGAAAGGCGTTATTTAGGCCCAAAAATGGGACTAAACACGATCCTAATAGCTCCATGTGAAAATAAATATATATTTAACAGAAAGAAAAAATGCACGCTAGATAAATTTACGGTAATAATAATAGAACTTTTCGGGGTTTTACATCATTACCCCCTTAAAAGAAGTTTCTTCCTCGAAACTTAAACTCATACTTAACGGCATTTCAGGCAGAACTAACGCTTACCTTAACCAAAACTCGGGATTTTACATCATTACCTTCTTCAAAAGAGTTTCGCCCTCGAAACTCAACATTCCACAAGCCTAGGAGCCAAAACTTAATCATAATCTATAATTTATAAAGGATAGAGAGATGAGTACTAGTCACATCGTCATCCAAATTTTCTGCCTCCTTTCCCCGCATTAAATACACTTGGCCTCTCTGGTTACGCGGTGCTTGATATTGCTGCCGAGGTGGGTGTTGATTAGGTGGCCTGTCAAAATTGACCTGGTTGCCAAAGGGCAATCCCGATTCAGGTGTTGTTGCCTTGGGTTCCTATTGTAGCCTCCTCGATCCTGGTATGTTGAAGGTGGGGCTCCTTGATTGTTGGTCCTTCCATGGTTAGATCTTTCTGGTGCTAGAAGAGGGTTGTCTCTTACCATATGATGTGGGCTGCCACACCGGTAGCAACTTGCCCTCAAGTTAGTTCTGCACTCCCTAGCAATATGGCCCGGCCTGCCACAAGCTCTACAAAACAACCCCGATGGTGGCGTTTGGTTACTTTGCCAGTTGTTGTGGTGGCTTCTCTTGTCAGGGTATATTGGAGTATGATCAGAGGGGGAAGGTTGTTTTCTATTGTTGCCTTGGTTGTTCAGATGTGCCTCCCGGGCTATTGCTACCCTCTCAATGTTGACGGCCACGTCCAGCATCTCTTGATACGATGTGAATGTGTGTGCTGACATACGATCTTGAATGTCAAAACTCAGACCACTCTCGAAACGATTCATCTTCAAAACTTCATCAGGCCCCATCTGTCGAAGCGAAACGGGACAATTCCGAGAACTTGGCAGCGTATTCCAACACGATGTTCTTTCCTTGTTCCATTTCTAGAAACTCTTTCTCCTTAGGCTTTTGGAGCGACATAAGGTAAAAACGATTCTTCAGCATCTCTTTGAACTGGTTCCAGTTGAACCCAGGTTTATTCTGCCGTTCCTTCACACTCATCCACCATAAGTCAGCCTCTCTTGTCAGGTGGTAAGTCGCAAATCCAACTTTTCACTCCTCAGAGCATGGGAAAGCGTCAAATTTCTTTTCGATGTCGCCTATCCACTCTTCAAACACCTTGGAGTCAGCTTCCCCAGAGTAGGCGGGAGGGTTGAGGCTGTTGAACTACTTGAATAAAGAGGCATTGTTGTCCCTCCTCGAATCATCTATTTGCTTCGACATTCGTTGAAGGTGCTCAGTCTGCCGAGTTATCATCTCCATCATCGTAAGTTGTGCCATATTGCAGGCTATCGGCGGGGTGTCCTCTCCATTCGTGGTGGATCGAGCAGCTGCTGTCTGAAGGAGTTCTGCGAACTGTTGTCTCATCTCATCGCTAGTTGGGATAGGCCTACCTTGAGGCCGTTTAGATCTGGTCCCGTCGTCTTGAGTCATCTTGGAGTCAAAAGAATCCTTCGTATCCAACTCTTACTAATGAGTTTCTATCCTAACAGTTCGAGCATAACAAAATGTTCACAAGGCTACTTGATAACAACATATTAAATAAGCAATTAATACTCATACACAATTAGGGAGCAAAATATATCCTAGTCCCCATCCTACACTCACACTCCGAACATAGCATCCTAAGCTCTAACTTAAAACCTAATAGACACTTAGGAGCTACCAGGTCATAACCCAGAGCTCTGATACCATTTTGTAACGCCCCGTAAATTCAATTAGGAAAATGTCAAAGTCAAACTAACGTTACCAGCGGAAGACTCAACTTTTTTTTTCTTTTTATTAACTTGGGCGTTATTGTCGTACCTCCAAAGAGATACAAGGCGAGAACAGAGACTAACAAAACAAACTACGATCTTCAAATTATAACTAAACAACATTCTTGGTTCAACAACATTAAGAAACTACTTAAAGATTTCAAGTCTTATCATAACAACTAAACTTGTTATTCAAAGCTACGTCCTCACTGCGAGTGCCCGTTCCCATCACATAATTGATCTTCACCTCAAAACAATACATTCACAACATGAGGGAGAAAACCTCAATAATGTCTACTCGTAACTGTCAAAACAGTTTAAAGATCATTTCAAGTCATTTGGGAGAGGGGAACAAGTCAAACCTTTTCACAACTCATTTGAATCTCAACTCACAAATAACCAGAGTTCATAAATAACAAAACCTTGAAAACAAAAGTACAAGCTTTCAACTCAGAAAAACACAACGTTCCAAAAACCTCAACTGACTCAGAATCAGACATTAGAAATTAGAAATCAGAAACAGAGTAACCCTTTCCTCAGAAAACAATCAGAATTTTATTATGTGGGTGAGATTTGCCTTTCCCCAAAATATTAGAACTCAGAATCAGAACAGGATCTCAGATCCTCAGAATCATATTACGGATGGCCAATCCCAGAAACAGAATTAGATGTGTGCACAATTTAAGAAATATATCGGGACTCCCCGATCTCTTGATAACTCCTCTGCTAGAACATATGTTGGTCTTTGGGTCGTTACCCGCAACCCGCTTATGGTTTCACTTAGATTATTAGTATCTGTAACGTGGTTTTGTAACCCCGGTTTTTATCATTCTTCTTAGGGAGCGAGGGGCCTTGGTCAAAGAATCTAGGTCAAAGGTCGGGTCAAGATTGCTAACGTAAGGAATTTGGTTGAAAAGGGGATCACAACGCAAGAAACAAAGCTTAGGTCGGTCAAGGAAAGGAAATGGGCTTCGGAGGCTTTTCGGGATGCAAACGCGGATGAGGAAATGGGTTTTGCAACAAGAGAATAATAAGGAGGGAGAATCAAGTGGAAATTCCGTTAGAAAATACCAACCGAGCTTCCTCTCTCGAGGATAGTTCGGATTAACTTCCCCAAAGTCCACCACGAACCCGGAGGGTTAATGAAACGGAATTCCCTAGTTAACCTCCTTCCACTATCATGGGTGAGCATTAATTATCCCATCTCCAACCTTCTACACAAGTGTTAGATGTATACGGGAGCTTTCGATTCCAAATACATACAACTTGAGGGAAGGATAGGAGCGGGAAATTGATTTCCCAACTAATTATTCACTAATATTGCTAACTCAAACCTAATCACCCATTCACACCCTTAATTACCCCCTAACCCATAGGGTTTCTAGCCACTAATCATGATACTAACTAAGCTAACAATATTCAAACCAATCCTAAGCATGATTTCTAACATCAACAATCACAAACAAGGAAAACAATGACAATAGCAATCTAGGAAGCAATTAAAGTAATTAACGAACAAGTAAAGGAATTAACAAAGATTAAAGTAAGGAGTGAAGTCACTCGAAGCACTAGAAATGAACAAGGAAGACAATGGAAATGATGATCCAAAGCAATCTCTCAATTGTTGAATCTTCAATCCTTGAAATGCAACACAAAATCACCAAACCCTAGATAATCAAAGCTAATTCCTCACTAATCTCGCTCTAAAACTCACTAATACTAGTTGGATATCTAATTCTCTACTTGATAATAATAAAATCGTCCAAAGGAGTTTTTATACAAGGCAAAACAATTGCCCAAAACACAGTCGTTTTGGCCGACAATGCGCGTTGAAATGCAGGAGGTCGCGGGGGCGACCTGGGAGGTAGCGGGGGAGACCTCCTTCTGGCAGCCTGGGTGATCAATGTGTGGTGCAGCGTAGCAGGTGTCAGAAGAGGTAAGCAGGCGAGCTTTTAGCGGGTGTCATGGCGGTGTGACAGCGCGACACTGTTCCCTTCCTTTTGCTTTCTTGCGGTAGTAACACTCTGAGGTCTATAGCGGGTGTTACCTCACTGATCAGCACCGAAGTTGGGGAAAAGCTTCCCGGGTCATCTCCGCTTCGGCTCTCGATCCGGCTTGGCTCGGGAAAACGCTAGGGATTCCCTAAAAAGCCTCAATTTGGCCCGTTTTCCTTGTTTTTGCTCCAAAAGTGCGAAAACCTACAAAACAACTAAAACAGTAAAAAAACGATGAAAAAGACTCGGAATCGAGCAAAAATAACAATATTAAAGGCGATATTTAGGCCAAAAATCAGGCCTAAACACCCCCCCACACTTGAACTTTTCCTCGTCCCGAGCAAAACAAAAACAAACAAAATAAAAACTAAATAGAAACTCCTCTATCGTGGGAGGAAACGAGTGCATTTAGTATATGCAACAAGCCCTTTAAACCCCCTGGCAGCCAAGTGGACGAGGTGGGTCTCGTGAGGGTTTATAGCGACTCTACCCACAAAAGCCAAAGAAAAAGGAGAGAGGGAAAGTGAAAAACAAAACAAGGAAACAAAAATGAAAAAGAAAACAGCTTGCTTCAAGGAATCATGTTATCGCAATCAAAAAAACGATACTAATGATCCAAAAGGAATTGATGTGAGCACCACAAAAACACCTTACTCAAGCAATTGCCAATCTTAGAGATTTTCGACGCCCGACATCTCATGCAAAGCTAAATCTCATGTGCTCAAGTGCTTTGTATGTTCTGGATGATTCCGATTGATTCACAAGAAAACTCACATCCAAACTCGTATCAAAGCGAGAAAAAGATTAATTAGGTGATGTCTTTCCCTTGTTTATGTCGCCCTTAGCTTGGTGAGGGCCGCAGGAAACGCAAGGTGAGACTCTACATTTATTAGCAATTAACTTCATTTAGCGTTGGGTTTTGAAACTTAGGGCCCAACATTTCAATTCAACTGAACAATAATCGGTGTTTGTATTTTCGGGAACTGTACGACCCATAACGGGGTTTACCCCTTAAACACGGGCTACTCCATACAAACAAGGTGCTTAAGAAGTAAGAGCGTCGCGCTGCTCATATCGATCTCGTGTAGGGAGACTAACTTAAACATGATTTATGTCAGGTTTTTTGAGATTAGGGACGGCCCATTACGGGGTTACCCTCCCAACACAAGCTGCTCCATACGTAAACATTGTACTTAAGGGACATGAGTTCTTCCCACTCACATCGGACTCGTGTAGGTTTAGTCGACAAAAACCAATTAATTCAATTCAATTAGAATTCACTTTTTCAACAACCTCGGATGTGGTCAACTAGAGTCTCACTGTTTCAACCAGAACGTAAAGTGAACAGGGATCTCGCTAGGCACTTAATGAAGGAAATTTAGATAGATGAGTCATGACAACGCCCAAGCTAGGGTCGGAAATGCTCAAACCGGTTTCTTTGAAGAAGATTAAGAAAGTCTTCCTAACATTGACATCACTATCCAAGAAACGAAGCAAAAACAAGAGCAAAACGAAAACTTTTAAGGTTTTTCACTCCCTTTTTTATCTCCTTTTTCACACAAAATTTTAAATTTTAGCAAAAACTAGGAAAAAAAAACAAAAACTAGGTGATCTACCCTTGAAACAGAATATCTCCCCCGCCTCCCCCCCCCCCACACACACACTTAAAACGCCACAATGTCCTCATTGTGGGAAGGGTGTCACAAGAAAAAGGTAGAGAACCTACAAAAAACAAACAAACAAAAACAACTAGCACGTAAATGGTGGCGACCCGAGCCCACACGGCTCCAACGGCAAGATAATCCCAACACAGACACTCAAAGGGGCTCGACACCCGAAAGAAAATCAAGCATGTAACATGGATCAAGATATACACATTCAAAGAGTGCGGAAAGAGGTTACCTCGAGGTATTCAATTAAAGAATGAACTCAATCCGCGATTCAAAGAAACATCACACTTTGGGTTTGAGATAATCAATAAAAACGTCCTAAGTATGAGTGTTCGCATGCATGATCAAAAGAAAGACAAAAACAAAAATATATACAAGACACTAGCTAAAGAACAAACTAAAGACAAACTATTTACACATTTACATTGGCACTGGCTAACATCAACTATGGATTATGGAGACTGATTCAGCAGCATAACGAATCAATTGAAGAGCATGAAGGATAGAAACCAGACCAGATTCCCGTGCACAGCAGCTGAGGCAGGCTGTTCCTATATGTATACTCTGACGAAAACAACGTGTGTGTGTGTATCTTATCGACAATTACAAAGCACAAACACAGGGATCCCGACACAAAGCATGTGAGAATGAACTAAATATCACTCAATAACAACAATAGTTACCTCACTTGTTGTGAAGGACGAAGGCTTGTTGAAATCGCACACTAGGGTTGAATTTGGGAAGTTGTCGAGTGTCCAGCAGCAAAATGGAGAAGAATGTGAGAAGAATTAGGGTTAGATGCGAAAATGAAGGAAGAGGGAAGATGGAATTGAGAGTTGAGAAGAGTGAATGGGTGTAAGAGTGGGTTTATCACAGTCGCTAGGGTTTGTAGAGGGAGAGGGAGTCGAGTTTGTGAGAGAATGAAATGAGAAAAGTGAAGAACGTCGGGAATTTTAGGGCTAAAATTGTCAATGAACAGGAATAGGTCACGGGCGCGACCTATTTTGTGCCGAACACGATAAACTGGAAATAGGGGAATTGATGGGCAGACCTTCGCGGGCACTATCCCTTGCTTCGTAGCTACGATCAGCTTCTGGAGGAATTTTGTTGCTGTTGCTGCACGCTGTAGCGGGTGCTACAAATGGGGTAGCGCCGGCTAGCTTCTGCTGGCAACTCTCAAACTCCAAAAATATTCTAACTCCTAAAAACTCCCTCCTCCTATTTCATTTTACTTCACTTCTTCACACTTAACCCCAAAATTTCTAATTCTGAAACTCTCCTTCAACACTCATTTTCTTTCAAAAACTGGAGCGTAGCGTGATGGGAGAGATTGATGGGTTAGCTTGAGTGACTTGAATCATCAATCAAATAGTAGCTTGAACACCAAAGGGATTGGATATGACCTTGGATAAAGGAGATTCCACCACCAAAGCCTAACACCCCACCATGACCATCATAAAGGTGTTGTCCACCAAATGATCAATAAAGAGATGACTTGCTAACACCACCATTAACAATAGATAAAGTAAAACCAGGTTTAGAGGGAATAGGGAGAAACCCTAGCAATGCTTAGCATTTCATTAATCATCAAAAACTGCCTTGGAAAATGTGCTAAACAAGTATTTATACCCATTATAGAAATTAAACAAAACTCAGCGTTTAAAGCCAAACAAAACACGCAAAACAGTTTCGTCACGGGCGCTACGCCGGTTGGTCGCGGGCGTTACCAGAGCGAAACTCCAGGCGATTCATCGGGTGCACGATCGTAGCGGGCGCTACGCTGAGTCGTCACAGGCGTGACGAATTTCTTTCCCAATTTCCCCAAAATGCCGTAGCGGGTCACGGGCGTTACTCGGCAAGGGTCACGGGCGTGACCACCTGGGTTGGTTCATCGCGGGTGCGACCAAAGTTGTGGCGTGCGCGACGACTTGCTGTGAGGCGCTTATCTCGTGCTTTGACTTTGTTGCTTCCGGGGTTTTACACCCGCACCCCAATATCTCCTATTCTCCAGCCTCGAGAGGGCCCGGTTTGGTCCCGAGGCCTCCAGGGTCGGTGTTTTGAGTGGGCCTCCCTAGAGAGTTCCGAGGCCCATCCACTGGATGGCCGAGACTAGCCTCGCAATTCCAAAAGTGATCGGAAATCGTAATTCGAGGCTCGAGTTGGTTGAGGCGGGTCGCTTGGCGGAGATCACCAAAGTGGAGAATGGAACCCGGACCTCTTCAACACTCATTTTCTTTCAAAAACTCACTCACTCACACTTGTTTTCCTTCACTCTCAACTTCAATTCTCTTATTTTTTTTCAACTCCATCTTTTTTTTCTTTTTTTTTCACATCATTTTTCCTCTCTTTTTTTCAACTTTTTCTTTTGATCCTAGAACTAATACCTCAAATTACAAAAGTAAGAAATAAAGAAAATCAAAAGGACAAGAAAAATTTAAAACCTAAAGAAAACCAACAAGAAAAAAAATTAAAAAGAAGAAAAAGTTATAATATAGCAAAAATGCAAAAATCAAAAATTGAAAGAAGTACCTCTTAAATTATGAGGTGCCTCCCATAGAGCGCTAGTTTTAGGTCCCTAGCTTGACCTAAATACTTACTTGATCCTTTGAATCCTTGGGACACAAACCAAAAATATCATCAACCTTTTCCACCAATTCTTCTCCTCTTTTTCCCACGATTCTCAAAGAGATTCGTGGATGACTTGGAGCACTCATCCGGTGGTCTAATAATTCTCCTAGGAAATCCGGGTAGCATTTTCCTTGACTTCTTCCACTAACGCTTCCTTCTTCTCTTCCAACACTTCCTAATCTTGGGCAACAACGAAGCTCGCTTCCTCAAGAACATAGTAGGCCATGAGGAGATAGAAGTAGAAAGTAATTCCAACTTGGTGTTTGGTTGGTCACCCGGCCTAGGACCTTTGAAAATCATCTCATTGACTTTGTTGCACTCAACATAGGTTTCACTCAAAGAAATCTCCTTCCTCCATGGAATGATCTTGAGAGGATGATCATGGTAAATGTCCTCAAATTGACTTGGATTTGGATGTGAAGCCCTTATGTATTTGATTTCTCCCCAATCATCAGGCTCAACTTCAAGAAAGTAGGACTCCTTTTGGGACTCATCCAAGATTTCTACCACCACATTAACCTTAAAAGGGGATTCTTTTTGGGATTTCATCCTTGAAGGATCGATGTCGAAAACAATATGATCTCTACCCACATGAAGAGACAAGCGACCTCTTTTCACATCTATTATAGCTCCAGCAGTGGCCAAGAAGGGTCGACAAAGAATGATGGGTATATTCCAATCTTCCTCCATCTCCAAAATAACAAAATCACAAGGGATAAGAAAGCTTCCCACTTGAATTGGGATATCTTCTAAAATCCCCAGTGGCCTTCTAATACTGCTGTCGGCAAGGTGCAAATTGATTGTCGTGGGGGTCAAATCATCGAGATTGAGCTTCTTGCATATGGAGTGCGGCATGATACTCACACTCGCTCCCAAATCATAAAGTGCTTTATTGATCTTGATTTCCCCAATCGAGCACGAAATAGAGAAACTACCTGGATCGGCTAGCTAGTTTCTCGGGAGTTTTGCTTCTCGTAATAGCGTTGCAACTAACCGTGAGATCAACGGTCGATGACTCCTTGATTATTTTTTTGTTTGTCAAGAGGTCATTGAGATGTTTCTTGAATGAAGGAACCTCCACCATAGCATCTAGGAAAGGTATATTAACTTGAAGCTTCTTCAACATCATAATAAACTTGGAGAATTTCTCATCACTCTTGTGTTGAACCAATCTTCCGGGAAATGGAATTGGTGGTCGGTATGGTTTCAACCGCCCCGTGGGTTGATCAAGATCATTCTCCTTCACAATCTCCTTGGGTCCCACCAAATCTTCTTTCTCCTTATCATTAGGGATCCCAATTACAACATCATCCTCTTTCTTTTCATCAACAGATTGCTCAGCCTCCATATATCTCCTCTTTCAATTATATTATCAACATCTTCCTCATCCTCTCTAGAAGATCCCTCCTCCACCAACTCGGGTCCCTCAACTTCTTTTCCACTTTGCAAAGTAATAGCATTCACCTCCACCTCTTGAACAGGTTGAGGTTGGGTAGGTATAGATTGAGATTGGTTGACTTGAGCCAATTTAAGTTCGAGACTTCGGATGTAAGCTTGATCTTTCTCTTGATTCTCCATGATTTGCTTAAGCATCAACTCAATCAAGGATTCTTGGGGTGGTGAAGAAATTAGAGGTTGTAAAATATCTTGTTGGGTTTGATGGAAGGATTCTTCTTGAATAAATGAGCAATGTTCATGGGGTTGAAGGGTATAAGGGTAATGGTTGGCGATGAGATACGGATCTTGGTTGATGTGGGAAGAGTGGATGGAATTCACTTGCTCCAATTGTTGAACTTTTGCACATTGTTGAGTAGGGTGTGGACCATAGCAAAAGTCACAAGTATGAATATTTGGAACAAAAGTGGATGCAAAGGATTGCATTGCTTAGGCAATTCTCAATTGGTTGGAAGCCTCCGCATTCGACTTCTCTTTTTGCATTTCACAGACGGTGGACAAAAGAAACTTTATAATTTGGTTATCCTCTAGAAAATTGCCTCCATCTCCTGTACTTTGGCTACTTCCCCAATGAGAGCATGTTATGATAGCTCATGTAAGAAAATATTGGCCTCTTCCACGGTCTTCTTCAAAAACATCCCCCCAGATGCATTATCAATAGGTTCTCTAAGAGGACCACGGAGCCCATGATAGAAATGTTGAACCAACATCCAATCCGATAAATTATGATGAGTGCACTGTTGTTGAAGACTCTTAAATCTCCCCCAAGCGTCGAAAAGACTCTCTCTCGGTCCTTGCTTGAAACTCAAAATTTATGCTCTAAGTCGGTGTGTCTCCTCCGCCGAAAAGAAACGATGAAGGAAATCTCCTTTAAGTGTCTCCCATGAAGAATAAAAACCAGGTGGACAAGTCTGAAGCCATATTTTCGCTTTCCCCTTATGAGTGAGAGGAAAGAATTTCAACTTCAAAAATTCTGATGATATCCTTAGAATGTGCATAAAGCTAATCCGGTCTTCGAATTCATCAATATGAGCAATGGGACTTTCACCCGCATCGTCCCCATGAAACGGGTTTCTTTCAAAGACTTTAAGTAAGTGAGGTTTAAACTCGAACACAGCTTCGGGTGGTAATGGTGGTAACGTGATTAGACTGCCTCCCGTACCCAATGATGGAATGGCATATGACAGAAGGGTACGAGGTGAACCAACTTGGCCCTCAGCCATTAGAACTCGAAAACCTCCTACAAGAATTGAAGAAGCATAAAATTCATTGGGATTGGGACAGACTGATTTCAAGCATGAAAGCAATCTCAATTAACCAAAAACCAAGAAACTAAAACTAGGGGCGCTAGCTCCCCGGCAACGGCACCATTTTGTGAAACGTGGTTTTGTAACCCCGGTTTTTATTGTTCTTCTCAGGGAACGAGGGGCCTTGATCATAGAATCTAGGTCAAAGGTTGATTCAAGATCGCTAAGGTAAGGAATTTGGTTGAAACGGGGATCACAACACAAGAAACAAAGCTAAGGTCGGTCAAGGAAAAGAAATAGACTTCGGAGCCTTTTCGGGATGCAAACAGGGATGAGGAAATGGGTTTTGCAACAAGAGAATAATAAGGAGCGAGAATCAAGTGGCAATTCCGTTAGAAAATACCCACCGAGCTTCCTCTCTCGAGGATAATCCAGATTAACTTCTCCAAAGTCCACCACAGACCCGGAGGGTTAATGAAACGGAATTCCCTAGTTAACCTCCTTCCACTTTTGTGGATGAGCATTCACTATCCCATCTCCAACCTTCTACACAAGTGTTAGATGTATTCGGGAGAGCTTTCGATCCCAAATGCATACAACTTGAGGGAAGGATAGGAGAGGGAAACTGATTTCCCAACTAATTATTCACTAATAATGCTAACCCACACCTAATCATCCATTCATGCCCTTAATTACCCCCTAACCCATAGGGTTTCTAGCCACTAATCATGATACTAACTAAGCTAACAACATTCAAACCAATCCTAAGCATGATTTCTAACATCAACAATCACAAACAAGCAAAACAATGACAATTAAAGTAATTAACGAACAAGTAAAGCAATTAACAAAGATTATAGTAAGGAGAGAAGTCACCCAAAGCAGTACAAATGAACAAGGAAGACAATGGAAATGATGATCCAAAGCAATCTCTCAATTGTTGAATCTTCAATCCTTGAAATGCAACTCAAAATCACCAAAACCTAGAATAATCAAAGCTAATCTCTCTCTAAAACTAATACTAGCTGGAAATCTAATTTTCTACTTGATAATGATAAAATCGTCCAAAGGGTGTCACAAGAGAGGTAACGGGGGCGACTTGTGAGAAAAGCTGCGAGGGTGGTGGGGGCGACTTGTGAGAAAAGCTGCTTGGCGATTCCAAGTTACGTAGGGTCGGGGGGGCGAACTGGGATGTAGCAGGGGCGACCTCCTTCTGGCAGCCTAGGTGATCACTGTTTGGTTCAACGTAGCGGGTGTCACAAGAGAGGTAACGGGGGCGACAGCTTTGTAGCGGGTGTCACAAGCAGTGTGACAGGCGCGACACCCCCTGTATCCCTTCCCTTCTTCTTTCTTCCGAGGGTTGTAACACCCGCTACAAGGTCTGTAGCGGGTGTTACCTCACTGATCAGCACCAAAGTTGGGGAAAAGCTTCCCGGTTCATCTCCACTTCGGCTCTTAGTCCGGCTTGGCTCGGGAAAACGCTCGGGATTCCATAAAAAGCCTCAATTTGGCCCGTTTTCCTTGCTTTTGCTCCAAAAGTGCGAAAACATACGAAACAACTAAAACACTAATAAAAACAATGAAAAAGACTCGGAATCGAGCAAAAATAACAAGATAAAAGGTGATATTTAGGCCAAAAATCAGGCTTAAACTGTATGTTATGAATTATTAGACATCCGACTTCAAACAATACCCAACCCGGTTTCCAAAACCGACAAAATAAAACTCAGAGTTGAAAAAGACTGCCACGTTTTACTCAACTAAGAAAAGAACTCACTGACATCCAAATCATACAGTCCAACTTTACAGAAAATCCCCGTGTGAGAAGCAAGCTTCATAAAATAGATTAAAACACAAAACAGATAAAAGTGCATCCAAAGGGGATAAGGACATAGACATTACCGGAAAATGTTGTACTTCACGTCGCAAATTCACAGGAGCTTCTAATTGGGTAACTTGCTCGATCCTAGATTCAAAATGGCCTAAAATCAATATTTCTATCACTAAAAGCTAATCACTCCCCATCCTATCTTAACATTTCCCAAAGAGTTAGTAATTCAAGAGCACATTAAAGTAACGATATCACAACCAAGCTAGTTCATTGAAATCAAGCATAATGCACTCTAACGTACCATAGAAATACATATTTACATAAAATCATGTCAACGATAATTCAAATAAAATTAAACTAGTATGACCTTAAACATGTAAACTTGCATGGCACTATTCACAAAAATTACAAATATGCCATTATATCATTTAAAAAGCATCCTAGGTCACAAAATCATATAATCTTATTCAAAACTACACTTTAGGGTTCCTATATAGCATGTTCCTAGGGTCAACACTTATTCAATCTAACCTAATAACATGAAAAATTAATAACAACAAAGAAAACTTAATAACAACATGGAACATAATACTAATAACATGAACTTTATAATACTAATAACATGAAACTTTAAAATAATAACATGAACTTTAAAACTAAAATATGAAACTTTAATGCTAAAATATGAAATTTTAATACTAAGAAATATGAAACTTTCATACTAATAACATAAAACTTTAAAAATACTAATAACATGAAGCTTTATAATAATAAGGGAAACCTAATAATAACATGAAAACTTAATAATAATACAAAACTTGATAATAATATGGAAACTTGATAATAACTTGGAACTTAATAATAATAATAATGATAATAATAATATGAAATTTAATAATAACTTAGAACTCAATAATAATAATATGAAACTTACTAATAACTTATGAAAACTTAATAATCATAAGAAAAATTAATAAATCACGAAACTTAATATTAATAATATGAAACTTACTAGTAGTAATAATATGACACCCCCAGGATATTAATCATCACATTAAGCTAATTACCTACTTAACCTAATGATTAGCACAACAAAAATACTTCCCCGAGGGTATTACCGTCGCTCATTAATTATGAATCAGGCTTAACTAAGTCCCAACACAAACGAAACAAGTCATCCACAAGTATACAAACCATCAAAGACACTTAACTTTATACATACATAATCATCAAAACACCCACTTAGAGAAAACCCTGATACTTAGAGCATCACAAATCCCCAAATGAACTCTAAATTTTCTGTCCACAAAAGAAATCTCCAAGTTCACCTGAAACGCTCTTAAGAGGCCTTCGAGTTTCGCCCGTCCGGGAGCTTACCCTTGCCCTTTCCTGAGTTTCCTAAAAAAACAACAAAACTTAAAAAATGAGATTTACTCAGTACGTACTTTACCAACCTAAAGAACAAGTAATAAAGGAAGCTTACGGTTTAATTTAAGCGTGGCTCCGTTATCTAAACAATTGAAAAGTAAGACTGTAAAGAGAAGATAAGTAAAGTCCACTTACAAAATAATCATAACCAACTTGATTTAGCAAAACTGGACCAAACTAGGATACCAACATAAACAACTCCTCTCATTGGTTATCCTTGAATAACCAATAACTAAACAAGTAAATCATTAAATAAAGGAAGGAAATAACATAAAGGAAAGAAACACTTGATCACCACGTGTAAATAAAAGTGAAGTAACTCGAGAGGGCCAAACTTAAAAGATTTGAAGCCCATCCTCAAAATCATTTTCCTTTGATTTAAGAAATATGGGAGTAAAGAGAATTCAACTACTCGGGTAATTTATTTCATAAGTGAAATTGTTAGTGAAGAACCCCTTTTGAGAACAGAGCAAAGGACATTCACTCACTACACAGCAAGGACGTCTATTCAAACAACCTGAAGGACATTGGTACTTCTCGAAGGGTTTTGAAGTGAAAGACAAGTGACGACAGCTAATCAGGGAAGTCTTCCATTTAAGCAAAAATCTTACTTTCCCTTCTTACTGTCTAAATCAGATTAACTGATTTTATGCATTATCTTTGCAGGCAAAATCGAGGAAGAAAATTGGAAGGAACTCGCTGAAAAGGAAGGAAATCTCGAAGCCGTTGTGAAGAGAAATTGGAGCAAAGACAGAATCTTTTCCAAACGGATATAAGACTCAGCATAGCAGTTTAAATAGAAGAATTCAAGACAAAGGAAAGCAACGATTCCACGGAAGCAATCAATTGTTCAAACAAAGAGTGTGTTCTTGTGTTTGAGTGAAAGTGGTTGGAGTGTTTTTGTGTGAGAGTGCTATCAAACTCTAAACGGATCTAGAGTTGTGTTAGGCTTTCATTTTCGAATCCTAGACGGAAGTAGGATTCAATTCGTGTAAACACCAAACGGAGATTTGGTGGGTGTAATTCTCCAGAAATAAGAAGCGCCCATTGTAAGGCGCTTGGTTCTCTATAACCCTAAGGTCCTTTACCTTAGGTGATATCCAACATTGTTCAATTGACTTAAATAAAGGAGGTTATTCATATTTCACTTATTGTCCTATATCTTATTATCAGTTATTGAATTGTGTTGAACCTTAATCTGAGCATATTAAGGGACTAACGTCCTTTACTAGTGATCTAATTTTGCAGAAATTTTCATAACCCTATTCAACCCCCCCCCCACCCTCTAGGGTTCTTTTAATTGGTATCAGAGCCTGGTCCACCGAAAATTTAGAGACTAATCGCTCTGTGGCAAAGATCATGGGAGATCACAACATAGGAGACCTAAGTCAAGGACGTTCATGGAACATATCACCTTTGTTGACAGGTGACAAGTACAAAATTTGGAAACTCCAGATGGAGATCTTCTTGAGAAATCAAGATGAGGACATTTGGGACATAGTCAACAAAGGAAATTATCCTACTCCCCAAAAGACTGCCGAAGATGGAACAACAAGCGACAAACCAAGATCTGAGTATACACCTGAGGAAAGAGAACAAGCGAAGAAAAATACTCATGCACATTATCTTTTAGTTTGCAGTCTTAACTCTAATGAATTTGAAAGGGTGTCTAATCTTGATACAGCTCAGCAGATATGGGACTACTTGGTCACAACCTATGAAGGAACAAATCAAGTAAAGAAGACCAAGATCAACATACTAGTTCAAAAGTATGAAGGCTTCAAGATGGAAGGCAATGAGTCCATAGAATCAATGTTCAAAAGATTCAGTGCAATCATCAACCATCTCAAGTCCCTCGGAAAATCCTATTCCAATGAAGAACAAGTGAACAAGGTCCTTCAGTGTCTTCCCAGGCACAAATGGGGACCAAAAGTAACGGCGATAGAAGAAGCTCAAGATCTAGAGATCTTGAAACTTGAAGAGTTGATCGGCAAACTTCTTGCACACGAGATACGAATGTCTAAAGGCAATCAGACCAAGGACATTGCCCTCAAGAGCACCAAGGAACCAGAAGAGGAATCAGAGGATGATGATGAAGAAACCACGGCCATGCTAGCTAAAGGTTTCAGACGACTATACAGAAAGAATCCCAGATACCGTGGCTATCTAAGAGAATCATCCTCCAAACGACCTTCACCCAAAGGTAAGACTCAAACCAAGGATGATAATGAATACAAATGCTTTGCTTGTGGTGCAACAGATCACTTGGTCAGGGAATGTCCTCATATGAAGAAAGTCAAGGAACAAAGTGACTTCAGAGGAAAAAGATTGAGCAACAAAGCTATGGTTGCCACTTGGAGTAAAAGTGAAGGCAGTGAAAGTGAAAGCGAGTCCGAGGAAATTGCAAATCTTTGTCTCATGGCAAAGGACCTTATAAAAACACAAGCAGATGAAACACAGGCAGATGACAATGATGAGGTATTTACAAATCTCATTCTGAAATGCCCTCAACATAATCTGAAACCAAGATTGCTTAATCTACTTGATTACATTGCCACCCTCACTGACAAAGTACACTAACTCACTAGAACTGCTGAAACAAATTCCAAAACCATAGCAACCCAATATGAGATAATCAAAAAACCTCACCACTGATAATGTCAGATGAGAGAGGAGATGATCCAAAACCGAAAAGAGTTGAACTCCATTCTCAATCAAGAAATAAACCTGGTTCACTCTACTCTACACTCTGAGAAGAAAACCTCTACAGATAAACCTAGTTCACTAAAGACCAAACCAGATTCCTTGCCTTTTCGCAAGCCCACTCTTACACCAAAACCAAGGACCAAAACCAGATGGGTTCCAAAGAAGCCAAACTCAATGCCTGTCCCTCAAGATAAAACATTCCCTACTCAAAAGCCTGGACCAAAGAAAGGTATAATGTCCTTCAGTGCAGGTATGTCTCAGGGCTCACAACGACCTCTGGTATTTGGACAGCAGATGCTCGAGACACATGACTGGAGATCCAGCCAAATTCAGAGAACTCAAGGACAACAAAGGTGGGAAGGTAACGTTTGGAGACAAAAGCCAAGGGAAGATCCTTGGACTCGGCAAGGTAGGTAAGGACTCAGTCAATTGTACAAATGATGTATATTATGTAGAAGGTTTAGAGTATAATCTTTTAAGTATTTCTCAGTTTTTTGATAGGGGTTATAAAGTTTGGTTCAATAAGAACTCATGTGTTGTAGAGAAAGAATCTCATGAAATAGTCCTTAGAGGTCATCGGATGAACAATGTGTATGTTATTGACCTCAGTGATCATATGACAAATGACCTCACCTGTCTTAGAGTTGCATCAGATGAAACCTGGTTATAGCATCGTAGATTAGGACATGTGAGCATGAAAACCCTTCAAAAGCTAAAACACCTAGGCTTGGTTAGAGGACTACAATCTCAGAACTTCATTCGTGACAAAGTATGTGATGCATGCACAAGAGGTAAACAGACCAGAACCTCCTTCAAACCTATGTCTCAAGTAACCACCTCTAGATGTTTAGAACTGTTGCATATGGACCTCTGTGGACCAATTCCATACAAGAGTCTAGGAGGACGCTCATACATACTAGTCATTGTTGATGATTATTCAAAATTTACATGGGTTTTATTTTTGAAGGATAAGATACAGGCTTACCCAGAGTTTGAGAAACTATACAGACAACTCAAGGTCCTTACAGGACTTAGTCTGGTGTCTATAAGAACAGATCATGGAAGAGAGTTTGATAATCAAGATCAATTTGGAAAATTCTGTGATCAAGAAGGTGTTACACATAATTTCTCTGCCCCAAGGACACCACAGCAGAATGGTGTGGTTAAACGGAAGAACCGCACACTGGAAAACATGGCCAGAACAATCATCTGTGAGAGCAATCTACCCCTCTTTCTTTGGGCTGAAATTATAAATGCTTCAAATTATATTCTCAACAGATGTACCATAAGGTCCTTCATGAAGAAGACACCCAATGAGTTGTTCAAGTGTAAAATACCAAATGTAGCTCATCTCAAGGCCATTGGATGCAAATGCTTCGTTCATAACAATGGCAAAAAGGTCTTAAGCAAATTTGAGCCAAGAAGTGAAGAAGGAATTTCGGTACTATAATCCATATCTAGCAAGGCCTACAGAGTCTACATTATAGCATCCAAAAAGGTGGAAGAATCCATTCATGTTGTCTTCGATGAAACTGCCACCACTTCATAAGAAAGGTCCTCCATCAAGTTCCAGATTCATCAAGATGATGATGACGAGGTGTTCGGTCATAGTTTTAGGGGGTTTTTAGGAATAAATTATTCCTAAGGGTTGTCGTATCCACAGGGATGGGTTTTTAGGTTATCAGGAAATTGGTTTGCGAAAGGAGTTTTCAAATGCAGAAAGCAGTAAATAATTTAAATAAACTAAACTAATATGAATCGAAAGCAATAAAAGCTAAAGAAAGCATTGAATCAAACGATGAACTGAACTTACTTTGACAAGAAACAAAACTAAACTAAGAAAGCGATTAAAAGCAAGAAATAAGAAAGCAATGAAACTAAATTCTAATAATGAAACTGGGATAAGAAATCATACCCTTGATGCACTAATCTTCACTTGAACTTTCTCTGAACAAACTAGAAAGTTGTGATTTAGATTACTAAGAATTTCCAAATCCTCACTTAAAGGAAAATTTGTGAACCCTTAATCCTCCTCTTCATTAAAAGTTGGATTGTGTTTGAAATTTTTGTGACTTAAACTAATAAGAACTTTTAGAGAAACTTAACTTAAACAAACTTGAACTTAACCTAGTAAACTAATTATGAAATTGACTATATGAACTATCTAAGACCAAACATTAACACTAAGATGAGCTTTAATCCTAATCTGACCTAACTAGTATTAAGACCTAACTTAGTATACAATATCAAATAACGAAAGAAATTAAACAACTACATTCTAAACTTAATAAAATACTAAACAGAACTTAAAACAACAACCCTAAGAAATGCTGAAATTAACTAATGAAACATTAGCTAAGATCTAAACAGAAAGAAAACAGAGTAAAACAGAGCAAAATCGAATCAAATCGAACAAATAACTTCAACTTCCAATTCCAGAATACTAAACATCAAGAACAACTCAAATCAAAACTCCAAATTACCGTGCCAATTTGAACAAACCCAGAATCGAAAGACAAGCAAAGATAGATATTCAAATCGAAGAATACAAGCAAGAATCAAACCAACAGAACGACGCTTTTACAACCCAAAATAATCTCAGAATCGAATCTTTCAAAACATTCAAGAACTAAAATCTGGAAATGAAATTTATGAAACTAAAATAAACCTAATTACGAACCCTAGAATCCGATTATGGGTTGTCACCCCCCAAATCGTCTTCCGGTTTTTCGATGATGCCCCTGCCTTCGCCTTCCTCTTCCTCTTTTATACTTGAAGTCGATCTTAGCTTTCTTGGAATTCCCCCACCGAATCTGCAAATTGGAAGATAAAATTAGTGAGAAATTGAGAGAATAAATGAGAAATTAAGATGAGAAGAGAAGACTAATGATTATGGTGCAAATGGATGTAGGAATTCGGCGCAAGTTGATGGCGGCTGCGAAGATCTGAGAGAAGAAAGAATGATTGAATGATGATGATGAAGGTGGATGGTGGATGGTGGTTCAACTGGGCCGAAAAGAGAAAGAGAACAGAGAGAATGAGACCGAGGAGACAGGAAAGAAGAAAGGAGAAAGAAAGAAAGAGAAAGGGAAAGGGAAAAAGGAAATCAGAAAAGAGAAGGAGGGCCGGGAAGAAGAAGAAAGGAAGAAGAAAGAATCCGAGGGAATGAGAGAGAAAGAGCGAGGAAGAGAGACAAAGAATCAGGAAGAAATGAGAGAAAGGGACGGGAAAGAGGAAAGGGGGAAGGGGGGTTAGTATTAGGGTTTGAGGGGAAAACGGGTCGGGTTGGGTAGGTGGGATCTGGGTCGCGGGTTAGGGTAGATAGGGTTGGGCTGATTGGGCCGAGAGGAGAGAAAAGAAGAAGGGGTGATTTGGGCCAGGGTTTTGGGCTGGGTTTAGTAGAATTAGGTTTTTATTTTATTTATTTTATTTTCTAATTTTTATTTGTTTTATTAAGTTTATTTATATTTATCAATAATAATAACAAAAATAATAAAATGTTATAAAATCTAATATTATTGCAAAATACATAAAAACATAATAAAATTCCTAAATTAATTATTAAAGACAAGCAAAACTCCTTATAAAAGATATTAATTCGGCTCGAAATGAGACCGAACAACACTCCCACACAAGGGTTTGCTCACCCCGAGCAAACTAAAACAAGAAAAAGAAACTAACTACCCTAACTCACTTTCGTAGGAATCACGGTTGCATTTAGCATATGCAACAAGCCCTTCAAACCCCTAGGTTTCCCCTAGTGGACGAGTAGGTCTCGTGAGGGTTTGTAGAAGATATACCCACAAAATCTAAAGAAAAAGTAAACTCATATTAAAAAGGAAAAGACTCAAGAAAGGAAAAGGAAAAAGAAGAAATAAAAAAAATTACAAATTATTAAATACCCCCTCAGGCTAACCAATCAAACACATCAATTCATCAAGCAAATACCAAGATCAATTTGGAAGATAACAAAATCAGTGTAAAATAAATGGAATGAAGTTTTCGAAATTAAGTAGAGAGAACAAGTACTTTAGATGCGAAAAATCGCCAACAGACTTAAGATGAATGCAAATATGCGCGGTTGGTTATAGACATAGGCCAGTCAAAAGAGCAAACCTCACTTTAGGATACAAAAAATGAACGCTCAAACACTCATATTTGAATGTGTATGTGGGTTTTTCTCATACTCAAACCAAAAGAAACAACCTAACATAGGCTTGGTAAGAATCTCGCTCTCCACTGCTAATATGCAAATACACAGGTGACAATCAAGAGGACTTTTTAGGGTTGTAACGAGGCTTAGGTTAAGGGAAAATGAGTGGTAAAATTTGGATATGAGGAGTTAAAGAGCCGTGCTTGGATTGATTTTCAACAAATACTTTCTCTCAACTCACCTTCTTGCTTAATGTACGCAAGGAATTCACTTTTCTTCTTCATTGATATCAAACATCTCAACTAATCCTTACAACCAGGCCAAAGCTTTCAGAACTTTAAATTGAATCTCCCTAATCACCCTTTTCTTTTGGAACTTTTTTTTCTAATTTTTTTCTTTTTGGTGGGTGATCAAGGGAGAAGAAACACAAATGTATAAACGTAGCTTTGACCTCAATATATCAAAAAAGAAAAATCATAACCCGTTAGCTAACTCATAATAATTGGGACATATAATGTGTCCCAATTCAATAAAAATTAAGAATCCACACCCCAACATCTGACTCCATTTGTAGCAACACCGAACCAATTTTCCCTCCTAGATTAATGAACTTTCACAATATCTAAGCAGAGAGGTAATCAAAGGCTAGGCTAGGCGGGGCTAAAGAACGGTAATAATATTGTTAGGGAGGCTGTTTGGCTTTGTAGTTAAAAAGAAAAGAATGGCTCGATCATATTGTCACAATATGTAATGCAAAGGTGCAGTCTCAAACAAGATGCAAAACAAGTTCTAGAGGTGCAACTAATGGTGGAGTCACTCAGGAAATAAAAGAATTGATAAAAGAGACCAATTCATACTTTTAGGCTATGTGGACTCACAGGATAGGGCTCATTTAACTAAACCTAGCCCAAAGATTTGCGGCACACATATTTACACTTACTAAGATAGCCAAAGCAGTTAAACACACTATTCATTACTTGACTCAAGATCAGAAGATTTGCAAATTCAGTTTCCAAAACTTTTAAGTTCTCAACCAAACTTTTCAAGGTGAAGCAAGATAAACTGAAAGTCTAATCGGTCTACAAGGTAAAAAAAAATTAAGGGGGGGAAACAAAAAGGGAAAAGGAAAAATTAAAAAGGCACACGTGTCACCTCACTCCCACACAAAAACTCTACAAGGTCCTCATTGTGAATAAGGTGACACCAGACACAAAGGAAAACAAAGATCACACAAAAGAAAAACTCACAAAAGAAAATAAAAACACAAGCCAGCATGCAAGCTACCCCCACTCCCACACAAAAATGTTACAATATCCTTTATGGAAACGAAGATGGGCCAGCACACTAAAGAAAAGAAATACACAAAATGAAAACAAAATAAGAAAAGAAAGATAACTCACTGCTAACTGTAGTAACAAAAGAAGGAAACGATATTACCTGGTTGGGTACTGAGTATACCCAAACAATGAAATCTTATAAAACCATGTATGGAGCATCAGCCACTCCATCTCACCTCAAGACGTCGGGCACCATGTCAGAACCATTCAACGCTCGTAGTAACAAGTCATGCATTCGTGAATGCATCTCAGAATGGTGAATATAAGAGCAAAATTTCAATGGCACATCAGCAAATGTTAGTGCTCTTAACAGTTTATCAAATGCCTTAGAAAAGTTATAGGAATAACGGACTACAGGAATGCACACAGCTTTCCTAGGCACTTTAAATGGAGACAAGACAATTGAGTCCTCCCATTGACTTGTAAATGGAGTATGCAAATCAACAGGAGGGGGCAATACAACACATTCCTGAACCTTCTCATGCACAGACTTGGATGAAAACAACGAGTCATAAAGCATATCACCATAAAAAATATCATTGTCACAAACCAAGTTTAAACATTTAGGATCAATCCCCAAATACTCTAGTTCATCCTCACAAGATTTTACATCATTGGACTCGCAAGGAAGGGTAGCTAATGCCTCATTAATACAATGATTCTTAATGAAAGTGAATAGTTCAGTATCAAGCACACATTCAATCACAAATGATTATATTTCACTCTCAACAAGACCACGTTCAGTTAAATCACAGACATCATGGCATTCAGTAAACTCAACTTTCTCTTCACATGAAAGCATGGGTAATGGTGTGGACAATGGTTTAACATCTAACATGTTTTCATCAAGTTCTACATCATCACACACAAGATTATCAATTTTCTCATGCTCTCTAGATGTGGCTAGAGGTAAGGGCTTGCTAAGCTCAATACATGCAAAACTAGGTCTGTTAAAGTAGGTATCATCCTCATCAGAATCGTACAAAAGAGAATTATCATGCAATGCAGGACTCAAAGATGATGAATAATCTACTTCAACTATCGACTCAACCACTTGTGAAGAAGAAGTTTCTACCCTAGAGTCTATCATATGTAAAAAAATTTGCGTGCTCTCATTCATTTTCGCACAGAATTCATCCATTTTAGGTTGTAAACATGAATCAGAATCATGGTATGGAGAATCACAATATGAGCACACAGGAGTAGACTAAACAACATCACATTGGGAATGATCAAAAGAATTTTCAACATAACCCCTACGGGAAGAGTGATCATCAAAATACCGGGGGTATTCACATGATTGTTCAGGCAAGGTCTCCGAAAATTTTTTAAGTACTCCCCACTACTAGATTGATCATAAAAGTTTTGGGGGTACTCATCATATGGTATGGCTAAAGTCTCAGAGGGTGGTGCATAAGGAGATTGGGAGCTAGGACTAACACTCTGGTGCTCAAATTCATAAGAATCCCTAGACAACCATTCAAGAAATTCTCATGCTTTATCTTCTCCTAAAATAGAAAACCCGTAATAATCTAAAAGGTTTCGGGTCTCATAGTTCACACCCTCACTAACAATTCCCAAAAGATCTAATGTACCATAAAAGATACCATACAATTCACATTGAGAACGATAATCATGTAATCTAGCAAAATACCTCCAAAATATTTCATGCTCAAATTGGGGAAATTGAGGACTAGCCATAACTTTTTTTTCTTAATTTTTTTTTTAACTCTTTTTTTTTAACTACATTTTTTTTAGTGGAAGAAACTAAAAAGCAATAAATTATTTACACACAAACCAATAACCTAATATACCAAATAACGCCATCCTCGGCAACGGCACCATTTTGTTCGGTCATAGTTTTAGGGGTTTTTAGGAATAAATTATTCCTAAGGGTTGTATCCACAGGGATGGGTTTTTAGGTTATCAGGAAATTGGTTTGCGAAAGGGGTTTTCAAATGCAGAAAGCAGTAAATAATTTAAATAAACTAAACTAATATAAATCGAAAGCAATAAAAGCTAAAGAAAGCATTGAATCAAACGATGAACTGAACTTACTTTGACAAGAAACAAAACTAAACTAAGAAAGCGATTAAAAGCAAGAAATAAGAAAACAATAAAACTAAATTCTAATAATGAAATTGGGATAAGAAATCATACCCTTGATGCACTAATCTTCACTTGAACTTTCTCTGAACAAACTAGAAAGTTGTGATTTAGATTACTAAAAATTTCCAAATCCTCACTTAAAGGAAAATTTGTGAACCCTTAATCCTCCTCTTCACTAAAAGTTGGATTGTGTTTGAAATTTTTGTGACTTAAACTAATAAGAACTTTTAGAGAAGCTTAACTTAAACAAACTTGAACTTAACCTAGTAAACTAATTATGAAACTGACTATATGAACAATCTAAGACCAAACATTAACACTAAGATGAGCTTTAATCCTAATCTGACCTAACTAGTATTAAGACCTAACTTAGTATACAATATCAAATAACAAAAGAAATTAAACAACTACATTCTAAACTTAATAAAATACTAAACAGAACTTAAAACAACAACCCTAAGAAATGCTGAAATTAACTAATGAAACATTAGCTAAGATCTAAACAGAAAGAAAACAGAGTAAAACAGAGCAAAATCGAATCAAATCGAACAAATAACTTTAACTTCCAATTCCAGAATACTAAACATCAAGAACAACACAAATCAAAACTCCAAATTACCGTGCCAATTTGAACAAACCCAGAATCGAAAGACAAGCAAAGATAGATATTCAAATCGAAGAATACAAGCAAGAATCAAACCAATAGAACGATGCTTTTACAACCCAAAATAATCTCAGAATCGAAACTTTCAAAACATTCAAGAACTAAAATCTGGAAATGAAATTTATGAAACTAAAATAAACCTAATTACGAACCCTAGAATCCGATTATGGGTTGTCACCCCCCAAATCGTCTTCCGGTTTTTCGATGATGCCCCTGCCTTCGCCTTCCTCTTCCTCTTTTATACTTGAAGTCGATCTTAGCTTTCTTGGAATTCCCCCACCGAATCTGCAAATTGGAAGATAAAATTAGTGAGAAATTGAGAGATAAATGAGAAATTAAGATGAGAAGAGAAGACTAATGATTATGGTGCAAATGGATGTAGGAATTCGGCGCAAGTTGATGGCAGCTGCGAAGATCTGAGAGAAGAAAGAAAGATTGAATGATGATGATGAAGGTGGATGGTGGATGGTGGTTCAACTGGGCCGAAAAGAGAAAGAGAACAGAGAGAATGAGACCGAGGAGACAGGAAAGAAGAAGGGAGAAAGAAAGAGAAAGGGAAAAAGGAAATCAGAAAAGAGAAGGAGGGCGGGGAAGAAGAAGAAAGGAAGAAGAAAGAATCCGTGGGAATGAGAGAGAAAGAGCGAGGAAGAGAGACAAAGAATCAGGGAGAAATGAGAGAAAGGGACGGGAAAGAGGAAAGGGGGAAGGGGGGTTAGTATTAGGGTTTGAGGGGAAAACGGGTTGGGTTGGGTAAGTGGGATCTGGGTCGCGGGTTAGGGTAGATAGGGTTGGGCTGATTGGGCAGAGAGGAGAGAAAAGAAGAAGGGGTGATTTGGGCCAGGGTTTTGGGCTGGGTTTAGTAGAATTAGGTTTTTATTTTATTTATTTTATTTTCTAATTTTTATTTATTTTATTAATTTTATTTATATTTATCAATAATAATAACAAAAATAATAAAATGTTATAAAATCTAATATTATTGCAAAATACATAAAAACATAATAAAATTCCTAAATTAATTATTAAAGACAAGCAAAACTCTTTATAAAAGATATTAATTCGGCTCGAAATGAGACCGAACACGAGGAAACACCTCGTATATTTCAGCAAGGTCCTCTTCAACAAAATGACGAACCTCCTCTAGATGACACCATGCCATTAACTTCATAACATGAGGAAAATGAAGCACAAGGGCCTTCGCATGATGCAGAACAAGGACCTTCCTCTAGTGAAGAAGAAGGACCTTCACCGACCGAAACTCCTCAAATGGCTGATACTGCACAACAAAACACTGAGGAGTCATCAAGGACCTTCAGGTTTAAACTTGCTCACCCAGCTGATAACCTCCTTTCAGGTATGGAAACAGGTATTAGAACTCGATCCTCTCTTAGAAACTTTTGTGCCTTTCACGCATTTGTTTCTCAAATTGAACCTAAAGGACCTGAAGAAGCTTTAAAGGATCGATAACAACTGGATCCTAGCTATGCAAGAAGAATTAAATTAATTCGAGCACAACGAAGTATGGAAGCTTGTCCTCGGACCCAAACACCACCCAGTCATTGGTGTAAAATGGGTCTACCGCAAAAAATTAGACGCACATGGCACTATCACAAGAAACAAGGCATGACTAGTTGCCAAAGGATACAATCAAGAAGAAGGCATTGACTATGAAGAAACCTTCGCTCCAGTTGCAAGATTAGAGGCCATTCGGATACTCCTTGCCTATGCTTCATCAACTCACATGAAGTTGTATCAAATGGATGTAAAAAGTGTCTTCCTCAATGGATACCTAAAAGAAGAAGTCTATAAGGAACAACCTCCAGGATTTGAACAACAAGATCCATACACTCATGTTTACAGACTTCAAAAGTCCCTTTATGGGCTCAAGCAAGCCCGTAGAGCTTGGTATGAAAGACTTAGCTCATTCCTACTGGAAAACGGTTTTCAACGAGAACTCATAGACAAAACGCTCTTCATTAAAACCTCATATCAGGACTCTACTATAATTCAAGTTTATGTAGATGACATTATCTTTGCTGCTACTAATGAACATCTAATGAAGGAATTCTCTGACATAATGAGCAAGGAGTTTGAGATGAGTCTAGTGGGAGAACTAAGTTTCTTCCGTGGCCTACAAATCAAACAAAACAATGATGGCATCTTTCGCAGCCAAAGTAAATATGTCAAAGAGCTTCTGAAGAAATATGGATTGGAGAAAGCTAAACACTGCAGTACCCCAATGTCCTCCACATTAAAATTTGATCAGGATCTACATGGTAAGGACGTTCCTGATAAGAAGTATCGAGGTATGATAGGGTCTCTACTTTATTTAACTGCAAGTCATCCTGACATAATGTTTAGTGTTTGCCTATGTGCTCGATTTCAAAGTGCTCCCAAAGAATCTCACTTGATTGCTGTCAAAAGAATTTTAAGATATCTCGCAGGCACCAAGGACCTTGGTCTGTGGTATCCCAAGAACAACTCCCTGAACCTCATTGGATACACAGATGCTGATTTTGCTGGATCCAGGACAGATCAAAAAAGCACATCTGGAGGTTGCCAAATGCTCGGCTTCTCCTTAATATCTTGGCAATCCAAGAAACAGAATGTCGTTGCTCTTTCCACCGCAGAAGCAGAATACATAGCAGCCGGTGCATGTTGTGCTCAAACCCTGTGGATCAAACAGAGCATGAAGGACCTTGGGATAGAACTCTCAAATATTCCCATCAAGTGTAATAACAACAGTGCTATTCAAATCACCAAAAATCCAGTTCAGCACTCCCGTACCAAACACATTGACGTACGACATCACTTTATCAGAGACCACGTCGACAAAGGCCACATTACACTGGACTTTGTCCCCACTCATCAACAACTGGCAGACATTATCACCAAGGCCCTTCCCACTGAGCAATTCATCTTAAATCGAAGGGAACTTGGCATGCTGCAACCTGGTGACCAGTTGAGGGCGAGCTAGCATCCCTCTATCCAGGGGGAGCTAAGGCCCTCTACTACAAGGTATGTTCTCAACCCTACAGGCTCATCAAGGTCCCTGACATTATTGTCACAGAACCCCATTGAGCCTCACTCTCATCGCATCAAAAAACTTGGCAATTAAGTTAGGCAAACAGCTCTTCCATAACTGCTTTGCTTGACTCAAAACTTTTTCAAAATTCAAATATTCCCTTTCTCCTTTTTCCCCCCTTCTCTCGTCAGTTTCCAAAAACAAAAACACACGGTTTCTAATATTCTTTTCAATAAAACAAATCTTTAAAATCCCTTCAAATCCTTTCTCTTCTGCCACTTTCCAAAACATGTCACATCATAATCAATCCCCCTCCAACCGTCACTTTCACCTTCCCCAGTTACTCCCCTAAATTTATCTCTCCTTCCCTATTTACTCCCCATTATCTTTCTAATCCGAAATCTCAACCACCCTCCCCTCCTATTTAATCCTCATCTTTTTACTGTCCACTCCCATCTCCATCTTTCCAGTCTCCATCATCCTCTACCCCACCCTCTTCTTCCTTTCATCTCTCTCCCCTCTCTGTTCTACCCACCATGAAAAAACGTCCAGCCCTAAAAAACACTGCCCCATCTCCTCCTGCAGGGGTTTCTAAACGACTTCGCTCTCGCAAGTCGTCCCCTAACCCTCCAGAATTAACTCAATCTCGCTCATCCTCATCCACCGCTCTTGCACTCCAAACTCAACCACCAGCCCTTCATGCAATCACCCAGGATCAACGTCTGCAATCCGTTGCTAACCGTCAAATCTTGTGTTGTGAAAATGTCGACGTCGACTCCCTTCTCAACATCTTCCCATCATCCTCCACACTCAAGGAACTAGGATGTTCTACGTTCTTCGACTGTGACCCGGTAATTTATCCCTCTCTCATCCTTGAATTCTTCGCAAATCTAATTTCCGACACAAAATGTCTTTCTGTGAAATCTCTTGTCTATGGCGTTGAAATCTTGCTGACCCCCACACTAGTTGAGCGCATCCTTCGCCTTCAACCCAGTCCAACCAAACCACCTTTATCCATCCCATCTGACCCCAAACAAGAGCTCCGTCGGCAATTCGCCCGCCCCACTGAACAGAAAAACACTCAATACACCGGCTTAACGCCTGAAGCATGTTTCCTCTATTATACCCTGGTTCGTACCATCCTTCCCCGGGGTACTAACAAGGAAACCATCAATGAAGCCTGTGCCATCTTTATCCTGAATGTCCTCAACAATCGCCATCTTGACATTGGAGAACTAGTCATTCAACATTTCCTTAAAGTCGTTGCCTCTCCTTCTGGCCCCCTCCCCTATGGGAACTTGCTTACCAAGATTTTTCGCCATTGTAATGTTCCTCTTGACAATGCTGAAATGTCCTCCTTCAATTTACCCACGATTGGTCCTTCTCTCCTCATTACCCTTGGGTACCAGCAGCAACCAAATGGCTCATGCCTTCATCTTGATGAGGTTAAAGCCGCAGAAGCCTCTAGCTCTGCTGCTGCTGCAAGAGATGTCTCCGATGCCCTTCAAAATCATCTCTCCAACATCAACTCTGCTGTTGAGGCCCTTCACCAGGAGGTTCGCCACCTACAACAGGAGGTCAATGTCCTTTGTGAGGCACGCTCTGAACTGATCGAGGCAGTCTCTCTTCTGAAGGATTATGTTCCAGCAGGCATGCAGGTTCCCCCAAGCACCCCCACCCCAAGCTCTCCCAACATTGCTCCCGAGACAACCCCCGCGGATCCCAGTCTTAAATTCGTTTTTCTCTGTCTCTATTTGAACAATTTTTTTGCCAAACATTCCTCCAGTTTCCTTTTTGCTTGAAAGTCAAAAAGGGGGAGATGAACTATGCATAGTATGATAGTCCTTTTTTTTGTTTTTGCTTGGTTTTGCATCAGGGACTGTACAAACAATTTAAACTGTCTTTTGCTAAGTCCCTGTATGAATGATCTATTTGTCTTATATCTGCTGCACATACTATGCTTGTATCTAGTTTTGTCTTTCACTCAAAAAGGGGGAGATTGAAGAACCCCTTTTGAGAACTGTTCGGCCTCGTTTCGAGCCGAATTTCTTCTCTTTTATAAGGTATATTTGCTTGTTTTAACCCCTATTTATATATTAGATATAATGATTTGGTGTTTTGTAGGAAAATAAGGAGTTACAAGAAGTTTGGGCCTAATTGAAGGTTTTTAGGGAATCCCGAGCTATTTCCCGAGTCAAACCAAGTCAACCCGAGCCGAGACCCGAGGCGAAACCGAAGTCGGAAATTCCATATCAAGATTGGCGCAAACAGAGGCAGTACAAACTTAAAGGTTTGAAATACGTGTGCCTTCACCCTTTGGGTCATAACTCCTTCGTTACAAATCCGATAGCTCTGAAATTTTGGGAGCTTAAAGTACACACCGAGAGCTTTCCATAGATATCTTACGGGCCTAAAACGGAGTTCGGATGAAGAAGTTATGCGTGTTTGAAGTCGGCAGAAAATCGCCGAGCGCTTGCTCGCGAGCAAGGGTTACGAGCAACAAAACACCACCGGCGAGCAGCTCGCCCGAGCAAAATTTCTGCTCGCCCGAGCCACACTGTCTGCAGACGCGCGTGCTGCGATTGTTCTAGGGTTTTGGGGTTGTATTTTTCCTTCTTCTATAAATATCCACTTGTATTAATCTAAATGATCAATTAGCCTAGGTAGTTTAGGAGTAGAATTAGATTTAATTGCTTTCCTTTATTTGCTTTAATCTCTCTTAATTGTTCTTCAAGTTTTCAATTGTTCTTCATTGTTCTTCAAGCTTTCATTGATTTCTAGCATTTGTATTCAAACTTTCTCAAGCTTTCTCAATTCAAGCAAGTTTCATTGAAGTTTCTGAAGCTCTCTCTTCTCTCTCTCTCTCTCTCTCTCTCTCTCTCTCTCTCTCTCTGTCTCTATAATTGCCATTGTTGACTTGTTTCCCAAGCTCTATAGTGTTAGCCACAATCAACTCCATTTTTAGTGGGGAGGAGGGTCAAGGAACTCCAATTCTACTTACTAGTGAGAATTTGGGGGATTCTTGGTAATCCAAACCACAATTTCTTGTTGTTCTGGGAAATTCAAGTGTAGATTGAAGGTTTATTGAAGATTAGTCATCAAAGGTATAATTTCTCATTCCCAATTTCATTGTTCATTCATTGTCTTCATTCATGCCTTTTAATTGCTTTCATCTTTAAGTGCTTTCTTTTAATTGTTTTCTTTATTATTATCATGTCTAGGTTAGATTTAAAAGCTTTCTTTACATAATTTATCGCTTTTCGCATTGTGAGAAAACCCCCTTTCCACAAACCGACTACCCTTAATCAAGCCTCACACCCATCCCTGAGATCGACAATCCTTACTTAAAACCACAAAAATTACAACCGAACAATGGCGTCGTTGCCGGGGATGACGTTATTTGGTAGATTAGGCTATTGGTTTGTGTGTACATAGTTTATTGCTTTCTTGATTATGCTAGAAAAAATGTAGCGAAAAAAAAAATTGAATATCGAAAAAAAAAGTGAGAAAAGAAAAGAAAAAAAATAGAAAATTAGAAAAATAGCAAAAAGAGAGTTATGGATAGTCCCCAATTCCCTCAATTTGAGCATGAAATATTTTGGAGGTATTTTGCTAGATTACATGATTATCGTGCTCAATGTGAATTATATGGTGTCTTCTATGATACTTTAGATCTTTTGGGAATTGTGAATGAGGGTGTGAATTATGAGACCCGAAAACTTTTAGAATATTACGGGTTTTCCAGTTTAGGAGAAGAACCAGCATGGGAGTTACTTGAATGGTTGTCTAGGGATTCCTATGAGTTTGAACAACAAAATGTTAGTCCTAGCTTCCAACCACCTTATGCACCACCCTTTGGGACCAAAACCTTTTAGAATATTACGGCGCCATTGTTCGGTTGTAATTTTTGTGGTTTAAGTTAGGGTTGTCGGTCCACAGGGATGGGTGTTAGGTTTGATATAGAAAATCGGTTTGTGTACAAGGATTTTTCTCAATGCGGAAAGCAATAGATTATGTAAATAAAGCAATAAACTAACCTAAACATGATAATAATTAAGAAAGCAATAAAAGATGAAAGCAACTAAAAGCATGAAATTAAGAAAACAATAAAACTAAGACTAATTAATGAAATTAGGAACAAGAGATTATACCTTTGATGATCCAAACTTTCACTAATCTTCAATCTACTTGGATTTCTCCCGAACAAACAAGACATCGTGAATTGGATTACTAAGAATCCCCAAATCCCCACTTGAGAGTGGAATTTGTGACCCTTAATCCCCCTTCTCACTAAAAGTTGGATTGGATGTAGCTAATTCTAACAAAAACCTTAGGAAATTTCACTTAAAACAAAACCTAGACAGAACCCTAATAATTGATCATAACAAACCTAGACTCACAATATGACTAATGAAAACCTAATGACTATATTACCTAAGACAGAACAAGAAGAAAGGAAAAACTAAACTACTACCCTACCCTACTCTCTAATCTGCTCCTAAACAACCCAAACGAAAAAAACAATACCAACTTCCTAATCAAAACACTACTGGCCGAAACAAGATTAAGGAAAAATAAAAGAAGCAAAAAAAAGATCTAAATCCCTATTACCCAGATCGAAAACAGGAGACATAATATGAGAGAAAACGGAGACAAAGTGACGAGAAGAAAATCGAGCAACTATATAGGCGAACAAATTCCATACAGTTTGAAATCCAATACCAATCGAATCCGGATCAAAATACCAACAAACATAAATTCAATACCAGAACATTCAAACAAAATCAAGAACCGAATACAATTCAAACTCAGAACATTTCAATTAACAGAAAGCTAAAATAGAGATTCGAACAGAAAATAAAGCACGAATTTAAACCTAATCTAATTCTAACCCTAGATGGAGGCTCTTGGGGCGTCACTCCCAAAATCAACCATTCATCTTTCAATCGGCTCCCTTCTTCCCCTTTTATAGTCGATCTCGATCTCCTCTTCTAATCTGAGCCGTCGACCTTCTTCCTTGTGGACGGTTTGGATGCGTTAAATGGTTGAAGGTGAAGATGGTGATGGTGGATGCATCAAATGGTACTTCTCCTCTGCGAATTCAACCAAATCTGTTACAAAACGAGAAAATGAGTGAGAAATAGAGAAGAGATGAGAAAATGAGATGAAAGGCGAGGAAGAGAGAAGGAGATTGAGATGAGAAAAGAAGAGAGATGGAGATGGCGAGTGCGTGTTTGTTTGTCTGCGCGAAGAATTAGAGGGAGAAAGGTGAGACAGTGAGAGAGATGAGGGACGAAAAGGAAGAAAAGGGGAAAAGGGAGGAATGAAATAGATTAGGGTTTTGGGGTTATATTCGGCTAGGGAGCAGAGAGGGAAACGGGTTGGGTTAAATGGGAATTAGGGTTTGGGTAAGTGGGGCGGTTATGGTATTAGGTGGGTCATGGGCTGGGTTTTAGAGTTGGGCCGATTAGAGAGGAAATGGGGAGGAATTGGGCTAGGTTTAGGAAATTAAGGATTAGAAATAGGTTTTTATTTTATTTCTAATATTTACAATTTGATTCATATTAATGATAATAATAACTAAAATAATAAAAAGCTATAAAATCTAATAAAAGGGTAAAAACACAATAAAACTACTAAAATAGTTATTAAAGACAAGCAAGAATACCCTATAAAAGAGAAGAAATTCGGCTCAGAACGAGACCGAACACCACTCCAACACAAGGGTTTGCTCGCCCCGAGCAAACTAAAAACAAAGGAAAGGACTAAAAAGAAAAACTAAAAACTCTAACTCACTTTCGCAGGAATCGCGGATGCATTTAGCATATGCATCAAGCCCTTTAAACCCTCCGGTAGCCCGGGTGGACGAGGTAGGTCTCGTGAGGGTTTATAGCAACTATGCCCACAAAAGCCACGAGAAAAGAAAAAGGGGAAAGAAAAAGAAGTGAAAACTGAAAAACGAAACAAAACAAAAGCAAAGAAAATATTCCCGTCCCCAATCATGCACCTAGTTCCCCAACCTGCCTCAACAATCAAATGGAAGAAGCAAGTATAAACAAATTAAGACACGAAGGTTGGAAAACTGCCAATCTTTGAGATTTTGAACCAAAATACTTCCTGATGAGCAAAACACCTCGTGCATATGTGTAAGTGGGCTCTAGTCGGTCCTTCCTATCCTAAACCAGACAATCAGAGTTGTGCTCATGCTCAAGCTCGGGATTATCTATCCTACTTCACTCTTGGTTTTTCTTTTAACCTCTCTTTTCTTTCTTTTTCTTACTTTGCTCTCTTTTCTTTCTTTTTCTTACTTTGCTCTTTTCTTTTTTTACTTTTCTCTTTCTTACCATTATTTTGTTCAACTCTTTTTTTCCTTTTTCTTGCTTAGCTCTTTTCTTTCTTTTTCAAAACCTACGCTCTTTTATTTCCACTCAATCCATTTTGTGTCTTTTAGAGCGTTTGTGTCGGGTTTTGCGGGATTTAAGCACCGGCCTTCGCAAAGGGTTACCCTCCCTGCTGGGTTTCTCCATACGTGAGTCATTGCACTTAAGGGGTATAGGGTGCCGATCCACCTAAACCAACCCATGACGGTAGGCCCGACAATAAATATTTAATGCATTAATTAAGAGCTTAAGCAATTGAACAACTAAAACCGTTTAACTTAGGTAAGAATTCACAGTCAAAGCGTGTAAGAATTGAGGATTCCGCTTTCCCGTTCCATGTAAAGGTCTAATATAGATAATTCATGGCAAAAATCCTTCCCAAGGCCCATCATTATTCATACCGACCGCTTCCAACTGACTAAATCAGCCGATTAGACAACTATCTACACAACTGTGAACGGAAACATCCTCAAAAAGAAAAACAACTTTTGGGTTTTTCACAACATTTATCCCCTTTTTATTTTCTTTCACACACAAAATATTTTTAGATTTTTGGACACAAACTAAGAAAAACAAAAACAAAAGACTCAAAAAAAACTAGGTAATCTACCCATGAACAATAAAAGATATCACCCCCACTCCAACACAAGACATCACAATGTCCCCATTGTGAGAAGAAGGGTGTCACAAGCGAGGTAGAAAACCAACAAAAACATATATATAAAACACTTATCACATAAAAAGCGGTGGCGACTCGAGCCCACTCAACAACAATATATATCCAACATTCACACTCAAGGGGTTCGCCACCCAAAAAGAAAATCAAGCATGCATCATGGATCATCGATATATTCACATAAAGAGAGAGTGGAAAGAAGTTACCTCGAAGTCTTCAATCAAGCATATTCAATCCACGATCCAAGGAACATCACACCAAGGTTAGAAATAAACAAGAAAAGCATACTATGTATGATGGTTCACATGCAAGATTAAAAAGAAAAACAACTATACAAGACTCTAAGGACTAAAGAATTAAGAAACTAAAATATTTACAAAACGACTCTTTTTTTCTTTTCTTTGGACTCACAAACCGGAATGCATACTACCCTCCCACTCCCACACAAAGAGGTTGCCGTGTCCTCCAAATGGAAACAGAAATAGGTAAGCAAGCACCCCAAAATAAAAGAAAAAGACACACACAAAAAGAAAATAAAAGAAGAAAAGAAAGACCAACTCACTAGTTATACAAGAAGGGTGAGGAAAGATATTACCTCAAAGGCATCTTATCAAGAAATTCACTCCTTCTCACCTCAAGATATCGGGCATCATGTTAGAACCATTCAATGCCCGGAGTAACAAATCATGCATCCTCAGCATCTCAGAATGGTGGTGGTAAGAGCACCCTCGCAATAGCACATAAACTAACATTAGTGCCCTTAACAATTTATCAAATGCTTTAGAAAAGTCATAGAACTGATGAAATTCATGAATATACAAAACTTTTCTAGGCACGGTGAAAGAAGACATGACAAATGGATCCTCCCATTGACTCGTAAATGGAGATTGGGTATACAAATCAACGGAAGGAGGCAATACAACACATTTCTGAACATGCTCATGCGAAGACTTGGATGCAAACAATGGTTTAAACTCAATTTCATGCAATTTTCATCAATCACAAATTTCAAGTCACCACTCTCATCCAAATAATCATCACAATCGTCAATAGGTGATAAGGAAAACAGGGGGTTAGACCACATCATAACACTCCCAACATCACACACAAGCACATCTTCATCTTCATCAATATCAGACTCACTAGAAGAACTATCATCAAAAGACAAAGGTGCATCATCCAAAGCAACATCAAAAGTGAAAGTGGAAGGTTCAGGGTCATAACTCATAATGAATGACTCATAAAGCATGTCATCATCAAAAGCATCATTGTCAACAACCAAGTTCAAACAATCATGATCATTCCCCAAAGAATTATGTTCATCATCACAAGTATGCACATAAATAGGCTCACATACAAAGGTAGCTAATGCCTCACTAATGCAATGATCCTCAATGAGAGTGAACAAATCGGTATCAAGCACACATTCAATCACAACAGATTCAATTTCACCCTCAACAAGATCATGCTCAACTATATCATGGCATTCACTAAACTCAATCTTTTCTTCACATAAAGGCATGGACAAGGGTGTGGACAATAGTTCATCATCTAGCATGTTTTCAACTAATTCTACATCATCACACACAGAATCATCTTGTTCCTCATGCTCACAAGGTGGGGCTAGAGCTAAGGAATTACTAAGGAGTCCAAGGCATCGTCGGTTATAATAGTCATCATCCTCATCATACGTAAAAATCAACTTGCATTTCAGACTAAAAGGCGATGAATGACCTACTTCAACATTCGAATCAACCATTTGTGAAGACGGAGTTTCTACCCTATGATTACTCTCATGGACAAATTCACGTATACTCATTCATGTTCACACATAATTTTTCTACTTCAGCCTCGAAGGAAGCCACTTGCAAACAAGAAATTGAACTATGATCAATGAATCACACAAGGAGCACACGGAAGGAGACTCATCGGCACTTTGGGAAAGTTCATATGATTTTCCACATATTCCCCATTATAAGAGTGATCATCAACATACACGGGGTATTCACATGATTGTTCAGTTTTGGTCCCAAAGGGTGGTGCATAAGGAGGTTGGAAGCTAGGACTAACATTTTGTTGTTCAAACTCATAGGAATCCCTAGACAACCATTCAAGTAACTCCCATGCTGGTTCTTCTCCTAAACTGGAAAACCCGTAATATTCTAAAAGGTTTCGGGTCTCATAATTCACACCCTCATTCACAATTCCCAAAAGATCTAAAGTATCATAGAAGACACCATATAATTCACATTGAGCACGATAATCATGTAATCTAGCAAAATACCTCCAAAATATTTCATGCTCAAATTGAGGGAATTGGGGACTATCCATAACTCTCTTTTTTCTATTTTTCTAATTTTCTATTTTTTTTCTTTTCTTTTCTCACTTTTTTTTCGATATTCAATTTTTTTTTTTCGCTACATTTTTTCTAGCATAATAAAGAAAGCAATAAACTATGTACACACAAACCAATAGCCTAATCTACCAAATAACGCCATCCCCGGCAACGGCGCCATTGTTCGGTTGTAATTTTTGTGGTTTAAGTTAGGGTTGTCGGTCCACAGGGATGGGTGTTAGGTTTGATTTAAAAAATCGGTTTGTGTACAAGGATTTTTCTCAATGCGGAAAGCAATAGATTATGTAAATAAAGCAATAAACTAACCTAAACATGATAATAATTAAGAAAGCAATAAAAGATGAAAGCAACTAAAAGCATGAAATTAAGAAAACAATAAAACTAAGACTAATTAATGAAATTAGGAACAAGAGATTATACCTTTGATGATTCAAACTTTCACTAATCTTCAATCTACCTGGATTTCTCCCGAACAAACAAGAAATCGTGAATTGGATTACTAAGAATCCCCAAATCCCCACTTGAGAGTGGAATTTGTGACCCTTAATCCCCCTTCTCACTAAAAGTTGGATTGGATGTAGCTAATTCTAACAAAAACCTTAGGAAATTTCACTTAAAACAAAACCTAGACAGAACCCTAATAATTGATCATAACAAACCTAGACTCACAATATGACTAATGAAAACCTAATGACTATATTACCTAAGACAGAACAAGAAGAAAGGAAAAACTAAACTACTACCCTACCCTACTCTCTAATCTGCTCCTAAACAACCCAAACGAAAAAAACAATACCAACTTCCTAATCAAAACACTCTTTGTCAAACAAGATTAAGGAAAAATAAAAGAAGCAAAAAAAAGATCTAAATCCCTATTACCCAGATCGAAAACAGGAGACATAATATGAGAGAAAACGGAGACAAAGTGACGAGAAGAAAATCGAGCAACCATAGACAGAACAAATTCCAGATGGATTTCAGAAATCCAATACCAATCGAATCCGGATCAAAATACCAACAAACATAAATTCAATACCAGAACATTCAAACAAAATCAAGAACCGAATACAATTCAAACTCAGAACATTTCAATTAACAGAAAGTTAAAATAGAGATTCGAACAGAAAATAAAGCACGAATTTAAACCTAATCTAATTCTAACCCTAGATGGAAGCTCTTGGGGCGTCACTCCCAAAATCAACCATTCATCTTTCAATCGGCTCCCTTCTTCCCCTTTTATAGTCGATCTCGATCTCCTCTTCTAATCTGAGCCGTCGACCTTCTTCCTTGTGGACGGTTTGGATGCGTTAAATGGTTGAAGGTGAAGATGGTGATGGTGGATGCATCAAATGGTACTTCTCCTTTGCGAATTCAACCAAATCTGTTACAAAACGAGAAAATGAGTGAGAAATAGAGAAGAGATGAGAAAATGAGATGAAAGGTGAGGAAGAGAGAAGGAGATTGAGATGAGAAAAGAAGAGAGATGGAGATGGTGAGTGCGTGTTTGTTTGTCTGCGCGAAGAATTAGAGGGAGAAAGGTGAGACAGTGAGAGAGATGAGGGACGAAAAGGAAGAAAAGGGGAAAAGGGAGGAATGAAATAGATTAGGGTTTTGGGGTTATATTCGGCTGGGGAGCAGAGAGGGAAACGGGTTGGGTTAAATGGGAATTAGGGTTTGGGTAAGTGGGGCGGTTATGGTATTAGGTGGGTCATGGGCTGGGTTTTAGAGTTGGGCCGATTAGAGAGGAAATGGGGAGGAATTGGGCTAGGTTTAGGAAATTAAGGATTAGAAATAGGTTTTTATTTTATTTCTAATATTTACAATTTGATTCATATTAATGATAATAATAACTAAAATAATAAAAAGCTATAAAATCTAATAAAAGGGTAAAAACATAATAAAACTACTAAAATAGTTATTAAAGACAAGCAAGAATACCCTATAAAAGAGAAGAAATTCGGCTCAGAACGAGACCGAACACCGAGCAAAGGGTGTTCACTCACTACACAGCAAGGACGTCTATGTCAAACAACCTGAAGGACATTGGTACTGCTCGAAGGGTTTTGAAGTGAAAGACAAGTGACGACACCTAATCAGGGAAGTCTTCCATTTAAGAAAGAATCTTACTTTCCCTTCTTACTGTCTAAATCAGACTAACTGATTTTATGCATTATCTTTGCAGGCAAAATCGAGGAAGAAAATTGGAAGGAACTCAAAGTAGATCTCGCTGAAAAGAAAGGAAATCTCGAAGCCGTTGTGAAGAGAAATTGGAGCAAAGACAGAATCTTTTCCAAACGGATACAAGACTTAGCATAGCAATTTAAATAGACGAATTCAAGACAAAGGAAAGCAACGATTCCACGGAAGCAATCGATTGTTCAAACAAAGAGTGTGTTCTTGTCTTTGAGTGAAAGTGGTTGGAGTGTTTTTGTGTGAGAGTGCTATCAAACTCTAAACGGATATAGAGTTTGGTTAGGCTTTCATTTTCGAATCCTAAATGGAATTAGGATTCAATTCGTGTAAACACCAAACGGAGATTTGGTGGGTGTAATTCTCCATAAATAAGAAGCGTCCATTGTAAGGCGCTTGGATCTCTGTAACCCTAAGGCCCTTTACCTTAGGTGATATCCAACATTGTTCAATTGACTTAAATAAAGGAGGTTATTCATATTTCACTTATTGTCCTTTATCTTATTATCAGTTATTGAATTGTGTTGAACCTTAATCTGAGCAGATTAAGGGACTAACGTCCTTTACCAGTGATCTAATTTTGCAGAAATTTTCATAACCTTATTCACCCCCCCCCCCCTCTAGGGTTCTTTCAGTTAGTAGTAAAATTCATAATAATATTGATATTAATATGAATGCCCCTACTTGCGATCATCGGCTAGGCCTCCGTATGCGCATACCCGGACCGATCGGGAGATCCGGATGTTGGATAATTATCCTATACTGGTCAGGTTTCCATGGTGTGCAACTAAGGCACTAAAGTTATATTTTTTCTTGGGTGCACTAAGGCACGTATATAATTAACTTGGGTTGCACAAAGGCACGTTTACATGGGGTGTACTAAGACACAGTATTCCTGATGTGCTTTAAGCACGAATAGCCATAGGTGGGGCCTTATTATTCTTTAGAAATCTTGAAACCTTATTCGTGAATCCTAAATTTCTTAAACATATATAACTACAACTAAGAGAACCCTTTCTGACTTTTTGAATGAAGTTTAAAATTCTTAAAATCTCTTAAAGAGGTAACTCTTGACTTTTTCCCCCCTAAGACTTAAAAAAATAGTTTTTATAACATGAATCAACATAGTATCAACATATAAAACAATCGCATGATAACACAGCAACTCTCTTATAGTACATAAAAATTAACCCATGAGAAAAGTATCATTTAGACATAAATCTATGTATTATCCAATACAAAAAGACTAACTTAGCACATGAACTGAATATAAATCAAGAGTGATTAAATACAAGAATTGCATAAATATCAAGTAGTACACGTACCTGATACCTTAGAATTAAACATGGAACGAGCGGGGACTTGAACAGCTGCAGGGCAACGATCTCTTGGAGGGACTTAGAAAAGAGGAGAGAACATAAATTAGAACTCAACCTAGATGGGTGAATGGAGGAATAATTTTAATAAAATTAATCGCAACTCGCTAACGAATTTAATTTCTAAGTCGCATTGAAAAGGTCATAACTACTTCCATAGACATCGTATCAAAGCATAAGAGCACTTTTCAGAAAGCTTGAAATACATACTTCAACTTTATAGTTCGTTTCGAAGGCCAAAGACATGGTTAAGAAGGACAAAATTCCTTTTTTCCTAAGCTGCCCAGAAAAATAAGTACGTCGACTAAACTTTTTCGAGGAGCCATACCATGAGCTACACTAATTGGTTTAAGGCCTATAAGTTGTCTATGGAAATCTCGTGGTTCATACTCCAATATTTATTTCAACCACCATTTGATCTAAGTATGGGAAAGGGTCGAAATTCAGCCCAGAACAAAGACAACCACAAAACATGTTTTGGAAAACTCATAACTCTGTCTCCCGATATCCTATGAATGCATACAATACCTTTCTTGAAAGACCAGAATGTCCCCTACAACGTTCATGTTTAGTTATTAAACCATAGAATCCTCTAACCTTTCAAAAAATGTCCATCTTTACACTGACGTCAAAAGTTCACAGATTCATGCAACTTCACGGTTTTGGCTATAACTCTTAATACACTTATCAAAACGACGAGCTACAAAAACAGAGTGTTAGCTAACACTTTTATCTACCTATTCATGCTATAAAATAACCAAGAATCACATTCCTCATTTTCTAGAAAAACCAATTACCTACCAGGTTGCAACATCCTTAGTAATTTGTTGACATGCATACTTAAACTCTTGTGATTTTGCCTAAACCTCTTTTCAAACATAATTTAACTTTCACACACACAATATTCAGACTTGAAACACCCAGAAAACCACCCTTAAAGTCCATCTTAAAGCCATGCAAGGTCACTACATCATGCATTTCCTAAATTCCAAGCTTAAACCAACATGCACCACTTAAAATCTTCATACTACTTCCTCTAGAACCAATCTACAAACATATACTTTATTGAAATCAAATTCCCTTTCTTCCATAGAGACTTTAACTACTAAATTCACATGCAAATTTATTATTTGCATGACTTTCACTTAATCAACACTAATATAACAAAGAATCATAATAACTTACCAAATTCCTTCCTTTGAAGCATGAATCCTTCACCTTTCCTTGGCTAATTACTAGAACCACAAAATCATCACTGAAAACAACATAAATTCTACTAAAAATCATATTTTAACCATAATTTACTTGGAATGAAGGAAGAGGAAAAAGATAGAGAGTTTACACTTGCAAGAGAGGTGAGGGAAGATGCAAGATGATGATGAGAATGGTGCGGTGGGGCGACGGTGGCCCGGAAGAGAGAGAGAGAGAGAGAGAGAGAGAGAGAGAGAGAGAGAGAGAGAGAGAGAGAGAGAGGTGATTGTATTTGAATTCTCTCAATAATACTCCCCCTAACTATTACATATATATCCGCTACAAAAACTAAAGTCGAACACAAGCCATCCCCTTTCTTCCTCTCTAGGGTGGCCGGCCACTTGGCCCAAATAACCCAAATTTTATCAATTTTATTTCCTTCTCTTATATTCATATCTCCCAAATTCCGAATTTCCTTCAATTTATAAAACCGTAAAACATTAACGGTAACCCAAATAAATATAAACCTCCTCATAATTTCTCATAATTATTCCTTAAATTATCAATAAAAGAAAGACCCTTAAAATATAGGTCTCTACAAAAAGAATTCATATTCGATCTAGAACATCTTGAGAGTCATCGGAAAGAAATTTTCGAGGAAATTAAACTTAGGAAAAGATTCAATGTCGATCATTGCGTTGTTCAAGTCCTGCAAAACATACACTGGTTAGTAAAACAAAGGAACGCGCGCTTTATTTATTTCGTGATTTATCTTTAACCTTGATTATTTAAGCTAATTAACATGTATTAAGGAGAGATTTTCTTTGGGTTATTACAAATAATCTGAAAACTTGATAAAAATATGAAATATCAAAGACATTAAACACTTAAACATCACTTAAAACATATAAAACCTTAATAAATTCTAACAAAACCCTAGTTCAAACTTACTTCAAACCTAAGCAAGAACAAACCTCTAGGGTTCAAGCATGCATAACCCAACTAATACCCAAGTGAACCCTCGTTTTTCACCACCATTTCACCATCATTTTTCACCACCATTCACCATCATTTCACCACCACTTCACCACCATTTTAACACATACACAAACATATCATCAGCATTCGAACCCCTGACCTATGGTTCTTTGTAAAGACTAAGGTTTTAGCCAACAAAACACAGAGAAAGCCATGAAACGTATAACTTCAGAACAAAACAACCTAGCATTCGAACAACAAAACAAGAAGAAGAAGAGAAAGAGAGAGAGAGAGAGAGAGAGAGAGAGAGTTTTATACTGGACGAGAAGGGACGTGGTGATGCTGGCAGTGGTTCTCGGTCGACGGAGGGTGAAGGTGACTGCTCGGAGGTGGTGGAACGTGAGGCTTCATCGGCGAGCAGCGGTGGTCTAAGTTTGAGTAGCAGCTGCGTGAAATCGAGGCTCGGAGATTCGTTGGAGTTATGGATGGTCTTGGGTCGGTCTCTAGAGATGGGGGTGTCGCCGGTGGACGTCGAAGACGGTCGGCTTGGCGGCAGCAGCTCAGAGTCATAAAGATAAGGGGTATCGCTGATGTTCTTGGGGGTTCTTGGGGGTTCTTGGTAGCGTTCTGGCGGCGAGACAGTCGGCGGTGCAGCGGCACGGTGATCAGAAAGCTATGGGGCGGTAGCCGGACAAAGAACGGAGGGAGGAGGTAGAGAGAAGAAGACGTGATGTGATGGTGACGAAGAGACGGGAGAGATGGACGTTGCAACGGCGTAGGGCTCGACATGCATATGCACAGTGCCCAGCAGATTTAAGAAGAAAGGGAAGAGAGAAAAAGAGAGAAAGAGAGAGAGAGAGAGAGAGAGAGAGAGAGAGAGAGAGGGGGGGGAGGAGGCGTGTAGGAGAAGATGGAGGGAAAAATTATCTGGTTTAAATTTTCCAAATGGGGGGAAATTAGGGTATTTTAGAGGGAAAAATTGTGTTAAAGAGTTAGTAAAAAAAACTATATTTATTTTAACACATATCATAAAAGCTCTCTCCTAAAACAACACCTTTTCTAAAACAGATTCTACAAATTGATCCTAATAAAATTAACCGATAACTGAAAATTCATTAACTGATATTTTTCAGTTACTAAAAATTCCAAATAACTCACTCGCGGTCCTAATAGCTCCATGTGAAAACAGATATATATTTAACAGAAAGAAAACACACGTTAGATAATTGAACGGTAACAATCATAGAATTTTTCGGGGTTTTACACATATCTACTAAAATCGTCACTGAAAGTGATGAAGTAGTACGATAAACCTTCTTCTAGCACTAGTGCTCATAGGCCCACATACATCAGTATGTATACATCTTAATAATTCATTAGTTTGTTCACCAATTCCAATAAGAGGTGATTTTAGTCATCTTATCCATCAGGCATCCTTTACAAATGTTGAACTTTTCAAAGTCTAGGTTTTCTAAAATCCTACACTATTCAGTTTCTAAATGCATTTCTGATTAATTTGACTTAAGATTATAGTGCTAGAGTTATGTTTTATTTGAGTCATTTGTTCAAACTCTTGGCTCAACCATTAGCATCCTTTCGATCGTATCTAGGTGCTCTCATTATTTCACCAAGACTACTTCATTTTGGAAATCTTCAAACTATTTCAACATTCCCAGCTTCAGATAAATCTCATAGACATGAATCACCATGTGTTATTTTGTTCATCTTTGAAGATTTGAAGTAATTCATCCCTTGTACTTGTGCTCAATTGGACTACATACATCAATATGTATGAGTGTTTGTTGGCACGTTCACCCTTTCTTGTAAAAGGTACAGTCATGCTTTGCACACATTATATGTTTCAAAGTCTTATTATTCAAAAGTCTATGACTGTGACGCTTCCGAATGCACTCTGATTTGCATGACTTAATAGATAGTTACAAGATTTATGTTTGAACATGAGTTATTCATTTTAAACCTTTTGGTTTCGATGTGTTGTGTGTGTTTATCCGAGATCCTCTCTCTCTCTAATTGAGATCTTGAAATCAAATTTCTACTTATAATGAGAACATAGAATCACCTATAAATTTCTGTTATAAGTGGAGGAAACGGATAAACAACCAACTCTTCATGAGGAGTTACAACTAATTGCATGTTCCTATTTGTAGGCTGACTCTACTTTGTTGTAGATCCTGCAAATTTGCATAAATGCGAGTTTCGCATCCGGTATCTTATACTCAAAGTGGGTTTAATAAGGGTAGTGTGTATCATATACGCATTTGCCTAGAAATGAAATCATATTTCTAGTCTTCCTTATAGTTATTCACGCCCATAGTGTCATACATGATCTGGTTGTTAACCGGTTGCTATCATTGGTTGGGTATGTACAACTGTTTGTCCTTACCTTTCCTTTGACTTCTTGTCTCTGATAGATTTCTTAAATCATATTTTCCCTTTCACTACAGACTATCTTTGGTCGCCAACCTTTTGGCTAAAGAGGGATCTAAGGTTTCTCATGTTTCAAAATAGTCAAATTATTTCGGAACATGAGCGCCATCAATTGGCCTTTATCTAGCTTAACCGACTGAGACTATCTGGTTATTGGTTTCATATTTATCAACTCTAACTAGTTCGATGAACTTGGTTTTGAGTTGGTAATATTGAAATCCTTCCTCTAATCTTCAAACATTTTGAAGTTAAAGTCGCATGAACACTATGACATTACTTATATCCATTTGGCTTGATTGACCTCTTAATATTGATGCCTAACTCAATGTTATATCAAAGACATGTTCCTTTTATTCGCCTCCAAGACAATCTTGCGATGGCGATGCCAATTAAAGAATTGGTGTAATTGTTTTTCTCATTCACAGGAGAAAACAATATTTTATTAGTGATGGATGTTTGAGTAAAAAGACATAAATAATTCTACGAGACAAATTGGTTCATTTTAATTATTATTCATCAAAAAAATTTAACTAATTTAACTTCAAATCAAAACACTTTATTAACTCTCACTTAGTGATTTAATTTTAACCTAGACCCACAAGACCCATGGACTCAAGTGGACATTGGCCCAACAAAACTCGAGCCCATGTGTACCTTTGGTGGATCATCTTATGATCGATCATTCAAAAAGACTCTTGCCAAGAAATTTGTATTGAATACAATATTTCTCTTCCTCTGCTCTTAGGTCAAAACTGTTTTGCTTGTTAGTGGTGTTTCGATAGGTTGAACAATAATTCAATTTTGAGAGTAGGTTTTATTATTCTAAGCATGCAATTCTAGGTGAACTCTTTCGAAAAGCATAAAAGGAATAATAAAACAACATGCCATGACAAATTAAAGCATAAAATAAAACCCCTAGTATGACAACCTAGACTTAATCAAACTAATTTAAATAAGCCTTGACAGTCTTCAAGAATTTCTTCTTGAATTTTGCAACTTCCTCGGATACGGCTCCCACTCATATCAACAACTCCATTGTTGTAGGGCTCTCACTCGACTAGATGTCTCCAAGTACAACAAATTACAAAGTGGACCTCACCATTGAGGCCTTACATGAATTAAAATAAACTTAACTGAAAATTTAAATTTAAAAATAATTCAATGACTGCACTCAGGCCGTATTTCGCCCAACCCGATACACAAACCGGTAAAACCGACTATATATGGTCATACTAGAAGCACATGCAAACAAGCAATATTGCAATAATTTATATCAAATATAACACATGCTTTAAATAACATATTATAAAGGCATATTTAATTGTAATACAACATATATAAGGAAACAAATACTAAATAAAGGTTTCCTAAACAGTTTGCATGATGGACAAAATTAATAAAATTTCAAAATTTTATCTTAGTTACCTAAACAGATTTAGGATTATAAAATCCTTTACACACAAGTCACTTAATTTTCCTAAAAACAAGTGATCTAAAAGATACTATATCTTTTAAAAATATTGCATGTTTCCTAAACTTTACAAATTTTATTAGATTTTATGCATAACAACTGATTTAGCAATAATAGGATTCGATAATTAATTTCTAAAATTAATTCTAAACCCTAAAAGCACGAATTTCACCAACATTGCTGGCAACACGGTTCATGTTGACTCAACATGGTCCGTGTTGCTTCCCAGTGTCGGTTATTTCGTGTATGAAAACTTTAAATAAAATATCAAAACTTAATAAATTTTAATATTCTAATATTATAGTGTCATCTGATAACCCACTATGAAAATTTGCATAATTTTATCAAATTTCATAAATTTGAAAAATTGTTAGGGAATTAAACCTTTTTAATTCGCTGTTTCAATGGAAATAAAAGAGAACAGTCTGATAAGTTCAAAAATCAAATCTTACAATTTTCCCATATGGTAGAGTCATCTAATAAGCTATTATAAAACTTCCAAAATTTTATCAAATTTCAAAAATTCAAAAATAAATCAGAAGAGAAAACGATTATACTCCGTTGTGGATCTGAAAATTCAAGGAAAATTAGTTAACGATTTTGAAAATTCACAAAAATTTTATCCCTAACAGTATGTTTGTCCAATAACCTACTGGAAATTTTTCAGAAATTTTATGAATTTATTTCTCTTCAGATCTGAAAATTTAAAGGAAAATAATTTAATGAATCCCAAAATTCACGAAAACATTTCCCTGAAAAATATGTGCACCCAGTGACATAGTGTAAAAATTTCAGAAGTTTTAGAAATTTCTATAAATTTATAAAATTCAGAGATGTAAACGAATTTTATTTCTCTTCAGATATGAAAATTCAATTAAAAATCCATTTTAATCGGGAAAAATCTAAAAGCAATATGACAAGTCCATAACCCTTCCAGACACCTCCAATAAAAATTTCAGAATTTTTCGAATTCAATTGATATTTTATTTCGAGGCAGCAAGCAGAACTTAGTGAGATCTTTTCATTAAATTTACTATAAATAAACTAAATCAGAAAATAATTCTACAAAATCCTATTTTGCAACTTAAAGTTATTTCATGTATTTCCTATTGTTTAACAACATTAAATATGATCATTTATAAGACAAACTAAAATAAACTAAGTTCGTGCTAAATTTAACAATTAAACAAGCATGAATTGACTAATTTTGAAGGCAATAAGAAATAACAATAATAAAGCATGAAAGTTTACAATAAAATTTTCAAATTTATTATTTTGAATAACAAAGATGAAAACTTTCATAAAGTTTCAATTTTTATGCATTAAATCTACTCTAGCACATTCATATTATAATTCAACTATTGACAAAATTATTTATAAATTAAGGTGTAATACTTTAGCATGCAATTGGTGGCTCTGATACCACTGTTGGGTTTTAGGTTATCAATTTCCTAAACAGATGCGGATTAATTGGCGGAAAATAATAATGATTACTCCCTCTTTCCAATATTATTTGTCTCTTAAGGCATAATTTACAAAACCAACACTACAACAAAATGTGGCTTCAGCAACGCACCAAAATTGTTACTAGAGGCTCAAATAGTGTTACCTTAGGTCTATGGCAACATTTTGCAAAGTGTTACATTAGACGTGTGTTGCAATAGGTTATTGTAACACTTTTTAGGGTATTGCAATACTTATAGAAAAAAAAAACGTTACCATAGGTATTTAGGGTATTGCAACTCTTCAAAAAGAATGTTACCTTAAGTATGTAGGCTATTGGAACACATACAATTAAAAACGTTGCTTAGGTATTACCAAAGGCAACAATTCTACTACATCCTATAACAAACACTTTACAAGATGTGTAATCTTTGAATCTTGTCTATTGTAACACAATTTCTTCACCTATGGCAACAAGTTGTTTGACCTATTACATTAAGAAAAATTACCAAAATATAATAAATTATATTTGATATATAAAGGTAAATTTCATTACACTAACATTGGAATAGAGTATAATAATAATTATAAATCATCCAACACTGTACAACATTTTAACATTCCCCAAAGACAAAATATAGTTACCCTTTACACTTAAATAATTTATACTTCCTCGCCCAACAATATATCAAAGATGGTTTTTATGTTTGCAAAATCTGGACAAAAGGCATGAATGTAAGTGGTCATTGAACTTGAACTTGATCGTGAACTTCATTGTCCAAAAGCGTTGTATTATATCCAACATCAACCCTAAAAACCTGTAAACAAAATATAAGGTAAATAAGTTGCCGCTTGAATGATCATGGTTTCTCTTACTCATCTTCTAGGAGGAAGAGGTGTATGGTCGTGATGGTGGAGCAGGACTATCATTGAATGGGTTGGCATCATATCGTACAAAAATATAAGGACTACAAAATCCATACAGAAAGAAGCTTCACAAACAAAATAAGCACAAATCATACATAATCCGCAGAAAAGAAAATCAATCAGGCTCAAAACATGTACAATATTGTTCTTTGTTCTTTTTTGTAATGGCTTTTTTGTTTTGCTACATCTTATTCCTGACCTCTTTTGTCCAAATTAGGCCCCATCAGCTAAAGAGAAACTCTTTCAAATAAAGGAAGGCACATTAGTAATGTATAGCAGGGAAATGCAATAGTGGAACTGTGAGGCTATGTAAGTGTACAGAGCTCAAGCAAACATCATCCGAAACCTAAGAACTGAATTTTCAATTGAATTTCGTAAAACGTTTGGCTCTCGTCTCAGCACTTAGAATCAATCAATCAACATGAATGGGGAATAATTAGGTCACAGTTAGCCTAACCAACGCATAATTAGAAGGCTCGACAAGCTAGGTTTAGTGAAAGCTCAACAAACGACCCTAAACAATCTCACTTCCCCCTGAATTGGTAACTAAAGCATCAAATAAGATGAACAAATTACTCAACTTGAACTGATTCCAGTAATCAGAATCAGTAAAGAATAAAGAAGCCCACAACTAAGTAAATCAGTAATGAAAAGCAAAACTTGAATTAAGCTGAACAATCCACAAAATAAAGTCCCAATCTGTAGTAGTGCATATCGCTAGATTAGATAGAAACGATAGCATCAATCAACAGAAGTGGACATGTAAGAGACTAGCAAAATGCAATACAATTACGATATTGATCAAACGAATTCAACCAAGTTCATATCCCCTCCCCATCAAAGCCTGCAGAATGTGGCATAATTAGTATACGCATACAAAATGTCAGGCATTATATGGTTATCATAGCCTTATGAATTACCTGAGCAAACTTAGCGCTGTTGCTGAGAACTTGCTCTTGGGATGCTCTGTATTCTGGTGTCACTGCCTGCATCGTGACAAAATTAGATTTTAGGATCAGTAAGTGACCTTTTGAACATTTAATTTAATGATAAAAACGAGATAAAGGTTATAAAACATGTTGTTCTACTGGGAGGGGAGCATAAAAGTAAGCAAGAAAATGACAACAATCTGAATTAGGGTTTGAGAGTTACAGGGAGATCGACCTTTCCGTTACTCTTGGTTTCAGTAGTGAATTAGGGTTCGAGAGTATCAAATTTAGGGTTTCCTTTACTCTCGAGTTTCTTGGCTCTGTGCAATGACACAACCTCGGTGGTATGCAATTTTGGGCGTGGAGAAGTGATGGCGCACTTGGGCTGAAGAGAAAGCATCGTAATTGGCGACTGACAGAGATTCTGGTGGTTGGACGTTGTTCGCCATGGTGTTGAGGTAGTGACAGGTCATCGTCGCGTTGACGGAGATTCTGGGGTTTACCAAGGTGGGCGGTTGGCTGTGTTTGTCGGTGTTGGTGCTGGCGACGAGGGTAGCTTGGTCGATGGTGGCGATGGTGGGTTAGGCGATTGGGAGACTGGGCTAGTGTGAGAGAAGGATGAGCGCACGAGGGAGGGAATTTTTTGGGTTCAAGGTGTTGTGCAACACAGGCAACACTTATTAACTGATTAAAAAAAAAGATTTTTTTTTATTGCCACAAGTGTTGCACTAGATGGCTATTGTAACACAAAAACATAACTGTTACAATAGGTATCAATTTAAGGTAACAATTTTAAAAAATGTTACTATAGGGTATCTATTGTAATACTTATAAAAAAAATGTTACCTAAATTAGTGTTACAATAGCCATGTTTTGTTGTAGTGCAAGAAAACTTCCAACCTATATTAATTTGCATTCTTGGAAATGAGAAAAAGGTGAATAAAATGGTGAATAATAAAGAAAAATGGTGAATAAAATAGAAAAGTTGAAGAAAAATATGTATTTAATAAGGTTAATTTGATAAAATTGTAACTAATGTGTTATTGAAATTATAATATGACAGATATTATGGAAAAAAGAGAAAGCTAGTTAAAGTAACATATAATATGGGAAGGAGGGGGTATAAACAATTAATCACCCAGGAAAACACAATCGCAGAGGCTTTAATAGTTATACCTTTACTATTCCGACCGATGCAGAGGTTGACCTTTGAGATTCCAATAAGAAATCCTCCACTGAAAAGTCCATGCTGCACTCCGAGAACTAGACTGCTAGATCGACCCGATCAAGACAGATCTTAATCTTAAGATGTATGTATTTCGGTATAAATGGTTGTTTCAAGAATTAATAACTGTAAACTTAAAGAGAGAGGAACTCAGGAAGTCGCCCTGGTATCTCTCTAAGAGTCTTAAAACAATTCGCGCGATAAATATCTCAGAGAGATTATATCTATAGTGTTAGGACGACTTGGGAAAGGGGTTATTAAAAAAAACCCCTAATGACCGACTTAATTGACGGCGCATTCTCAGGCCCAACACGGTCCGTGTTGAGGCAACACGGTCTGTGTTGGCCTCCAGAATATCCATTAAATCGGCCCATAACACCACGGTCCGTGGTGACACCAACACGGACCGTGTTGGGCTGATTTCTCATAGAAATCAGTTCCCAACATTCCTAAACATAATACGATATTACTTAGGTTACATACATTGTTCTTGGGCACTGATTTGTGTGACCTAGTAGGACCAAATAATATAGTTATAGTTAAACATATTTAATTACCGATTATAGAGCTCTCTAGCAAGACATATAATCACTATATTATATTGGTTTAAACTCTATGTATATCGAACATTGTCGAGACATTCCCAACACACCATGCATATAACTAATTTTCTAGCAAGGATGTCAAATTAATAATGCCTCGACCAAGTTTCCTCCAAATATATCTTCATGATCAAATCAAGTTCACAGTTAACACTTAAGTTACTAAAGTTAGAAAAAATTAATTGTCATGGACAAAGTTCAATGCCAATCAACAAAGGGGCTGAAAATTAATTAAAACACAATAATTGCTAAAGTCTTTGAACAATGCCAAGATGGAGATCTAAGAAGTACCGACTTGAACAACATGCACAACATAAACAATAATATCATATCACTTACAATCAAAAGTTTATAAAATAATATCTTGTGCTTTTTTATTAAGCTTGATAAGGTTCAACAAAGTGACGAGGGATTTCTCTTGTGATATTGGGGTGCATCAAGGTTCAGCGTTGAGTCCGTTTCTTTTTACCGTGGTTATGGACGAGTTGACTAAGGACATTCAGGACGACCTACCTTGGTGCATGCTTTTTGCGGATGATATTGTGCTCATAGACGAGTCGAGGGAAAGTTTAAATGACAAGGTGGAGCGTTGGAGACACACGATGGAGTCTAAGGGTTTTAGATTGAGTAGGTCTAAGACAGAATACATGTGGTGTCGTTTTAGTGGACTGGATTCTGACACCCATTTACAAGAAGTAACCATCGGAGGGGTTCCCATACCTAGGGTTGAAAAGTTCAAGTACTTGGGTTCTATCATACGGAGTGACAGGGAAGTCAATGATGATGTCACACACCGAATCAAAACTGGTTGGCAGAAGTGAAAATTAGCGTCAGGTGTCCTTTTTGACAAAAAATTCCCACTTAAGCTTAAGGGTCAGGTGTACCGTACGGTGGTTTTGACAGCAATATTGTATGGCGCTGAGTGTTGGGCAGTCAAGAAGATGAATTGTCAAAGGCTAAATGTTGCGGAGATGCGGATGGTTCGGTGGATTTGCGGCTATACCAGGTTGGATAGGATTAAGAATGATGTTTGTCGATCCAAACTAGAGGTAGCACCCTTTGAGGAAAAATTGCGAGAGACTAGACTAAGGTGGTTTGGGCATGTCCGTAGGAGAAGTGTGGATGCTCCTGTAAGGAGGTGCGAAGGGATTGGGATACCTCATGGTCGTCGTGGGCGTGGGAGACCTAAAAAGTCTATGAGAGAGGTGATAAGAGAAGATCTAAAACACCTAGGTATAGTGGAGGACATGGCTCTAGATAGGGGGGCTTGGCGGGCTAGTATTAAGGTCGTAGGGTTAGGAGGGGTGTTTGTGAATAAAGCTAGTTTTTCGTCTTTTGGCTTGTATTTGTTTTCTTGTGTAGGTATTTGTCAGCTCTTGCGAAAACACTCACATCACTATGGTATAGTAGTTTCTTCTCTTAACTCGCTTCTCATTTGTCTTTGCTTCGGATCCGTCGGAATCAGTCTCTCCATGAACTTTTGTTCATGGGGGTAAGGCTGCCTACATTAGGATCCCCCAGACCGCGCTCAAACGTGTCACCTGGGAGGTTGTTGTTGTTGTTGTTTGTTGATAAGATTCAACAAAATATTATGACGTACAACAGATATGTGTCATTTCTATTTCCTCCTTAATAATACATTTCTCACTTCTGTATTATTCATGCTTTTCAATTCCGTGTTCCTACTCCTGGTAGAGATATCATCTTTTAAAAGATTAGCATTACTACAATCACGACTATGTCAACTATCACAGCTACTAGCGTGACCTTTGTTTTGCTCATGATTCTTGAGATTATATCCAGCCACATTCACTTCAAGGAATGAGACAAAACCATTTGGGGGTTCTGATGCCCATAGGTCATTATCAATAAGTTCCGTACATTTCTCATCTAAACATCAAACTCCACACTTGTAATAAAACGCTAAATTTAACTAATGATATAAAATTTATCAACCTCAAATATATTATCATCGCCTTTCAACAATCTTTATGCCAATTAACAATTCTATACTCTAATTAGTAGGGAAGCGAACTTCTAGTTCACAGACAAGATTATATGGAGCTTCAATGATTGAAGTGGACTTCTGGTTTCTACTAATACGTATAATCAACGGAAACAAAATTCAATATTAGTGGTCTGATGAACTTTCTGGAAAAAACAATGAGATATGGAATCTTTTTTTTTTTTTAATATCAGTGTGAACTTCTGGTCACTAATAAAGGTAGATAAAATTCTTAACATTAGAGTGAACTTCAGGTTCACTAATGAAAATAAGACAAAATTCTTATTATTGGGTAAAACATCTCGTTAACTAATAAAATTAAATAACATTATCAATATTAGAGCGAACTTCTGATTCACTCATAAGATAAAACTTTTGACAATATTACCAAGTGTAAGGTTAACTTCTAGTCATCGATAAGTAAAAAATTTTGATATACGATAAAGAGCATAAATTAGTAGATAATAATTTGACTACATACGTACAATGCTATTAGTAGAGAGATTCATATTACTTTGCATGTGACATACACATATTTATCTATTTAATACATAACTATGCATCACTCTGTCATAAAATTGTTGGAGTAGCTAAGTCAATACATACTGAGTCTAGCAGTACACGAGTTAACTTAAGAACGATATAATTAGGGTTTAAACTGCTTGAAACTTTAAAGTTATCACAAACTAATCTTTCTATCATCGTATGTGAAATCTAACTTGCAAGTTTTAATACGAAGGATACTTATGGAATTTGAATTGAATTCAAAGAGTAGAATCACACACTAAGCAATTCGTCAATCATGCACATAAATTGAAAAAGGACTTCACATATATTCAACATTAATTTCACCTCTTAAAAAGTAGGCATAGACAGACAACTAAACGTATATGATAGAAGCATACTTACCTCAAGCTTTTAAATGTATATTAATCTCCAACATAGCTAATCCCTCCAATTTTCTTTCTTCCGTAAGAAAAATCGGCAATGTGAAATCTTATTTACCTTAAATTAATTATATTGGATATATGATGAAAAGGTAGAGTTTGGTGCGGATAACGAGTTATGAAACAATAAATATATGAACACAATATAGAGAGAATAATAGAGAAGAACAATAGAGACAAGAAAGAATGAGAAAGGAGAATCAGATGATTTATTCATAACCCACAAGGGGTATTTATACTAGTCACATAACAAGAGTCCTATATAGTATAGACTTTATATGAGAATAGAATCCTCCTATATTATATCATCCTAACATATAAACATACCCAATAGATATCTTATTGATATATGGACATTCACAAATATATTATTTTATAACAAATTTTGTCTACTTTTTGATTGATTGAAATCCCTAAAATTAATCTTCTTTCTCCATTCAGCAGGGCCCACAAACTTTATTGTTAATATTACTATTATTATTACTAGTCCTTAACCCGTGCGATGCATGGGATATTTAAAATTTTAAATAGTATAAATAAATAAAATAAATATGTTATTTTTGTTTTAAAAAATAAATATATTACCAAACATTCTCAATCCAAGTAAAAAAAAAGAAGGACTTGGAATGATAAAAATCAATACTCCGAAATCTTGCCCGGGCGGAAAATGGAGTGGCCGAATGCAACAATCTTACCCTAAATCTTGCAATTTAGATAGACAAATTCCAATTAATTACCCATAATTTAGAAATCGTTCGTTGCCTATTATTTCATTGGAAAGAAGCATGTGACATTAGTTTATTCATAAACAATATCGTATAAGTAAAAAATGAAAGAGCAACGACTTTTATTACCATGTCGTAAATGAAAGAGCAAAATTCACTGAACCCTATATACACCAATATCAAATCTCCTACATAACCATATATGATCCATGCAAAATATTATCTCTACACATATGATGCTAACTGAATTCCTTAATGCATGTTGTGCATCGGTAAAAAATGTTCTTCTTAATTCTATTAACAATCTCCATTATATACAACTGACGTCCATCAAATTTTCTTCTATTGCGAGCTTCCTAAATTCCAGCAATGTAGCCTTGATGTTCCACCTTTAGTGTCACTCGTACACCAGGAGACCCTGCTCAGATTCACATTAACATATCATTAATAGAAGGTAAATTATTTACAACTTGTCCAAATATAAACTAAGACAAAAGAATTAGGATTTAGATATGATGGCAAAATGCCATTTCACTCTTATACAGGCATACCTTTGTATAGGTGACCAACACCTTGTATAACAATGCATCACATAAAACCCCACAAATTATTGAAAAAATATCAATCAATCAACCCAACACTAATTAATAGAATTTAATTTGAGAGATATGCATAGTCTTGCTGTAAGTGTATTTTAAACAGTTCAAAGAATAATCACAACAAACAAATATTTTACGGGTACACAATTGTTCAATCTGATGAAACAAAGAGTAACAAATATTAGGTAGCATCAATATCTAAGGAATATTCTCCAAGCTTGACGTAAAAATTCCTTCAGCAAGAAAATAATAACAAAGGCAAGTGATATCTCTCCTGCATACAGGAATTCGGTTGCAATGTTATATATACAGTTCTATATGCATACTGCTCTTAATTGGTTTGTGGATAGGTTTCGGAAGCGCTGACATTCCGAAAACCATGAAAGTGCCAAACCTTGAGTAGTAATTTGCTAAAATCAGAGAGAAAATGATATGCATATACTGCTCTTGGTTTGAGAGAGAGAAAGACAGAGATAGAGAAAGGGAAGCAAGAACGAAATAAGGGTGGAGTTTAGGGAGAGAGAGAAGAAAGTGATAGAGATAGAATAGGAATAATTAAAAATCTTGAGTAGTAATTACTCTTACTCTTACTCTTACTATTATTATTAATTATTATTATTGTTTCGATGTTTATATATTAGGTTGAGAGGTAGAGTCCTAATTAGATTTGGTAAGAGGTAGAGTCATAATTAGATTTGAGTGGGAGTTAGAAACCTAATTGGGGTGGGAAGTAGACTTCTAATTAGATAAAGTAGACTCTTAATCTGATTAGACTTCTTGTTTATTATTTTTTTAAATCGATTTTTTTTTATTATTTCATGGGCGAGAATTTTTTAACTGTATTTTTAAATCGATTTTTTTCTTTAATATGATTGGCCGATAACCCTGTAACGCCCCGGCCCCTCCCGGGCCGCGGACATTACCAATAATCGCTTCAAGGATTGCTGACTGGCCCCACAAATCACCACGAGTCTTTCCAGCGTGCTTCTTCCTCGCTCACACGCTGCCTGGGAAAACTTCCCAGGAGGTCACCCATTATTTGACTACTCCCAGCCAAGCACGCTTAACTGAGGAGTTTCCAACTGATGAGCTACCATAAAAGAAGGTGCAACTTGGTGATATAATTAGTCATTTCAATCCTCTTAAGCCACACTTTAACCACATATCCGGGGTATTACATTGACCCCCACTTAAGCGCACAACGTCCTCGTTGTGCTACAATCCAATCCAGAATCTTTTTCCCGATAGGTGACTGCCCATCGCTCTCCCGTCCACTGGACGCAGCTCACGACCGCGGGTCGGCTCTGATATCATCTGTAATGCCCCGGCCCCTCCCGGGCCGCGGACATTACCAATAATCGCTTCAAGGATTCCTGACTGGCCCCACAAATCACCACGAGTCTTTCCAGCGTGCTTCGTCCTCGCTCACACGCTGTCTGGGAAAACTTCCCAGGAGGTCACCCATCCTTTGACTACTCCCAGCCAAGCACGCTTAATTGAGGAGTTTCCAACGGATGAATGGACAAAAGGGACTCAGCATCCAGTGCAGTCCAGTGGATTTGGCCCATTGTCGATATTGAATAGCAGAGCATCATCATTTTTAACTTTGTGCCATGCTTATTGAGGTTGTCACTTGTCAGCATTGCTTACTTTTACTATCTTTCTTTCTTTTTGTTTTTGTTTTTGCCGTATAGGTATCATTCTTAGGCCCCATTCTTTTATGCGGTACTATACCATACCGCACTACTCAATATTTTACCACATTTCACCATAGTCAATCACACTTTATCACAATTATTACCAAAATATCTTGTTACTTTTTTTCTCCTCACTTTTCTCCTCTACTTTTACATTCTCTCTTCTCACCTACCCCATTACAACTCGTCACAACCGACCACACTTCACCACATTTTTTCAAATTCTCCCGCACCACACCGTATAAAGAAATGGAACCTAAGTAGAAATATACATTCTGGAGCTTTTTAATCAAATTAAGGTTTTAAATAATTGAAAAAAGAAGAATAGCAGCGAATCTCATATTATACCTCCACAAAACATATTTTTTTCCAAACCTAACCTGGGTAAACAAGCACAATGACAGTGACAAACATTAATTAAACAAGTTCATCGATTCGTGCACGATACGTACTGTGCTCATTTATTATAACAAATCTCAAAGAGTCACAGAAATATATGCTACTCTCAAAGGACATTAAAAGAAAGCAGAAGCCCTAGTAATTTAAAACTCGAGGATAATTTAATTAATCATTTTCATAGATCCTCATCATCGCTAGTTAATGAAATAAGACAAGTATTAGTAATAAATTCCTCATAAAAAGATAAAAACCTTGCCTCCAAAATGCAGAGATTCCCATCAATTGAATTACCAAGTAGCAAAGTGTCAGAACCTTGCCACCAAATTTTCCATGCTAGATTCTGTCTGTATCTCGCCCTTTACACCTTAAAACTCAAGGACAAGTAGGAGCATAATATAACAATTCTTGTTCATGTAAGGTCGTTCATTTACACCAAAAAGAAAAAAAACGATATAAAAGGTGACGTTCATCGATAACTATGTATAAGTACAGTTCTTGTTGAGGGACAAGGCTTTGTTCATTTTCTTAGGATCCATCACAATGGCACAATTGATTGACTTGTAAAATTTGGGCTTAACCAAACGGCCCAAAACAAACGCCCTCGACCGAACCCTAAAATTTAAGGTCAATGGAACTGGGCTAGTGGGCCCCTGGTCATTGCTACTCAGGCTGTAGGCCCCACCGTAGAGTGGCACACTGTTTCCTTTTACTTGCACCATTATGTGCCTTGTGCTTTTCCTCCTTTCGTAGAAGTAATCCATCTGCACCGTCCAAAATTAATGGATTAAATAAATAGATTACCACCCAATTTACTTGCCAAATTAATTACCTCACCGTCAAAGTTGTTGACATTAATTAAACACATGCATGAGATCTACTGCATTAAGGCCTACATAAAATCTATTTGAATGGTAATAAAGTTTTCTAATCGTAGTAGCATATATATACATATTGGGTAATTAAAATTTGATTGAAATTTAAGATATCCAGCCATGTTTTGTGGGTTTGATAGCGACTGATTAGGGTTTTATATGTCAAAATATGACTAATGAGAGTTTAGGTTCCTCGTAAGTAGGATATTTTTGTTTATACAACTTGCATAAGTCATACCAGCTAGTAAACTGTTAATTCTAACAAAGTCACAATGCTTACATAAATCTATTAAGAAAAAAAAGTCGTAATATCAGCGGAGGGGATAGCCGGATAGATCACATACTAATGACTTCAACATTTTTGCCTCAGCTCCACTTTGTAAGTTAATATTTGGCGCATATATTGTTAATGCTCTAGAAATACTAAGCATGAGTAGTAATGAAATTAAACCTACAACGTAGTCTCTCAGAAAAGTAAAGAAAAAGGGGCCAGTAAATAAACTTACCACACCAGTAGCTAAAATCAAATCCTCAAAGGAAAGCTCAAGAGGAGTAGAAGTGACATGAACTCCAAAAAAGGTGCCTCTGTTTCGATACACCAATTTCACTGTTGCATTCGTTGATGCCATGGCCGTTGGTACTCCGTGTGTGTCTAGTCCAGCTTGTATGTCAAAATCTTCAAATTTTATGCTCTGCATTTAATTTAATTCCACAACTTAAATCAAATAATTTGTACATTTTTAAAATGAAAATCTAATGACATAAATTAAATTATTAAATTCATTGTTTTAAATTTACGCTCACCAAATAATTTTGAAATTTTTTGATGTATTCAAACATAACAACTATTGTTAGAAACTGAAATGTGGTGATGTTACTTGATTCGTGGAAAAGTTTGACTTGTGTGTTGTTACTCTAAAATTTGTTGTGCATGCAGCCAAATTTTGAGGCTTAATCAATGGCACCTATTCTGCATTCAAGTTTTCTTTTGTTTTACTTCCATTTAAGAAATAAAATTGGTTATCAAAAAGAAAACCAAGAATTAAAATTGCCTTAATAAAGAAAAAAGAATTAAAGTTACGTTATAGTTTGAACTAGGAAAAAAAAAATAAAAAGTTAATTATCAAACCACCGCATCACATCGAAAGTCCCATTAATCTATAGAAATAGAAATCCAGGGAGGGAAAAACCGACTTGCTTTTGCTTCCTCTCTGCGTCTCCGGTGCCCACTGCTATAGCCTATAGGCATTTATTTGAGTGTGTATTTAAAGGTTATAGGTAGTAGACATTATACATTGAGCTCTATGATACAATTGAACCTAATATCATTTTACCTTATATTAAATATCATGCATTTGTACGCGGATAGAAAATAAAAATCATTAGAATTAAAATAATAAGAATAACAATAATAAGCAAAGGTTACGAAAGGCAAGATATGTCTACTTTGGTGCATTGGTGTCAGAAGCCTAAGTTTTCAGCCATAAAGGTGAAAAAATATTCAATGCATAATAAGAATTAGATAAAATCTCAGATTGTTGTTAATGAAACCAAAAAGAAACTCACACGAAACAGTGTCAGTGTAGTTGAGAAGGAAATTGCAAAATGAGGGTGGATTAATTAGCAAGTTAAAGACATAGATAATTACCTTAATGGTGATTAGGGGCTTCTGATTGCGGCTAGCACCCCACAAAACCAAGGAGAAGAATGTGAACAAGAGGGAGAAGGCGACGACAAAAGTAATAAAATAGCAACACCTCTTGGAAATGGCAGGGTCTTTGGGGTGTTCGTCGATGGACAACAAGGTCTCCTCTTCAATGGCATCGAAGGGATGATGGCGGTGATGGTGATCCTTCCAGCGGTGATTGCGGGAGGGGCCACCCTTGGGGGCGGAGTCCTTGGCGGCGTTGGGCTTAGCAGAGCCTGAGAAACGGGTGGAGGAGGACTCCCTGGAGTGTGGCCCAAGAGAGGAGTTTGAGTGGGAGTGTGGGGGTGACCCCATCGGGCTTATCACCGGAGTAGAATGGAAGGAGTTGGTGGTCTTCTCCCCATCGTGGGACGTCGAGTCCCTTGAAGGGCTTTGCACGAAGTACATCGGCCCCGGCCTCCGTGGTGGCGACCTTGACGACCTCGCTGGGGATGAACCCGGCAAGCTCGTCACCTCCGAATCCGTCTTCCCATGCATCTTAATTCAAATCTATCTGTTTCCCTTTGATCTGGTCTGCCCTTAATTATTCCTCCTGGAGGTTGGCTGTCTAGACTAGAATAATAATAATAATAATAATAATAATAATAATAATAATAATAATAATAATAATATAGACAACGGAAATGTTGAATGAAGGAATGGGGAAGAAAACAAATGGGCACGTCTTGGATGGAGAGTTGGAGACACCGAGAAACAAAGGAACGGAGGGTCAGATGAGGGTGATCGCTCCTCTGGCTTTTTATTTGGAAATGTAATCACTTCATAACATTTTTATTTTATTTTAATTTATTATTTTCATTTTTAATTTAAGGGGTTGGTAGATTATTTTGTGCGAGCACGTCGTATTGGATTCAGATGGGGTCAGCGATCCCACGCCATGGCTGTTTGATCCTAAATGCGGGCGTCTTAAAATTTGTGTGCGTAAATATTCAAGGGAATTATTGTCAAAAAATGACTTGGGCTACTTTTTTTTTTTTAAATGATTTTTAGGACCCTATATTTTGAAAATTAATTTTGAAATCCCTTTTTTTATATGTTACTACCTCTGTTTTGTTTTATCTGTCGCCTAAGTAATTGTGGCAAAAATTTTAACCGTTAATATCTTAATTTGTATAATGATTCATCATACAAAATTGATATCATTAGATTCGTAATAAAAAATACTATTAAAAAAGTATAATATTATATTTTTCTATAAAATTTTTATATTAGAAATTATTGATTAAAAGTTTGCACAAAAAACCGTAAATGACAGATAAAAAAAACGGAGGGAGTAATAATTATCAGTACCAATTATTTTAATAGAAACCTATTAAAAGGGGTAGTAACTTTTTATATTTATAGAAAAAGGGTTTAAAATAAGGACCTTTTATGCAAAATAGGATTTTTTGAGATTTTTATTAAAACATGTTAAAATAAACACTCTAAACTCTTTATGATAACTTTAATGGTATTAGTAATCATAATTAACTACGCACGTATACCTCAAAAATTGTACTTGCTTATGATAACTTCAATAGTTTGACAGTCCAACACAACTACGTTAAGATATCAGTCAAAATTCTAATTAAGTTTATTTTTTTTTTCCAACCATAGAAAATACAATTTTTGAGGTATAAGTAGAAGATTGTGATAACTAATACCATTAAAATTATCATAAAGAGTTAAGAGTGTTTATTTTTAACATGTTGTAATAAAAATCTCAAAAAAATCATATTTTTTCATAAAAGATCCTTGTTTTAAACCCTTGTCTATAAATATAAAAAGTTACTACCCGTTTTAATAGGTTTTTATTAAAATAGTGGGTCCTCATAATTATTAACACATAAAGAAATGGACTTCAAAATTAGTTTTCAAAATATAGGGTCCTAGAAATCATTTTCAAAAAAAGATAGATACTTCCAAGTCATTTTTTGGAATTATTATTGTTCATCGTGTCTTTTCTATTCGCGTCGCCCTCTTTCTTCCATAAAAGTTTCAAAATTGTACATTATTTCTTTCATTTTTTCTCTCAACCTTCATCATTTTATCTCTCTAAATTTAGTAATTTTTAGATACTAATATCTTCAAAATGAGCGATGGAAGATCATCTGACTATTATTGTAATTTTCATGTTAAGTCGTTGATTAAAAATTAGATTACAAAAAAACCCATACGAGAGGCCAAATGCCCCGTATAGGCATTTGGACCTTGGCCCAAACGCCCCTAAATGACGTCTAAGCCAAGGTTCGAACACGCGTTTTAACCGAGGCACGGACGCCATCCGGGGGCGTTTGGGCCAAAGTCCAAACGCCTATATGGGGCGTCTGGACCTTGGTTGAATCATTGTGCTGGGGCGTTTGCATGATTGAGAATTTTACGTAATTATTTTTAAAATTTTTAAAATTTTGCTATTCTTAATATTAATATTATTAATGATATTTATTATTATTATTGTAAATATTAATAAATTTAATTTTAAAAATAATACAAGTATCATCATTATTATAAATGTTTATATTAGTATCATTATAATTAATATAAATTTGATTGTTCATATTATTAATAACATGAAATCAATTATTATTGAATAATTGTCATAACGGTTATTAATATTGTTACGTAACATGCTTTCTATTATTAATATTATGTTACGATGGTAAAACATTATTATTTTAAAAAAATGACCGTATGTTCTGCCCGAGGAGTTTGAGGGGGGCCGGTGTTGATTATTTATATTATTTTTGTACGGAACAGTGGTTCGATTCACTCGACAATCTCCATGAATGGGCTGACGGGATCGCAAGGGGAATCAGGTTTAGATTTGTGAGAGCATCCTATAAGAAGAAGAATGACAACAGCCCGGTGCGGTTATATCTCAAATGCTGGCACTATGGGAGATACCGAGGGAAAGTGGGTACGATAGATTGCGACAATAAGTTAGATGCAAAGACAAAACCGTGCCAATGTTCGTTCGTCATAATTGCGTTCTCTCTATCAGGACAGAGGTGAGCGTCCATCTTATGGGGAGACAAGGTAGTACACAATCATTGGTTCGTTCTTGACGAGGAAGGACACCGAAGGGGACACCCTTTGACATCCGACATGAAAGTACACATAGGGGAAATGATTGACACCGGGTGCACTCCAGCAATGGTACACACATCCCTGACGCAGAATTTCTCGGACTGTAACGTCAACGTCAAGCATATTTACAATGAGCAATTTAAAGTGTGGTCGGAGGAGATGGAGGGTAGGACACACGAGCAACATTGCATGTACTTGGCAAATGAGCACGAGTACTTGTTCTGGACCAACATTAATGACGAAGGCGATCTGGAGCAGATCTTTACGTGCCACCCCTTCTCTTGGAAGTTGCTCCACACATATCTAGACGTTCTCCTCATCTATAGTACATACAAGAGCAACAAGCAGAAGTGACCATTTTGTGAGATATCTGGGGTGACTTCTACTAATCAAAACTTCCTTGTTGCGTACTCAATAATGAGAGACGAGCTGAAGGAGTCATACGAATGGGTGCTTCAAAGATTGCATGATCTCATGGGCACCGGTATGACACCGAACATATTCATCATTGATCAAGAGGAAGCCTTGTCATGGGCTATAGGCCACGTATTTCCAAGTGTTCCTCACCTATTATGCGTAGGGCATATAGGGAACAATGTTGAGAACAATGTGAACAAGCTGATTGGAAGAAAGAAGAATGGACAGGGGTTGTTTTTCAAAAAGACATGGTGGCACCGCATCATGTATTCGAGGACAGCTATTGAGTTGGACACAAACTGGACGCATTTGGTGTCACATTGGGTTGGGAGAAACGGGAGGGTTGTCGATTACCTGAATAGTACTTGGATGAAGTATGTACAAGGAGAAGTTGTTCACGCATTCAGCGATAAAGTCGCCTACATGGTAAACATTAGGACTTCTAGAGTGGAGAGCCAACAATCGACGTTCAAGTACTATCTCGGTACTGACAGAAGTTCATTCGATCGGTTGTGGAGGAGGGGTCATCATCAAATAGAAAAGCAGCATACCGAGATTAGGAACGCACTTGAGAAGTCCAGAAATGGACACCTAATCTTGAAGAAAGTCAGTCTGTTCAAGCATCTCCATGGTTATGTATTTCACTATGCGATGAACCTGATAAGCGAGTAGTACAATAAGATGACGACTATGAAAATAGATGTGGAGCACTGGTGTGATCATTAGATGTGGAAAACACATGGCCTTCCATGTGCTTGTACGTTGAAAAACAACCTAGTTCACAGATCTGATTTGTACGCGACAAGTATTCAAAAGTTCTGGAGGCAACTTGAAGTCATTGGTGATACTGATCAACTGAAGATAGTTGTTGATCCATTATATATTTCAATTCCCTTGTAAAGAAGGTTAGGGAAAGTGATCCCGCCAACATACGTCGCTTGTCTCGATTCATAACGAGGAGATGTATCCCGATACAAGCTACATAGCGGATCCCGAGAGCTACCCCCATCGTAAAGGGAGACCCAGCATAGGGAAGACAACTCAATGAATCCCTAGTGTGTTCGTGTACAGTAGTGGAATGAGCCGTTGGAGCAAGTCCAGTACACGAGGCAACAAGAAAAAATCAAGCTCTTCTTCAGTTGTAATGGGCAGCGGATTCAGCACAGATGGTATGAATATTTATATTTGTTGTCATAATTTAGCATAATACAAACCTAATTTACACCAACGTTTTACTTTTCCGCACAAAAAACCAATGGATGGGTACAAGTGCCTTTCCTTAGCCTGACGATGATTCTTCCATATACTTTTGGCTAGACATACAGATGTGGTATCTAATGGCAACTGTGGATTCCGATCTCGACCCTAGTGGCTAGGGACGACTCTGCTGTAGGGTTTGATGTTCCCTTAGGTCGTCGTGTTGATTTGTTGGCTAGACTTAGGAAAATTCGTAAAAGTAACATATGATTTGTAATTGGTTGATGTGAACATTTTTATATAATACTATTTAAATTATGTATGATATTTGAATTATGCAACATTTTAAATTATAAAGTGGTATACGAGCTGAATAAAAAAACAATAACATAAGCTTAAGTGCATGTATCTAGTATATGATCATAAACATAAACATTAAACCGAGTGTAAACACAAATTTCTAGTCATAATTAAATAAGACACGAAATTGAGAAACAAATTAATTTGTATTAATATTTGAATGTATGCGAGTACAATTCTCTTTTTGACAGTTACAAGAAAAAGTAACTAATCCTCCGATTCGATCTCCTTGAGTGAATTTGGATAGACTTTGATCTTCAAAGAGGGTCTTGATGACTTGATCTCGATCAAGATTAGTATTTAATCTTCTGGTAATCGGCGACACGAGTCTTGATGTGTTTGATGCATTCTCCCTGAGAGTGAGTCTTTAGAATGTCTTCAGTATTTTGGGAGAGAGTCTTTAAAGAGTTTTCGGAATTCAGACTGTCTCCAATGCCCGAATGTCGGGGGCCTTTAAAATGAAGGGGAGGACCCGTATTTATATAGGCCTAAGAGGCCTAGGGTTTTATCTAGGTTTCGGGCCTGGGCCCGAACTAAATAATTATTCCTTTAATTTTAAATAAAGAAATAATTATTGAAATATCGCAGAGATGGACATCAAGTTTGCATGGTGAACATCAGGGAGACATCAACTATCCATGTCCATCTCTGTGATATATGATGTCCATCTCTGCAATACTTGAACATTAGGGAGACATCAACTATCCATATATGTTCCCTACATATATACATACTCCAATTCTCCTTACTTTTCCTAATGATCCTATTTGCAAATATGCTTTCAAGTACTATTTTAAGTGGCATAATTCTCCTTTGTCCAGGGGAATTATTACTGAAGCTTACACACAGAGAAGTCAAGGATATAAGATGTACAAGTTTCAGAGATTCTTGCTTTCTATTTGCATGCCATTACAGAAGCTTCATCAAGAGCAATATGTTGATTTGCATCTACAAGTAAATAGAAGTAGAGAAGAGCTTGAGGAGGTACAATTAAACCTGTTGAATGATAAGAACAATATCGCTCTCTGCCAGCAGGAAAAGGAGAAAATAGTTGATTATGTAAGGATCTGAAATTCAACAAATCTTCTCATTCAACAACAAACCAAGATTACTTGGTTAAACCTTGGGGATTGTTCTACTTGAGTTTTCTTTGGTAAGATGAAGAAGAAACAGATTGGCTCTTTCATTTATTCCTTATTATCTGATGATGGAGAACAAATTGTAGGTTTTGATAATGTTGCAGCTCAAGTTTTAAGCTATTTTGAGAATCTTATGGGGAAGCAAAGTTATAGTAGAGTCCCTGTGAGGAATGAAATCATTGAGGCTGAAAATCTTCTGAATATTGAGCAACAACTTTCTCTTATTGAGAAGTTCACTAATAAGGAGATAAGAGATATTGTGTTTTCTATTCCTAAAATTAAAGCTCCAGGTCCAGATGGTTTTAGCAGTTCATTCTTTCAACATAATTGGGAGTTGATTGGAGATTGGTTTTGTGATGATATGTTGGAGTGTTTTGAAAGGGATAGCTGGCTTGTGTCAATGATACGGTAATTTCCCTCTTTCCCAAGAAACTAAATTCGGATTATCCTTCTGATTTTCGACCCATATCATGTTTTAATGTCACATACAAATGTATTTCGAAGCTTTTGTGCTCTCGTTTGAGATTGGTTCTTCCAATGCTAATCAATCCAAGTCAAGGTGCTTTTGTACCTGGTAGAGAGATTGTGCATAACATTCTCTTATGTCAAGAAATTGCACAAGGATATAACCGGAAAAGACTCTCACCACTATGTATTATGAAGATTGATCTCAAGAAAGCATATGATTCAATTTATTGGGAATGTATTGAAGAGGCTCTAATTGCTTTCAGATTTCTTGCAAGATTTATTCATTGGGTGATGATGTGTGTATCCTCTCCATCTTATTATATTAATATGAATGGCCAATCACATGGTTATTTTAAAGGTGGTCGGGGTCTTCTTCAAGGTGATCCAATCTCCCCTCTATTAATTGTATTGGTTATGGAGTACCTTTATCGACTCATGGATAATTTACAAAACAATCCTGATTTTACCTATCATCCGGGATGTAAAAATCTGAACGTGAAGCACCTTTTTTTTGCGGATGAACTGATCATATTTTGTGTAGATGATATTGGTTCTTTATCTTGCATTGCTGATATTTTGAATCACTTTGCTGGTTGCTCTGGGCTTATTGCAAATCAGGGTATATCACAAATTGTGTTTGCCGATTGTGAAAACAGCAACACCCAACAGTTAGCAAATATTATGGGTTTTACTCAAGGAAGTTTTCCTTTGAAATATCTTGGAGTGCCTATTACAACAGTTAGGTATGGACAATTTGATTACTTGTGTTTAGTGGATTGGGAAACCTTGTGCACTCCTAAAAGGTTTGGTGGTGTGGGCTTGAGGAATCCAAGACTTTGGAATATTGCTTCAATGGGCAAACTAGTCTGAAATGTGGCTCATAAAAAAGACACTATGGATTCGGTGGATTCATGAAAATATATCAAATCCCATAATTGGTGGCACTATGATCCTCCGGCCACCAGCTCATGGAGCTGGACACAAATTTGCAAGATAAAGGAGAGAATCAAATGGGGGGATCATAGTGACTCGAAATGGAGGGGGGAAATAATGGAATTTTTTTTGGCAAAAGCTACTATGAATGGTTGTTGCCTTCTATAGTTTAATGGCCATGGTTATGAATTGTATGGAATGGAATATCCCCACCTCGACATATATTTACAACCTGGACTGTTGCTCACAAGAAATTGCTTGTGGCTACTCGGCTTGTTGCACATGGAAGTAATATTGAGACTGGTTGTTGTCTTTGTTGCAATGGGGATGAATCTATTGATCATCTTCTGGTAAAACTGCTAATTTACTTAGAAAATAATAGACCATTTTTTGATAAACTTGGCATCAGGAAGGGTCACAACTATTTAATTCATTGGATGTCAAATTGGAAAAACTTGAAGAGACCTAAGTATATCAAGATGATTATTGCTGCAGTTTTCACTTCTACAGTAGCTATTGTGTGGGAGGCTAGAAACTATAAGAGGTTCCCAATGGGTAAAAAGACAATGAACGAGGAAGAAGTTATAAAGAAGATTAAGTATACTCTCATACATAGATTTTTGTTTCTTGCTAAAAGAAGCCCTAGATGTATAGATATGTTTTTGCATTAGACTCCTTTATTTGGTTCTTTGGTTGTATGCTTCGGTCTCTCGTTTTGGGAGTGCCTTTTTGGTAATGAAGTGTTAAATTCTGCCAATATATATAGGAAAATTGGATTATAATAATCTCATATTTTGCAAATTGGATGGCGATAATCTCTACTTTCAGTTTGTATTCTGGTGGTCCAAAAAAAAATTGTATTCTAGTGCTACCAAATCCACCTCCACATTCTTTTTAATTTTTTTATTCCAACCGCATATTGTTTTTATTTTTTTCGTTGCTGCCCCTAGAAAGGTAATCAATATTAGTTTCTAAAACATTTTTTAAATTATTTTTTCAGACCATTATGATTTTTTAAAAAGAATAAAAGTGAAAACAATAAAAAAAACAGTATAAAAATAGAAAAAAATTGGGAGAAACGTCGTAAATTCATTAACAATCGTGGTAAAGTGTTATACAAAGTTTTGAATCAAATGCAACACAAAATCTATGATATTGAGAGTATATTCCTGATGATGATCCCACTACAATCCAATTTTTTTTTTTACCACCAGAATACAAACTGAAAGTAGGGATTATCATCATCCAATTTGTAAAATATGGGATTATTATAATCCAATTTTCATATATATATATATATATATATATATATATATATATATATTATATATATATATATATATATATATATATATATATATATATATAGGGAATGGATCACATGAGCATGAGTCTTATATCAGCATGTGAGCATCAAAGCATTTTTGGCGGACATCAAGTATTATTTTCATGGACATCAAAGATCCAACTTGATGTCCATGAAAATAATGCTTGATGTCCGCCAGAAATGCTTTGATGCTCACATGCTCATATAAGACCCATGCTTATGTGATCTATTCCCATATATATATATATATATATATATATATATATATATATATATATATATATATGTATATGTAACGCCCCGAAAATTCAATTCTAACTTAACGATCGAAGTCAAACGTTGACTAACATTAACAGCGGAAGACTCATTTTTTTCTTTTTTTTTTATTCCTGAGCGTTACTGCCGTATCCCCGAAGGAATACAAGGCAAGAAAGATGAACTAACAACTGAATTATTTACTTCAATTTTACAAACAGAGGAAACTCAAATTCTTGAGACAACACATACTAAACATTTACTGATTTCATTTCTACAACACGAACAAAGCTATATTCTCAAAACTCCTAACTTTCAGACTAACGTCCTCACTTCTAGTTCCCGTCCCCATCACAAAAGCCTTCACCTGAAAACAAAACATCACAAACATGAGGGGGGAAACCTCAATAATGTCTACCCCTAACAGTTAAAAACATTATACAATTCATTTCAATACATTTTGAGGGAAGGGGAAACAAGTCAAACATTTTCAAATACCTTTACCAGAAGATCTTACCGTTTCCATATTTTAAAACGGGCGGGGTTTCCACACTACCCCTCGGAGTCAAAGACTCGCAGAACATACTTCGGAGTCCCAAGGACTCGCATCAACAACATCATTCGACTGATCAACGCATAACTCTTTTCTTTTCTTTTCTTTTCTTTTCTTTCTTTTCTTTCTTTCGGAGTCCCACGGACTCGCATAAATATTCCTATTCGACTAATCAGCGCCTAACTCACATCCACAATACCAGGCATCACCTGGTCTCTTGACAGTCCCCCTCACAGGTTCCACCTGGTCTAAGGGGCGACTGCCCGAACCCACTTTTTAACTCGTAGCCTTTAATTAGTCAGATTTCATATCTCATAACATTTCAGTACCAACATTTCCAAATCCAACATTTCCAAAATCAAAACTGCTAAACCACAATTCCAAATCAATACACTTTTCAACACAAAAACCAAGGAATGTCCAAACTTTATTAAACAAAGATAAAAACTCTTTCTCAATCAAACGAACAAACTAGTTTCATTTAAAGGTCCCCGTCGGGATGCAAGGTTCAAGACAATAGTAATATCAACAAAACAGTTTAAGGGTATCCAAAGGGGAGTGAGGGCATAGACATTACCTGGATGTCGTCGCTTCATTTCAACAACCACACTTACGCTCATTATACGCGTCGAGCCAGCACGAACCTATTAATAGAGTTCTAAAATTAATGGTGGCCTCACGAAATTAGTCTACCGTACCCGAACCCTAGGACATTTAACGATTCTCAATACTCCCCCATTAATAAACACATAATCGGAAAGAATTATTTTTCATATAATAAAACTATTTATTTAAGTAAAAGATCGAACAATTGTACATACTACCACGTCCCTATTGTAATGGTCATAATTCGACTTCCTGACTTCCTGTGGACTTGATTCTTAACTTTCTAGAAACCTTATAGAGTCTACTACAACTTTCATGTTGATTGTAAAACCAAAACCACACTCCAAAGGGTCTAAAAATAGCACATAACAGGTATATCAAACTTTTGACAGGTTCCTGTTTAACAGTCTATAACTCGGGTTATACAACTCAAACACTCGAACCAAAAATTTCCTTAAAGCTAACTCATGGAAGAACACCCCAACCAAATATTTCGATTAAAAACCAACTACACAATTATTGGTGTATGTTTAAACGCGATCCTTCAAAACTGTCCCAAAACCCGATTTACCCTCTCTTGAATTGGCAACCTTTACTCCAATCAAATCAACCCACGACTCCAACGTCCAATCTTGCATATAAACTCTCCATTACACATAACTTACCACCCCACGACTTTATAATACGACCACAACCATACAATCCTGACGGTATTATAAACACAATAATAAAACCGTTACGTAAACCTGATAATCGTCGATAATAATCCTAACCTAGCCATATGACTAATCCAAAGCCCAACCTTTCACAAGGATACTGCCTTCATAGCTTAGCTAACTTTGAAATCTGATTTAACTCATTCTACATAGAACTTGATAGTAACCATAATAACTCAATACAACTTCAAACCTCCATAAAACTAATTCATTCGTATAAAAAAAATCGCATTATTCCTGACCAACAACAAAACTCTAATGAAACAATCATCATTCCAAACCCAAGTCCTAATAATTATACTAATCCTGATTAGTACGAACAATGTAATAATATTATCAATGGAGTACAAAGCTAGGGTTTAGAGTGGTTACTATTCAAAAAGCAAAGACAACAGCCTGGCGGTGTTTCGGCGTCCAGTGGCGTCGAGAAGGAGCGATGGTCGTCACACCGAGGTGGTCGTCTGGGTGGCGCACTTGAGCTCAGTCGACTGACGGTAGTCAAAACAGAGGGGAAGAAGAGGAAATCCAAAAGAAGAGGGGCGACGGTTACCGGCGGCTACTCGGGATGGTGGTCGTGCGCGAACAGTGCCGGCAGTCTGGTCGCCACTTCAGAACCAGCAACCAAGGGCGTCGGGGCCGGTGGTGGCGAGAAATCCGACCAAAATAGAGAGAGAAAGGAGAGGAAAGAGGGGGCAGTTCTGGCGAAACTAGGCGGCAGTTTGGTGGAGCTCCGGCGGTTGCGCAGGTGCTCAGGTGGTCTAGGATGGCGGTCCAGCGACGGTCGACTAGGGGTGGAGGTGCGGCGGTTGGTGGTGAACAGGGACGCGACGGCTGGCTGAGAGTGGTGGTGCGGGGTGGTGTTGGGTTTGGTCTGAACATTAGGGGGTCGGGGTATTGAGTTATCGGGAAAGAGAATAAAGAAAGAGAGGGTGGGAGGAGAGAGAAGGAGAAAGAGAAGAGGGGAAAACGGCGGAGAAGAAGAGTAAGAGTAATTGTATTAGGGTTAGAAATACTAGGGTTTTAGTGAGTAGAAGGGGTATTTATACCCATAATAATATTTCCAAAGATTACCAAAAATAATTAAAAACTTAGCTAGATAGGAAAATAATTTTAGGAGTAAATTTAAGTTATCAAACACTCCAAATATTTACACTATAGTTCATGAAAATACCCACATAAATAATAAAGGTAATATTAGTTAATCACGAAAAAAAATTACCAATCTACCCTTGCGAGACCTTCAACAGTCCTACGAGTTCGAGTGTTAATAGATAATTTCACGGAAAAAAAACGGAAAACAAAATAAACGAACAACGACGTGACAGTGAACACAATCAAAATTTCTGGGGTTTTACAATATATATATATATATATATATATATAAATTCTCTCTCTTGTCTCTCTTTCTCTCTCTTGGCGATTTGGGGCGAATTAGATCTGCTTCCTGAGTCCAGGGCCCTTGGCCCTCGCCATGGCAAAGACCAGGAAGAACACCATCCGACAACAAGCCAAGAATCTGAAGAAAGACAATCCGAGCAAGAATACAGCAACAATCGAAGCTGAATCAAAAGGAACCTCCAACACTACCGTTACTGCTGAGACTGTTATTGGATCTCAGGCAAACCAATCGGAAATTGAACCTTCTGACCGGAATTCATGTCCATCTCAAGAGGTAAAGAATCATACTTATGCCCATCAGGAACTTAGGAAAACTACAACTTACGCTTCCCTGCTAGATCCAGACGAGGGCAGCAATCTTGAGTTCATCGAAGCAAACGTAATTGATGGATCCCCAATTGCAAAGATTGAAAAAGAATATGTTCAACAAGAAATCGACTATTGGAAATCATCTGTCCTTTGTCGAGTAGTTGGGGCAAATCCTCCTTTTTCAGTTATCGAAGGCTTTATCAAGCGGATCTGGTACCAATATGATGCGGGAAAATTCTTTGTTGTGCGAAAAGGCATTTTTTTGGTGCGTTTCAACAAAGCAGAAGAACAAGAAGAGGTACTAAAAAGATGTATCTATTTTTTTGATAAGAAGCCTTTTATGGTCAAGCCATGGAATCCTTCACAAACAATAAACATGGCCGATTTTCAAACACTTCCAATCTGGATCAAATTTCAGCATTTGGATATCCAATATTGGAGCACACAAAATCTCAGCAGGCTAGCTAGTCTAGTTGGAATACCAATTAAGACTAATAAAGCCACAAAGGACAGAACAAATCTCACCTGTGCCCGTGTATTGGTGGAGGTTAAGCTGGATGGCCAATTCCTAGAGCAGATACAATATGTCAATGAGGAAGATGTGGTGATAACACAAAGGGTAGAATACGAATGGAAACCTACTACATGTGGTTATTGCCAGATGCTGGGCCATACAGAAGCAGAATGTAAAAAGAAGATCAAAGCAGATGACAAAAAGCTCAGCACAAATCAAACAAAGCAAAGTAAATCAACTTAGGAGTGGCGTATCAAAGTGAAAGACAGGGCAAGTTATGATGATGGCTTCATCAAGATCACCTCTTCTAGGAGAGACACATATAAGAGTGATCGTCCAAATCACAGCATTTCTGGCCCTCCCATTGCAAATCAGTTCCAACTCCTAGAAGGAAATGAGGAACTGAATGCAGATGAATCCCATGTGAATTCAACGACAGAAGGTGAAACAGAAGATGAGGGGAGTGAGATCTCATCAGGATCTGATCAAGATCTCCTATGAAGATCATCACATGGAATGTAAGGGGTCTTAATGACCCCAGAAAGCAAGAAGATATCAATATCTTCCTGCGTGACACAAAAGCGAGTATTGTTTGTTTACTTGAAACAAAAATCAAACCAGAAAAAGGAGCACACCTTGACCAAAGGTATGTTTAAATCTTGGGCATCCTGCAATAATTTTGATATCCATAGAGGAGGTCACATTTTTCTTGCTTGGAAGAAAAATAAGGTTGCTGTCCAGTTGGTCCAGAAAGATACACAAACTCTGCACTGCCATATCACAGACTACAACATAAATACAAAAGCCTACTACACCTTTGTTTACGGTTTCAACAGAATTGAAGATAGAGTTTCTCTCTGGGACAAATTGAAAAGTATTTCAGCTCACATAGATGCAGCATGGTGTATTCTAGGAGATTTTAATTCTGTCCTTCATGAGCAAGACAGAATTAATGGGACAACAATCAATCATTTAGAAACCCATGATTTCAAGTGCTGTATTGAATATTGTCAACTTGTTGAACTACACTGTCATGGAGCATCATATTCTTGGTCCAATGGGCATGTCCAGTCGAAGATAGACAGAATTTTCTATAATGAGGATTGGTTGTTGGCAAATGACTACATGATGGGGACTTATTTGACACAAAGTTTATCCGATCATAAGCCAATTTGTCTTGAGCTTACAGCAAGTACTCAATCGAGTACTCGTTTTCGTTACTGTGATATGTGGGCAAATGATACAGATTTTGCAAATATTATTGATGACGCAATCAATAATAGGAGGAAAGGATCCCATATGCATACAATCTATCACCTTCTGAAGTCCCTTAAGCCTGTTCTCAAGTCATTGAATCGCAGAAATTTTAATGACATTCATCAACAGAGTGAGAATGCAAGGAAAAAGCTGATAAACATTCAGGATCAGTTAACTGCAGATCCTACCTGCCAACAACTTCTTGCAGAAGAAGCTGAAGCAAAGGAGAATTATAGGGTTATATTAGATTCTGCCCAGAAGCTGATTTCTCAACAATGCAAGCTACATGCCAATGCCTTTGGGGATAGTTGCTCAAAGTATTTTTTCAGTAAAATGAAAAGGAGGAAATTAGCAAGCACTGTCCATACTTTGACAGATCAAGATGGAACTCCTATAACAGGTTTCCAGAATGTTGGTAACTATCTTGCAGATTATTTCCAGAAATTATTGGGTGAGAACCAAGGCCAAAGACAGACTATCAACCAACACATTATGCTGAATGGTCCAAAGATTTCTATCCGAAGAGTTCACCGGTGCGCCTTTCACAAACCAAGAAATCAAGGCTGCACTCTTCTCGATCCCAAACATCAAATCCCCAGGGCCAGACGGATATTCCAGTGGTTTTTTCAAACTCACATGGCAACAAATAGAAGGCATTTTTTGTGCGGCAATCAAGGAATTTTTTGAGACTGGAAAGATGCTCCCTGCTTTAAATTCAACAATCCTAACTCTCATACCCAAGATTGAGAACCCAAATTCAGCTTCAGATTTCCGGCCAATAGCTTGCTGCAATACATTCTATAAAACTGTCTCAAAGTTGATTGCCTCAAGACTTCGCACAGTCCTCACACATCTGATAAATGAAAGCCAAACAACTTTCATCCCCGGGAGAGAGATGCTTCACAATGTTCTAATGTGTCATGAGCCGAGTCGGGGTTTCCGTAGAAAACTCACTCAATCAAAATGCATATTCAAGATAGGTCTGAGGAAAGCTTTTGACAGCGTGCATTGGGAATTTATAAAGGAACTACTTCTTGGCTATAAATTCCCAACACAATACATTGAATGGATCATAAGCTGCATTTCTACCCCAACTTATACCATCCAGATTAATGGCGGCACTTATAGATATTTCAAAGGAACGCAAGGGCTACGTCAAGGAGACCCCATCTCACCCCTCCTTTTCGTTCTATCCATGGAATATCTATCTAGGAGCTTGGCTTTGGCTTCGCAAGATACCAAATTCAAATTTTTCCTGAGGAGTAAGGATCTCAAACTCACTCATCTCATTTTCGCCGATGATTTAATGATCTTCAGTGTTGCGGACTCTGCCAATGATTTAATGATCTCATTTTCCCGAGGTGGGATACTCTGCAACATTTCAAGAATACATCTGGGCTCACTACAAACGCCAGTAAATCAACTGTTTTGATCAATGGAGTCCCCCACCAGATCAAAAATGAAATCAAACAAATCACTGGTTTTGAGGATGGGAATATGCCCTTCTATTACTTGGGTATGCCAGTTACAGACGGTAGATTAAGCAAAATGGACTGCCAGAAATTTGTTGATAAAATCACTTCGAGAATCAAAAGTTGGAGGACGAGCAACATATCATATGCTGGCAGAGTGGTTCTTATCAACAATGTCATCATAGGTGCGTTCACTTTCTGGGCCTCAATGATGATCATCCCTCAACAAGTCATTGATCAAATCACAAAACTCTGCCAAAATTTTCTCTGGGGGCTAATGACACATATGCAAAAGCCCCGCCCATTAGTTGGCAGACAGTCTGCAAATCCAAAGCTTATGGGGGTTTAGGCATTAAAAACCTAAAATATTGGAACACTGCCCTGGTCACAAGGCAAGTTATGGCAATTGTTGGCTACAAAGAAAGCCTTTGGATAAAATGGATTCACGAAGAATACATCAAAGGCCGAGACTGGTGGAAGTATCAACCAAAGGGGGACATGTGTTGGTACTTTAAAAAATTATGTGCAGTAAAGGAACGCATCAAAGAAACAGGGATCCCCCGAAATCACTATTCAGTGAAAGAAGGCTACAAAGCGTTAAGTGGGGGAGACACAAGATGGCACTGGGCAAGGGTGGTTTGGAACAAATTCAACAATCAAAAACACTCTTTTTGTGCTTGGGTGGCCATACACGGCAAACTCAAAGTGAAAACCAGGCTTCACATTCCCAATCTCCCACTTACTTGTCCAATGTGCAACCAACACGATGAAACTATTGACCATCTCCTCTACAGTTGCACTTTTGCAGAAGGGATAAGAAGACATCTTGACAACTGGATACATCTTCATAGTGCGTCTACATGGGAAGAATGGGGTCGAAAACTGTTAAACCTAAAATGTGATAGGCATAGAAAGCAAATAGTCTACGCTATCTATGTTTCTTACATCTACAATATCTGGCAAACTCGGAACACAAGTGTTTTCAAGAACACCAGGACAGCCCCGGAGCAAGTTTATTGTAACATTAAGCATCACCTCAGGGATAGGACTCTTTTTCTTGTTAGAAATACTAAAAAACATACAAAATACTTAGATATATGGAGCGTGGCGCGATGGGAGAGATTGAAGACTTAGCTTGAGTTGTTGTTGTAGAAGAGATGAGAGAAATCCATAAGCAATAGAATAAGGGGAGAAAGATGAACATCTCAATCACCCATGCTTGAACTTCTCATCAATAGCCTTGAACTTGAATAATAACAAGAATAATAACCAAAATCAACCAATTTCAATAACCTTGAACACCAAAGGGATTGGATATGACCTTGGATAAAGGAAATTCCACCACAAAGGCCTAGCACCCCACCATGACCATCATAAAGGAAGAATCCACCAAATGATCAATAAAGAGATGACTTGCAAACACCACCATTAATCAATGGATAAAGTAAAGCAAGATTTTGAGAAAACTTAGAGAAACCCTAACCAATGCATAAGCATGTTCATAATTCATCAAAAGCTCCCTGGAAAAATGAGATAACAAGCTATTTATAATAAACTAGGAATTAGGCTAAAACAAGGCAAAAATGACGAAAATACACGTCCGACCAGAAGAGCGGCTCGGGCGAGCAGATGGGTGGCTCGGCGGTGGCCGCCTTGGCTGCTGTCGGCTGGATGGTCGCGGCGGATGAATGTTGGCTCGGGCGAGCCAACATTTTGCTCGGGCGAGCTAGGCTTCTGGGCAGTTTTCCCTGCCGACTTCAAATGCGCATAACTTCTTCATCCGAACTCCGTTTTAGGCCCGTAAGACATCGTTGGAAAGCTCTCAGTGTGTACTATAAGCTCCCAAAATTTGAGACCTATTGGAGTTATACTGAAGGAGTTATGGCCCAAAGCGTGGAGGCGCGCACATTTCCAACCTTTGATCGCCTTCTCCCCTGTAAGTTATTAACTTGGTTACTTCCGAGACTTGATACCACCACGCCCTTCATTTCCGGGATGACCCAATCCAGTCCCGAGGCCTCCGAGGTCATTGACAAGTCCCGAGCCTCTCCTTACTCCAACAAAGATGGCTCGCCGAGGCCACGATAGTGTGATGCTCACCACCCCGCCTTTTGTAAAGGTGTATAGATTCCTGAAAACGAGTGGGTGAGCGGTTTTAGTCCGGTGATGATGGGTCGGGATTTCATCGATCTTATCTTTAACCGCAATCCCGGCTATGAAAGCTTGGCACCGAACCCGACACTGAACCCGATACGGTTCATACTCCCCCTTTTGAAAAAGAGTTGCCCTCAACTCTTGGGGGTTAAAACTAAAACACTCTTCATCAATCGTCCCCATGAAGCTCCGAACTTCCCGAACGCTTCGAACAAACATGCTTGACAACCCACAATCTTCAAATCCCACAATGTACCCATCATCCATATGCAAGAAAGTAGAAGGAGGCTTGTCTTGTAGAGGTGAAGGGTTAAGGGGCGGTAGGGAATTTTTATGTGGTGCTTGGGAACTCTCAATCTCACTAGGCTCACTACGAGGCAAAGACAAAGCAAAAGGGAGCTCGTCCCCGCCAAGAGTACACTCATCCCGTGTTTTGCTCATCATGAGAAGGTTCCTCAACTCACTACCCATCCCGGCTTTTGAAGTTTCGGTTTCTCGCGGAGAAATGGGAAGTAACTTGACTTTCTTGTCTTTATGGGTGAATGTATAAGTGTTGTTCAACCCATTGTGCACCGTTTTCTTGTCATATTGCCATGGTCGTCCCAATAAAATGTGACAAGTGCTCATAGGGACAACATCGCAAACAAGGGAATCATCATAGTTAGATCCAAAAGAAAAATTTACTAAGACTTGCTTAGTTACCTTGATGCCGTTGTGATCGTTGAGCCAATGGAGTTAATAGGGCCTAGGGTGCGGTAATAGAGGCAAGCCAAGCTTCTCGACCATAGTGGTAGATGCGACATTCGTGCAACTTCCTCCATCGATGACAAGAGTGCACACTTTTCCACCTACGAAGCACCGCGTTTGGAACAACATTTCCCGTTGGGCCTTATCGAGAGGAGTCTCATGGATATGCAAAGCTCTCGTCACAACAAGTGCACTCCCACGCACGGGGGGTATGGGAGCGGCATCCTCATCATCGCTAGTAATCGCATCTTCAACCAACACTTCGGGTTCCTCTTGAGCCTTTCGAAGCTCATCATCGATGTCATGGACCTCTTGGAGTGTCAAAGCCCGACGGTTTGGACAATCGGCTTGAAAATGGCCATAACCATGGCACTTAAAGCACTTCCGGCCTTCCGCTCGTCGAGGAGGTTCCGTTGGAGTCTCCGTAGCAAGCCCCTTTCCTTTGTCAATTCTTGGTGTTGGTGTGGACCTCGGTGTCTCGCTAGACCTTGGAGTGCTTGACTCCGGAGGAGGTCGGCTAGATGGTGAGTAGACGGGTCTAAACAAGAATTTGGTGTTGGATCCTTCCAGTCTTCTTCGCTCAACTCGGAGAGCCAAACTACACAATTCATCCATGGAATAGTATGGTTGGACCTCAACCCTTTTAGCGATTGTGGAGTTCAAGCCGTTCAAAAATCGCATCATGGTTTGATCCTCAGGCTCCTGGAGGCCACTCTTGATAAGAAGTTGCTCGAATTCCGAAATGTATTCTCCGACGGTTCGTTTGCCTTGGGTAAGGGCATAGGCCTTCTTCAGAACGTCATGACGGTAAGTGTTTGGCAAAAAGCGGCGATTCATCACTTGCTTAAGCCGGGTCCAAGTGGAAATCCTTGCTTTTCCTTCACGAGTCCGTTGCAACTTCATATTCTCAAACCAAAGTGAAGCGGCCCTGGTGAGTTTCAAGCTCGCGATCTTATAAGCCTTCTCATCATCATACTCCTTGGTCTCGAAGATCCTATCCATCAGTTGGATCCATTCGAGGTAGTCATCCGGGTCGGTGGAGCCGTTGAATTCGGGGATGTCAATTTTAATGTCCTGGAAGTCGTCACGAGGGGGTGGATCTTGCACATTCCGACGAATTCGGTGTCGTGGAGAGCCTCTAGCATCGTCACTCGACTCAAAGTTTGGAGGAGGACGGATAGGGCTTTGTGCACGTCTCCGACGTTGAACTTGTGGTTGCCCTTGACGTTGCACTGTCAAAGTGTTCATTTGTGCCGCAATCTCTAGAAGAGTCCGCTCGATGTTAGCGTTATGATTCTCAAGAGAAGTGAACCTCTCGTCCATCGTAGCAAGTCGGTCCTCAATTCCTTGGACTCGGGAACTCCTCCGGTGGCTAGGTTCCTCTCGATCGGAATCATCGTGACCATCCATATCGAGGGAAAGGTATGGGACGGTTTGTGTTTGGGATATTTTGTGGAGTTTGGGGGTTTTCTTGTAGTTGGCTTGTGTTTGGATAAGGGTTCTTTGTGTTTTTCTCACTTGGGCATTTTATCGAACACCTTGTGGGCACAAATTTCCAACTCTTCCTCAAAGCTCCAATATGCACCAAAAACACCAAATACAAACACAATACAAAGTATTCCAATACTCTTGGATTGCAAAGGGAATGGGGATCACCAATACTTGCATACAATCCACAAAAATCAACACTAGAAAACACACTAACAAGAACAATGATAAAACTCAAGCTAGATGAAAAACCTTGGGCTCTGATACCAAAATGGAGCGTGGCGCGATGGGAGAGATTGAAGACTTAGCTTGAGTTGTTGTTGTAGAAGAGATGAGAGAAATCCATAAGCAATAGAATAAGGGGAGAAAGATGAACATCTCAATCACCCATGCTTGAACTTCTCATCAATAGCCTTGAACTTGAATAATAACAAGAATAATAACCAAAATCAACCAATTTCAATAACCTTGAACACCAAAGGGATTGGATATGACCTTGGATAAAGGAAATTCCACCACCAAAGGCCTAGCACCCCACCATGACCATCATAAAGGAAGAATCCACCAAATGATCAATAAAGAGATGACTTGCAAACACCACCATTAATCAATGGATAAAGTAAAGCAAGATTTTGAGAAAACTTAGGGAAACCCTAACCAATGCATAAGCATGTTCATAATTCATCAAAAGCTCCTGGAAAAATGAGATAACAAGCTATTTATAATAAACTAGGAATTAGGCTAAAACAAGGCAAAAATGACGAAAATACGCGTCCGACCAGAAGAGCGGCTCGGGCGAGCAGATGGGTGGCTCGGGCGAGCTGGCCCTCTGACTGCCTTGGCCTGTCGCTGGCCTGGATGGGTCGCGGCCGTGACAGAATGTTGGCTCGGGCGAGCCAACATTTTGCTCGGGCGAGCTAGGCTTCTGGGCAGTTTTCCCTGCCGACTTCAAATGCGCATAACTTCTTCATCCGAACTCCGTTTTAGGCCCGTAAGATATCGTTGGAAAGCTCTCAGTGTGTACTATAAGCTCCCAAAATTTGAGACCTATCGAAGTTATACTGAAGGAGTTATGGCCCAAAGCGTGGAGGCGCGCACATTTCCAACCTTTGATCGCCTTCTCCCCTGTAAGTTATTAACTTGGTTACTTCCGAGACTTGATACCACCACGCCCTTCATTTCCGGGATGACCCAATCCAGTCCCGAGGCCTCCAAGGTCATTGACAAGTCCCGAGCCTCTCCTTACTCCAACAAGGATGGCTCGCCGAGGCCACGATAGTGTGATGCTCACCACCCCGCCTTTTGTAAAGGTGTATCGATTCCTGAAAACGAGTGGGTGAGCGGTTTTAGTCCGGTGATGATGGGTCGGGATTTCATCGATCTTATCTTTAACCGCAATCCCGGCTATGAAAGCTTGGCACCGAACCCGACACTGAACCCGATACGGTTCAATATACTATGTCCTTAATTTTGTAATTTGGCTTTTTTGCCTTTTCGTTTTTTAATGAAATTTCACATATTTTTCAAATAAATAAATATATATATATATATATATATATATATATATATATATATATATATATATATAGAGAGAGAGAGAGAGAGAGAGAGAGAGAGAAAGAGAGAGAGAGAAAGAAAATAGATATAATGAGAAGGGAGATTTTGTGAGCATAGAACCATAGTAAATCACAGCCATTGATTCCAAGATCAAGAGTGGATGTAAATAGTTGATTTATCTTTATTTCAAATATCTGTTGCTAAAAGATGATTGACTGGATATTGCTTTTTTCTTCTTGTCACGTGAGAGGGGAGGGGAAACGCCAGGATGATGTCATTTGCTGCACGATGGAAGGAGGGCAATTAGTAGTTTTAATTTCCAAAATACACATAATCATTCTCCAAAATTTTGAAAAACACAAACTGGGAAAAGGGAAGCCATAGCCGGTTAAGAAACGGTGAAGCTTTTGAAGGCAAATCAACCTGGTTTTTCCGGTGAATTCTACTAGCCAAAAATTGCGATTTCCGACAAACTGTAAGAGCACAGAATCCACGATTCCGGCGGCGATTTTCCCGGCGACGATTGCTTGAAGTGAAACCTAGGCACGACGAATTCTCTGGTAAATTGTGTTTCGAGATTTCTAGGGCTTTTCGTCCCATTCTTCTTTTCAAAATTATGTTGCCCGACTCTATTCTGATGCTACTGCTATAATACTGTTGGTCTGCTGCTGTTGTTGTTCGTGGTCGAGGCCGGCACCACCACCGATGCCGACAACCCTTGGTGCCCCCTAGAAATCACCGTCGACCACCAAGCGTAAACCCCTGTTGCAATTTGAGTTCTTTTCTAAATTGTTTATACTCTGTTCATCGTTCATGCTCTGTTTCAAATCCCAGTTTTCATGTTTTGCTTATAGGGTAGTATGTGTTGTAGGTTTAATGAGGCAACTATAACTGATGTTCATTTTGGATACACCCTGATGTTCATTTTAATGGTAGTGAGAATGGATATATGTTGAATGGGTCTGGTAGTGAGAATGGATACAATTGTGAGATGGTAGTGAGTACGATAATCATGTTGAATGTTAGAAAATTAGGTCATATAATGCTCATCGTCGATACAATTGATGATCATGTCACGATATTGTTGTTTATATTCGTGAAGAATGGATTTTTTTGTAGTTGCAATTCGATGTATATGCGATCATATTGCTCTGTTACTAATGTTTGGGGGGTTTGATGTTCATTTCATTGTCGAGTAATGATCCTTACACAACTACATGAGGTTCCTTTTTCTTTCCGTTTTTAGATGTTTATGACAGAATATCTGATGTTCATCATGGATGGTTTGTTATCCCAGATTGCTTGATGTTCATCACAGAAGTACTTGTTGTTCATGTCATTTTTATTTTGTTATTCATTGTGATTGTGATTTGATGTTCATCTCATAATGCTTGATGTTCATCCCATAAGTACTTGGTGTTCATTGTGATTTATAATCACGACACACTCACTATGTGTGTGGTGATCATCACCCAAATGCTTGATGTTCATTTTCGCAAATACTTTTTATTTTGTTATTCATTGTAATTGTGATTTGATGTTCATCTCAGAATGTTTGATGTTCAAGACAGAATACTTTTTGTTTATGACATCTTTATTTCATGTTTTGTTTCTTTCCATTTGTTAATGTTCATGACAGAATACTTGATGTTCATCATCGATGTTTTGTTATCCCAGAGAGCTTGATGTTCATCTAAGAATGCTTGATGATGTTCATCCTAGAACAACTTGTTGCTCTTGTCATTTTTATTTTGTCATTCATTGTAATTGTGATTTGATGTTCATTTCAGAATGTTTGATGTTCATCCCATAACTACTTGGTATTCATTATGATTTATAATGATGACACACTCACTATATGTGTTGTGATCATTAACCCAATGCTTGATGATCATCACCCTGTTGCATGACTTGTAAGTTATTTATCGGTAATGCGGTTGATGTTCATGACAGAATAGGTGATATTCGCAAATGAAAACTTGATGTTCATTTAGCTACAACTTAATGCTCATTTGCATGTTTATAGATGTACATTATCAGGAATACATGTAATGTTCATAATAGAATAGTTGACGTTCGCAACTAAAATACTTGATGTTCATTTAGGTACAACTTGATGCTCATTTTCATATACACAGAAGTTCATTTCCACAAACTGATAATCTATATACTGAAAGATCATTTGATAACAACTTAATGTTAATTTCATGTCGGTATAGTGGGTTTTGTGTGTGTGAATCGATGTTCATCCAGTATACCCATGATGTTCATTACGTTCTAACTTGATGATCATCTCAATACAACGTGATGTTCATTTCATTTTAACATTGCAACAGTTGAGTTTATGTTCATTTCATTAACTAATATTTTCCAATTCAGGTGTGTGCTGGGCTTGACGGACAACAGCACTGCTCGCGTCCTTGCATTGGACGTTTTGACAAGCATTTGTCTTATATGGTCAACAAAACAGTTGAGGTGGGCGAGGCTTCAAGCCCAGTGCCAGATCATGTACTCAGAGACGCAGACACGGTCGTGGCCGGGGGGTTTAACGAATCCCCATTTGAAACGCCACAACCGCACAAATCGCCGATGGTCCCCCCACGCGTACTTAGGCATCTTCCCCTGTTGTACCTAGTGCAACGGCTACAAAGACAAAGCGCGGGGCTGGAAGAATAGCGTTTGAGTCTCAAGATACGTCTGGTTACAGCGTGTCGCAGAAATGAACATCAATTCTTAGTTGTATGGTCATTTCGATATTATGAAAAGAACATCAAGTTATAATGAAATAAACACGAAATTTTATTTATATTAGGTGGACATGAAATGAACATCAAGTGTTGAGTATATGACCATCAAGCTATTGTGAAATGAACATCAAGTTGTACTGGAACGAACATCAAATGGCAATGAAAAGTGGACATCATATTGAGATGAACATACATAAACTTGATGAAATGAATATCAAGTTATATTGGAATGAACATTATATTCAGTTTTGTATCCCTGTAATTTTCATTCCACCTTCAATTGTTGCTCATTGCATAAACTTGATGAAATGAACATCAAGTTATATTGGAATGAACATCGACTGTTGACATGAAATGAACATATGCTATATTGGATTGAACATCATATTTAGATTTGTATCCCTTTAATTTTCATTCCACCTTCAATTGATGCTCGTTTCATAACTTGATGAAATGAACATCAAGTTATATTGGAATGAACATCATCTAACAATGAAAGTGGACATCATATTGAGATGAAAATGAACATCATGTTACATCATATTCAATTTTGTATCCCTTTTATTGTTATTCCACCTTCAATTGATGATGCTCATTTCATAAATTGATGTTACCATTGGGATAATGTGATGAAAATCATTTCCATATTACAATGATCGTTTCAAAATGAAATAAACATCTATATGAAATTGACATGAACATCAAGTTATAACTTGATATTCATTTCATATTACAATGATCGATTTAAAGTGTTGCTTGTTAGAATATCAAGGTATTGTAAAATGAACATCAAGTTATAATTGAATTGAACATCACACTGCGTGGAACATATATGTAATATGCAAAAAGACACCAGCCGATCATGAAATGAACATCAAGTTATAGTGGAATGAACATCAATTGGCAACGAAAGTGGACATCGTATTGAGATGAAAATACATCAACCCATACTGAGATGAATATGTCTATGTATTGAAAAGCACATCAGGTAGGCATTTTATGCTCGTCAATTGGGAATGAGTTTGGTAATGAAATGAACATCATTCATATGTAAATGATCTTCAAGGGTACCGGAAATGAAC